>OX422210.1:83852440-84169940 GCA_949130495.1 Sambucus nigra | reverse complement strand
TGATCCAATCCCAAGGGTTTCCATGTTAATACAACTTATGCGGGAAAAGTAATATAATATTGGGCACGGGTATTACATTCTTCCCTCCTTTGGAAATTTTTTCCCTAAAATTATCGACCTGCCATTTCCTCGTGTTAATGGGATTTACGACACTTATTCTAAATCATATAAATCCTCCATGACAAAATCATCTAGGTCCATTATATCTAAGATCACGTCACGTGCTCTTACATAAGGGTTGTAACCAAAAGCTCAACATGCAACATGTTATAACGTTCACCGTCACGCTAACCATTAATGTCACACAAACATCTCGAGTATTTACTCATTTTATGATCACATGAAAATAAGTCATAGGACTACCTTGCTAATAACCAAAGCATACCTACTCCTCTACCGTGAACCCACTCTAGTGATCGATAATCACTCAAAAATAAACCGTAATACAACCAATCATACAATTCATCATAAAGGACCATCTTAAATCTTAGGATTACGTATTCCAAATTACTCAAATCCCTGAGTCATCATGACTACATAACCTCACTTAGTTTTGATTCTAACCTCATTTCGTAAGTCACTCACTCCGTGGAGTAGCACACCAACCAAATCATCATCGTGCACTCGACTGATACCTTCCGTTTCATCACTCTGATGACCCAAGTATTACTCTAGATGTCTCACTTAGGATCACTCACCTGGTCATTAAACCATTCCATTAACCATGACAAAGCAACACTGTGTGAAGTTTCCTCGAGTTCTAACACTATACAATGTCCGTAAGTCATCATCTCGCTCTTTACAACTAGAGATACTGATTTCCATGACAGCCAGCCATAAGATCATTAATCTTAAAGAAAGCAATTACTAAGAGTGAACCGAGCGGCCTCAAGCGTATGCACCCGTGTAATAAACTTTATGTAATTGCGAGAATACGTCCGATAGGGGTGCACCCAGTTATCGAGTGACATTGACCATGCTAAGTCCCACTACACTCTTCTGGGCCAAACCGTGTCATACCATAACATGGTACACATCTGAGCTACCATAGTCTTTAGAATACCAATCCTCGATTATCAAAACCGAAATGGATACATATACAAGAATAAAAAGAACAAACAACCATTCCAAAAGAATCCCATCCTTACGCGTCAGACCATGGTTTACAGAAGGCGAACCTGCACTTCCTTCTTCGAAGTCCACGACTCCTCCTAGACGTTCTCAGTGGACACTATCCTAACCACATACCCTGGATCGTGTCGTTAACCATGACGAATTGGATCACAAATTGTTCATTCTCACAAGATGAAAGATACAAACGAACCTATTATCCTTTGGTAAGTCAAACACTGGACTTAACTCCTTAAGAATAAGGTTTCCTCCTTACATCCTCAATTAATACGAGTCATCCCAGTCAACGAAGGCCAATGCCCTTGTCGACATGAACCTTGTCTATCTCACTAGTGATGATTTTACCAACCCACGGTACCTAGGTTACTGTCTCTATTGTCATATCATGATTGTAACCTTGCAACCCCAAGTCTTATTAGGGAGAACCCCGTTAAGTGAAACATTCACCATATAATAGCTTGTACACGAGATCGTTATTGAGTTTTCTTCTAGTTCTGCCCAAACTGAATTTACACGGCAACCACATCAGTCGCCATTGGCATTCTAAGGATAGTAAGTACCACATAGAGATACATCTTTTAATTAGTATCGATTGGTACAGATGTGGTAAGGACTAGTCCCTACCTTTCTAGGGCTATCCTAACATATACTATCAACACATGCCAATATTCTAATCACGCTTCGATATCTCCCTTTTTGGGGTGCCACTTTCAAGTCTCCATATGAGATCATAAATCTAAATTCCCGAATACATTTCCTAGTAATCCTCAAAACCAAGTGTCACACTTCCTATATTAGTCATTCCATGACACTCGAGCATCACGCCCACTCACAACACTAGCTCCTAATTTCTCTTAGAAGGTTATTCTATCCTTCTGTGACAATTCGGGTGACAACGCCCGACACGTACAATATTTGACTCTTTTAAACCATGACCAACAACCTTAGGTAATTTCCTGACCCTTATTACGATAATCACCAGGACACTAGTATTTATTCATATCGAAATTAACTGATTTCCTAGGGAAACCAACATGCTCAATATAAAGTCCTCAAAACCCGACAAAATCTCATCATCCATGACTTTCACATCGTAAGTGCGCTCTTATAAATTTTCCAATACCCACGTCGTGATTACTAGGTGCTCGTAAAGACACTAATCTATGAGTGTCTACATATGGCGCACCTTAACCATCGAACACCTTAAGACATCACAACAGTTGATTTTTATTCCCAATGATGCTATATACAATTTATCCTACAGATACTCTAAGAGGTCCTTAAATGAAATTCACACTAGAATTACCTTGCACCCATTCATTAATTAAGACACTAAAATATCCCTGACACTTAGATAACAATCTTATCCTTTTACCAATGGCTGTGACCCTAGTCCACATACTAAATCACAAGCTAACACCACTTAAGGATTCTCGCAGGATACAAGACATCGCCTACATCCTATAAACCTATATGTTTGTATCATTGACATCGCTAAAGATTCTATCTCTTAAAGTTTCATCATATTTTCTAAAACCTAGACATGGTAGACTGTCTAGAGTTCACTCCAAATTCACCTCCACCATCATTATTGTATGCATAATATACTTACAACAATTTGCCTATAACTCCCATGATCAAACCTTGCTAGGTAAACCTTTCAATTCGCAAATACCAAGACACTTACTTATAATAATATCATCTTACCGACTCTGATCGAGTACACATCCCTATGTTTTGACCAACACGGTTTCTCACGTCCACTGAATATCCAATTTTCTTACGACGTGATACTACCCTAAGGATCGAATTTTCCTAATTACATCATCATTATCAACAATCTGAAAGTACCGCACCTAGGAAGTTAATGTATCCTCGTCACAATTCAATACTTCTTGGGCATGGCACATTAGTAACCTAATTTCCGCGATTGACTTTACGCAATTCATATCTCTAATTCAATGGACGTCATTAAACTCTATTAACGTCTCAACAAACCTCTAATATAAGAAAGGGCTACATAAACCCCTCATACTAAACCCACGGTATCACCACTATTGACTTTCATGGACACTTGTAGCTTACTAACATGTCTAAATTAGAAGCGCATAAGTGATCAATGACAACTAACTTTGTTGTATGCCACTTGGCGATAGATTACCCATTGTGCTAACCCCTTTGACTCCACCATCTATTGACTTGCATGGACACTTGTAACTTACTAACATGTCTAAATCAGAAGTGCATAAGTGATCAATGATAACTAACTTTGTTGTATGCCACTTTGCGACAGGTTACCCGTCGTGCTAACCCCTTTGACCCCACTATCTAGAACACGGACTGAAATCATCACCAATCTATTATGATCGACCATAAACCAACACCAAAGTCGAATGATTCATTACCGACCACACCACGTCACTCCCAAAAGGAACCTTGAACCTAGAGCTCTGATACCAGTTGTAATACCCAGACCCGAATTATGGGTTACCTGTTGTCAACTCAGTTCGACCCGATCCTTAGGTGTGAAGGGAAATGAAATAACCTACATAATGTTGCTAGTCCGGTTTTATTTAATTAACATATCACTTGTTTAACATACAATTTTCATTTCAAATCAATCTATGTGAGGGACTCGTGGGAAGCGTTCCCGAAATCCAATCATACAGAGCTATTAATGCAAAATAAAAAGAATACTTACTTGTATAACGCCCTCAAAATACGGAACCGCAACCATCCCGCCATAACAAATATGAGAGAATGAGCCAAATGCCCAGTGGAAAATTGAATAATCCAGCATAAAATTGAATGGTAGAAAGAAGTCCTTAACACATTATATCTTCGTGCACGTGCATCTACCATATATATATATATATACTTATATGTATGAAATCATTTTTATTCCAAAAACGTTACCTATCCCAATTAATTCACCTTAATCGTATAAAGAATCCCATTCTTCTTAACTTGAATTTTACTCCATGATTTAACACACCTGCTTAAATACTTTAAACATTTACACTTTATTTAAGGAAAAAACATTTCATTTACCATAAATACTGCTTTATTAATAATAATCTCGTTAATATTTTCATTGAAAATCGCCCTTTCAACACATGCAAGCATCGTGTCAAAAAATACATTTTTTTCCTTTGAAAACCTTTCATAAACACACCCTTGTGTTAATTATGGGTCAAACCTTTTTACGTTTCGTAAATACCCATTTAACCACTTCATACCACCATTCCTTTACTTTATGGACATTAATCAATTTTCCCATTTACTTGTCCTCTTTATCCTTTACCAGAACATTTATTAATTTATTCAAGTTAGGTTGAGTTTTCATATATTCACGGCACAACCCATTTCTTGACATGTTCCATTTTAATTATCTTTTTTCAAAATCTTCCAATATCCAAATATTTTTACGGGCTCCACACCGTCGGCTATACTACCATGTGCTCTGGCTAATGATTTTGGCTCTTTCACCCCAGGGCTCCGAGCCCTCCTTAATTATCTCGATGTCATATGAGTTCTTATTAATGTATTTTAATATTTTTAAAATGTCCACATTATTCCACTCTTTCATTTTTTCGGTCAAAGCTAAAACTCGAGGTTTCACCCCAATTTGTGTTACACTTCTGAAAACGTCATTTCTTATCCTTTACCTCGTAGCATTTTTTATTCCAAAATCACATTCATTAGGACCATCTCATGTAACACCCTTTTCCAAAAAAAAATATTTCATAAAATGTTCTACTTATGTAAAATTACCATTTTACCCATTTGTTTTCAAACTTGTCCTTTCTCCATGTCCACAGGTGTTATTTCCCAAGACACGCTTAAGTTATTCACACTAACTTATTAAGTATTTTTAACTCGTTAACACTTCTTTAACATTTCCGAATATCATTCCTTTTAAGTTGGAAACATCTTTATTTCATTACATTCTTTTCCAATAAATCTTTGAACATATAAGACTACTTTTTAAGGAAAATACCATTTTCTTTATTAATTCACGTTGTCTTAAAACCATACACATATCACCTTTTCAACACCTTTTTCACACGCTCTAAGGGCTGAAATGTTTAATTTCTTTATTTAATGTTTAAACCCAATAAAACCCTCATTAAACTTATTTATATGTTCAACCTCAAAATACAACGAGTTCATATGGATGATCAGATGGATTTAAGCCCAAACATCCTATCAAATGTGTCTAATATGTGATTTACTATAGAAATTTCATAATACTTGTAAAAATACATTTTTCAAGACTAAAGTACATTTTAAAAATGTTTAATACCGAACTTCTTAAATACACCAATTGTTCGATATTCTTGAATCATAATATTTTTCTCAAACCTTTGAAACCATTTATACTAAAACTGTAAGAAATCATCTTCTTACTCATGTATGCATCCTACTCTAACAATTCTAGAAACAAGACTATTATTATGCAAAATATAGTCTTAAACTAAGGATGTGTTTGATTGCCAACATTTTCCATGGAAAATGAGATTTTTCTAACTATTTTCCATCTTTTGTGATGTTTGGTTATCATATTTTCCATGAAATTATTTTCCTTAAAATCTACTCACGTGACCCGCTTTCCACTAAAAAGTAGGAAATCAATTCTTTAATGCTCCCAAATAATCCAATTCCAGCGTGATATTTTCCAACCCACGTTTCGTAAATCACCTAAAAAATCGACCATAATCTTTATCTCCAAACCCCTTTTACCTGCGAACCTCTCCCTCTTCCTCACCCATTCCTCTGCTCGATCCTAGATTTGACGGAAGCTTTTGTTCGATTCCACTCAGGTTAGCTTTTTTTATTCATTTTCTTTGTCTGCAATCTGATATATGTATATATACATATATCATCTTCTTAGTTTATGCCCTACAATCTTCGTTTTTTTTTCAATCCAAAGTGTCGGACAGAAAAGGAATGAATAGATTTTTTCGGAAGCCATAGTTGTTGAATGAAAAAAAAACAAAGGTGCTTCTCTATAAGCCACAATTTTAAAGTTTTGTGTTATACCCATGAAGTAAGCCTCGGATTTGCAAAAAAAAGGAAGATTGCTTGAGCCGCCTTAGGGTTCTCTCTCTATATATATAAGTCAGAATATTCTAATACATATGTGTTCTTATCATTTTATTTTTTCCTCATATTGTTTTTTCGTTTTTATTGAGCTGCCTTGGGCTTGTATAGAAAAAGTTCACATAATGTGGTTTACTACTGAATGGGGTCTTCCTCTTAAATTGTATGAATATTATGTATAATTTTTTTAATAATTTTTTTTTTTTTTATTTTTCAAGCATCACTGCAAAATGACATGAACGTCAAATAACAGTGATTTTTCAGCGCCAATTAAAATATGACACGACACAAGTTTTTTAATCTAACACGAACACAACACAAATAAACACGAGCCCCTTATTTTCTAGTTGGAAAATAATGCTAATCAAACAACAAAAATTGGAAAATTCCTAATTTTCAAGTTGGAAAATAAAAGCAATCAAACGACCGCTAGAATAGTTTTCCATGAAAAATATTTCTCTGGAATAGTTTTCCATAGAAATCAATTCTTTTCAATTCATTTTCCCACTTTGCAATCAAACGCACCCTAAGATTAGAGTTGTCCCACCTCAAATGAAGCTCCAAGAATGATAGGATGAAATATTTAAGAAGATGAAAACATTCCACCTCCTAAGGTGGCCTCAAGGAGGTTGCCTACCTTCATAAATATGTTATCCTTAAAATATCCATTAAAACTCCTTCAAACTCCATAAATCTTCCACCTTCATCTACTCCAAAACCCCCTAACAACACCTCCAAAATTCGTAGCTTTACCCAACAATGGTAGAAATGGGTGTATTAGGCTTAAATATGGTGGAATATGATGTGAATGGGGTGGTTTAAAGTGGAGGGGTGTTTGTTGTTGACTTGGGATGGTGGTTGGACTCCATGGAAGCTCTGTAGAGCTTAGAGATAAAATGAAAATTGATGGAAAATGAGTCCCCCAAAGCCCTAGAAATCCTTAAATACCCAAACGCCTTTTAGGGAAAAATCTCTACAATGATCCCAAACCCTATGAACGAATTCATTTCCTGCTGCAGGAGCATGACACGGGTCTTAAGCTAATGGACAGGAAGTTGAAAACACATCCCAAATCTACAGTTCTTGATTTTTAAATCTCGTTCGAATGAGAACTTAACCTCGTTCGAAAGAGAATAGGCTCTCGTTCGACTAGACCTTCGAACAACCTTATAATGAATTCCAACAGTGGGGTCTCATGTTCTGCTTATTCGATCTCCACTTCAAACCCTTTGAGCGACTTGTACTTATCGTTCAAACCAACTATCTTTGTTCAAACGAAACAATAATTTCGTTCAAATGACCCTCAACTCGTTCGATCCTCGAATTTTCCATTTTTTTCCAAAAAATTCTCACAATTACTGTTAAGACCCCAAGAACAGTTAAATGTAGATATAAACATAATTATAATGATACAATCCCAAGGGTTTCCATATTACTACAACTTACACGGGACAAAAAATAAAATATTGGGCACGGGTATTACATATTATCATTCAAAGAATTTGGGTTTTCAATCAAAGATAAGAAAGGAGTATAAAATATCATTGTCAACCACTTGTCTAGGCTCCCATCTTATGTGCCTCAAGATCCCATACCCACAGACAATTATTTCCTAGATGAGAAACTTTTTTCTACTTCCTCTCTACCTTAGTTTGTAGACATCGTAAACTATCTAGTGATCGAGGTCGTTCCCTTCGATTGGAATCCATAGAAGAAGAGGAAATTTTTCACCTGGTCGTGCTTGTTGTTTTACGATGATCCATATCTAATTAAGTATTACGCAGAGAAAATAATCCAAAATTTGGTACCGAATAATGAGATTCAAAGTGTCATCCAATTTTGTCATTCAGAAGCGTGTGGAGACCACTATTCCATGAAGAAGACGATCGCAAAGATTCTTCAATGTAGTCTTTATTGGCCCACTATCTTTCGAGATGTGAATGTATATTAGCGATCTTGAGAGAGATACCAAAAGATGGGCACTATTACTAGACATGATATGGTGCCATTAACCCCTATCCTCACTATTAAAATGTTTGACTTTTGGAAAATCGACTTCATGAGACCCTTTCCTCCCTCTTTTAGCCTTTTCTACATCCTTATTGGGTAGACTATGTGTCTTAGTGGGTAGAGGCAATAGCTACATGCACGAATGACAATGAGGTGGTGGTAAAGTTCATTCATGAACACATACTTTCTCATTTCAGTGCTCCCAAAGTCATCATTAGTAACATCGGCATGCACGTTTGAGATGTTCACGAGAAAGTATGAAGCTTTTCATAAGGTTGGGGCAACACACCTCGCGTAAACAAATGAAAAACTCGATCTAGATAATCGATAGATCAAAAACATTCTCAAAAATACCTTTGATACCAATCGTCGAGATTGGTCTGTCTGCTTACTTGATGCGTTATGATCTTATTGGACCACTTACAAGAACCTCCTCGGGATGTCCCCATTATGATTTGTCTATGGAAAGCCTTGCCACCTCCCCATCGAGGTGGGACACAAGGCATTTTGGGTGATCAAGAGGTTGAACTTCAACTTAGATAAAACCAGTGAAACTCAAAAATTGTAATTAAATGGTTTGGAAGAGATACGATATAATGTGTATGAGAGCATCCGAATTGCAAAAAAACGAATAAACTTTGCCCATGATTGGAACAAAAATCGCAAAGAGTTTCATTTAAGAAAAAATTGCTCCTTTATAATTTACATTTACACTTGTTTCTCAGAAAGCTATGATCAAGATGGTCCGAACCGTCTATTATGAAGGAAGTGTTCCTACACAGTGCAATAGAGGTGGAAGAAGAATGGGATCATGTTCAAAGTAAATGGACAATCCCTAAATTCATATCTAGCGGTGTGTATCGGGGAAGTGGAGATAATTTTATTATCGGACCTCGTTTATTAATATGAGTAGGTTTTGGAGAGAGTTTGTCGCACCCCCGGTATGTATGGGGTGAGTATTAGTTGTATATTTGAGCCATGTGTGTAGGAGTCGGTCGTGTGTGTTATATATAGAGTGGAGTGTTTTTTAATTTTTGAGACCTATCCCAATAGTGCCAATGAGTCTGTGGTGATTTTGATGATTTTCGATCGAAAAGGTCGAATTTAGGTTGAATCCCGAGAGAATTTTAGAATTCTCCCTACTTATTCCTAAGTTACATCCTAGAATTCTCACTATTGTTTCCTAACTTCCAACCTATTTATCAATGGCTCCCAAATAATACTTGAAGAAATAAATCTACCGAAGTGCTCAAAGGCGACGATCGGGAAAATTTCAGGTCTCCACAAGAACGAAATTAATGCAATGCCTATTTTTACGCATGTCGCACTTTATTCATCGAAGGTAGAATTGTTAAGTACGACATCCCCAAGAATGTCGTGCCACTTTTCTCACGTTTCGGGGTTGAAAAATTGGTATACCGATGTCAGGGGCTTCGCATATGAGCACATAGCCAAATTATTTTATGGGTCTCTCATCCACACCTCCAATGGAAATTATGAGGAGTACATAGATAGGGTGGAGATTCCTTTCTCACTAAAAATTGTCCAATGGAAGATGCATGTGGAGGGGGTCAAATAATTCAAGGACTACCCCTACCCCTACCGCCGAAAGGATATCACCCGCATCGAGCTTTGTAGACATGAAGCTACGGACACTCCTAGGACTAGTGATATTTTCCCATCCATGTGAATCGTGTCTCGCACATGGTTGGCGAACCTCATCACATGTGGAACCATCCTCTACTGAAGAATGATTTTGCAATCTACCGGCGTCACAACAACTTTCTCTACTTTTTACTCGACAAGGCGTCCAAGATAAACCTAACACACTTATACTTCGATGAAATCACAAGTGAAACTTATTGCCCCACCAGTACAACTTCTCTTGCTTATGGTCACTTCATCACATATCCATGCCTTTAAGTGGGGGTTATTCCATGGGGTGACAAAGCTCAAGTGCCCAAGCCCATAAATGCCACCTCGGTGGATCAAAGCATGAAAGAAGACCGCAACCCAACCCTTCCTCCCGAACCAATTTTTGAAGTCTTTGAGATGGGGGAGGGTGGAGAAAAAGAGGAGGACTACAAAGAAGATGAATAACATGAGTAATGGGCATGGGTAACAAGAGGACTATGATCCGGTAAACCCAGATTTCGCGGGAGACTTTGAAGAGCATGCGTATGAGACGGCGATAATAAATATCCATATGGATCAAATTGAGTTTCGTCTTAACTATTTCCTCACAGAATACAACCAAGATAGGGATGATGTTCCGACCGATTACCATCACTATACCTTTATGATGATGCAGATCCATGCCGATCTTTATCGCCTTAGCTGAGGCTCGAGGGCCGACTTGCCATCATACTACATGGATCCCTATGCTCGGGATCCCAATGTCCCCGTCCCTTACCGTTGAGATACTCTTAGGCATGCACCTTATGATGTAGTTTCTTTGTTTGTACTTGTTATATCTTTCAACAAACTATGTACTATCTTCTCTCATTATAAATAAAAATTTGTGTTTGTGTTATATATTGTCTTTATTGCCTGTTAAATGTTTTATATTTTGCCCTCTCTTATTTTCTTATTTAGATTTTTGTACCTTACATTGAGGACAATGCAAGGGCTAAGTTCGATGTGTGTGTGGGATACAAGTGCGTCTTTTAAAAACTTCACAAATTTGAAATTCCTTAAAAAATGAAAAATGTCAAAAACTCAAAAAAATAAAAAAGTTAAAAATATATTTTTTTTTAAATAATTAAAATTTGGAATTTAAAATCCTGGAAAATATCACTAAATTTTTGTTTCAAATCTCGATTTATAAAATTTCCATGCACTAAGATGAAATTAATCAAAAACAAAAATTGACGACTTATACGAATAAATGTGGGGATTTTAACCCGGTGAGGTTTTTTGTGCATCCCTCTTTTTGAGTAATTTAAATCAATCCGATTTAAAAATCAATCAACTTTTCCTTCAGTGGCAAAATCGTCGTAGATCTCTAAATCATTGTTTTGATTGGTTACGGGCAACGAGTGAAAATTTTGTTTTGAAAGTGCGCCTAAAAATGTCTCAAAAAATAAAAATAAAAATTAATCTCGAGATGCATATGGTAATTTGATTGGTAATTCGGATGCATGAAGTTAGGCCATCATTTTTTCACCAAAAGTAATAGTGATAAGAATTCCCGAAAACTATCCAACTTTTGAAAATCAACTTGGGCCTAATAATGTTCCTTTCGTTTGCTAACTCCCAAAACTTAAATTTTCTCGGGATTTTGAAAATCAAAAAAATTAGAATTTTAAATCCATTCGATATAGAAAAAAGGGAAGAAAAATGCTCAAATCCTCAAATGAAAAAAATAAATAAATAAAACAATTGAAAAAAGGAAGAAGAAGAAGAAGAAGAAGAAGAAGAAGAAGAAGGATAAAAATAAAAGTAGAAAAATGCGCTAATGCCTAAAAAAAAAGTACCAAAGAACGTTCATAAGAAAAAATTTCTACTCCAAAAAAATCCATTAGTACCCAAAATACCTTAACCTGAGAAAAGTCACAACCGAGTCCGAATAACGAAGTCAATCACTGCGTGGAGAGATAAAAACACAAAAATATAATAAAGAGACAAATTGGTGCGAATGAAGAAAGATATTTTCCCGTTCATGAGACAAAGGTATATTATCCGATAGTTGATAAATTTTATTCATAGACCCTATTTCATATTCTTTTACATTGCTCGGGACTAGCAATGTTCTATGTTAGGGGGTTTCATTTGGCACGAATATCCCGTATATATCCCTTTAATTTTGGTATTTTTACTGTCCCTAACATCACATTTATCTCAAAATTAGATCATATTTATTTCAACTAACCTTTTTTGGCAAGTATTTCATGTTCTAAGTGTTTCTCATTTATTCTACAGGTTAATCATCCAAGTAGACAGAAGAGAAAAGACAAAACAATGAAAACTATACGTGAAAATGAAGTAAAGGGAAAATTGGTAAATTTCTGGAGAGATCCCAAAGAAGGAGACAACATGAAAATTGAATATCTCTAGTTCACAAGAATATGGGAAGAAACGACACCTTGATCTGAGTTACGATGAAGAAGTTACGACAATTTGAAGTTGAAGAAAAGTCCAAGGGGTAAAACTGCAAATGAAGGAAATAAGCAAGTTAAAGTGAAATAACCAAACCCAGAGACAGAACCGGTTCGGTTTCTAGATTGAACTGATTCGATTGGCCTTGGGATTTGGTCTTAGGGTTCGGTTTGGTCTCAGAGTGGGGTTTTCTTCGGTATTTTTTATCCTTTCCTAAATTGTAGTTAGAGTTGTTAGGGTCAATGTTTAATAGTTTTGCCCCTTTTTTGGCACTTTTATAGCTCATATAGGAGTCTTATTATTGATACTTTACACTTTTTTAGGAAAGTAATAAATCAATAATCATTGGAGAACAAATAATTCATCTTTTCACATCAAATTAATTAAAGTTCTTGCATTTTTTCGAAAATCTTTCTTTGGTGTGAAGTTCTTATTCTTGCAATTATATTACATCATAATTGGTCTTAATTTCTCAATTCTTTCTTCTTAGTATTTAAATATGAATGGTTGAATGATAAGTATGATTAGCATATAATTTAATTCCATGTCTGGCTAGGTTATTTGTTGGTTGGGAAAGATGAATCCAATCTAGAGTTTCAACTTTAAATGTAAAATTTAACACAATTAAATAATTAATTCTTCGAGTTTCATACGTAAATTGAGACTATTGGTGTAGGCCTGCTAAATAAGTTTGTTAAAATCAATCGAAATGTTTGAAGATGCATTATATATGTCAATAAATATATCATTCGTGCTAGTTAATTTGTTGACCAATTATCGCACAGTTTAATGTCCAAACATATTTGGTGCTTCTAATTACTTTATGCTTTTATTTTAATTAGGTAATTTATTTTATATTTATCGGAGATACTATAAGGTTTGGGGGTTTGGATCCCAACCTAATTTTTCAAAAGTGTTTTAAAACCAAAAGTTTCAGTCTTTGCTTTAAGTAGTTTAATTTCGCACTTGCATAGCTTAATTTGTTTTGATAATTGAAATTTCTTAAAGTACAAAATCATCAGTTTTTCCTTTCTTATATGAGTTGAAGCCTAGATTTAAGAAACCAACATTACCTTCATCGTTTAGTGACATGTTCCCTAGGTATTTGATCATATCTTACTGGGTTTATTACTTGAGCGACTAACTTGCATTTGAGCCATAATTACACACGTAGCACAAACTTTTTGTTACTCGTCAATAACGCTTATTTGCAAACTAATTATCTAAAATTACAAATAGAACACCAAAACTTCATCACTTCTTCATACGACCCCGGACCGTTGAGCTATAAGAACAAACATGAGCCATATTTTGAGGTTGATAATATTTCAATAGTGATCGGGTCACGGTGTTTGACTTTAGGTATGACCAAGACTTTGACTTTTTTATTTTTTAACTTTGCAAGGTCATAATTAATTCGTTTGAGATCAGATTGGCACACCGTTTGAACCCAAGATTTCCTTGATACGAGGTTTACAACTTTCATGTCGAGTTTGAAATTGGTCACCTGACTTATGATTTTTCCCCTAAAAGTATGTATGTGAATGTTTGGTGCCCAAATAGTGCGTTTGAATCTCCTAATGCTTTTTGACCTACAAGAAAAACAAATACCCGCAGAAGGCCAATTTTATCGAGAACTAGCAATAAAATTACGTCCAGTGTGGTATAAATTGAACACTTTTGAATGATTATCACACCACCTCCAAATAGAACATTTCTCATCATTGATAAAAAATAGAGATAAATAAAGATATGAAACCTAAACTAAGCCACTTTTGCAGGTATCTGTGATTGCACATAGCATGTGCAACGAGCCTTTAAATCTCTAGGTTTCCTTAGAGGATTAGTGTTGTCTTATGAAGGTTTGCAGTAAATATACCAATAAAATTCAAAAAAATATGTTTCAAAACAATTTATTAAAAAAATACGGTTAATATCTTCTTAGAAATACAAAAATCACACAATCCATTAAACGTGATATAAAAAATACGAATGTAAAACTATGAAGTATATGAAATGTTAAACTTGCTTAATACACAAAGAAAATCCTTTCGAGAATTCAACATATGTAGTGTGAATCAGTCAAATAATTTCAAGTATCATAAGATTAATTTATTGATTGCCTTTAGAATCAACGTTTCGACATCAAATTTCAAAATATATCTCTCTCTTAAATGAATATCTAGAGATTTGGCAAAGTGTATGTCTCTTGTGTGTGAGGAAGGGAGTAAATATAAACAAGGTCAAACGTCTAACATACTTATAAGAAAGAGCGGATACATGAAAAAAAAACTTATGAAAGTATTGCAAATCATTATATAGAGAATGCCGAGTTATTCACTATGTAGAATTTTCATTCGCCCAAACACCTCACCAAAGGAAATACTGGGGTTCATGTAAAGGATGAAGGGAAAGGAGATGGGTAACATGGATGATATGGTGATTTGGTATTTTGAGAAGAGTGCACTACAACTTGAGTAATTTAAGTCTTCATTTCTCAAAATTTTGATCGCATCTTAGTTTCTTTCATTTTATTTATTTATTTTTTCCTTTTTCTTTCGATGCATTTTTCCTATTGTAACAAAAATGAAGACATTTTTATATTATAATTTCAACCGCTCTTTTTCTCAAAACCAAGGTTAGTGATGGGAAAATGATACATGGATGGTGTGGGAATATATATATATATATATATATATGTGTGTGTGTGTGTGTGTGTTCGTGTTAATTTGGGAAATGAATGATAGAAAATGATAAATGTGTAGATAAAATTGGTGTATTATTAGTTCTTAGGACAAAGTATAAGACACATGTCTCTTACAATGCAAGAGTGATGTCATTCTTAGTGGTTAAGCCAAATAAAAATAATAATGAGATCATGAAATGACATTTGTGCAGTACCCAATGGAAGTTAGTCAGGTTGTGACTCAAATATTGTATAGAAACTCCTGAAATGGTGAAAATCTCAAATCTCACGACTCTAAGTCTCCACTAGTGATCCTTAAGGTTCTTTTGAAAATGTTCACACTCTTTAAATTTAGACTTTCATGACCTAATAAGTGTGCAACTAGTGTCGAGTCTAGGGATTCATGGGTCAATATGCCTTACAAAGTATTACTTAAGCTTTTAAGTTTAAAGATCCACTTCAAGTTCGATTTTGAGTATTCTAGACTTAGACGATGGCTGATTGATAAATCATGTAAAGAACGAGATAAAACCGCAAAAAAAATATGGCTTGTTTTTTAGAAACAAATTTCAAAAGAGATACGATTTTGATATATACCCCACCCTCAAACAAAAACGAACCCCTTCCTCGATGTTTAAAAAAATATTTTGAACTTTTAAAGCACATGGTAGGAAATATTATATTGAAATCGACCACTAAGGAGTTTGTACCGCGTGATGGATCAAATGGTAAACCTGAAAACAATAGTGGCACACAAACAATGTTTATAAATCATATATATGCATCGGAAAGAGGATAGAACACCATCCCCAAATAGACTAAGATTGTACTCAGAAATAAGGATACAACGGGCTTCCTCCCTGTAGCGCTAATTTTAACGTCTTGAGCCAAACATAAAGGTACTAACCCTAATAACATAAGGAGATAGAATGTGTAGGTGATGAGAATCACCCCCAAACAATACTGAAAAGTGTCTTGTTGGATAAAGTCTACGGGATCAATGCACATGCATGGTAAAGTGCTTCTCGCGATGCAAAGCATTGGTGGACCATGTGGGTAGGGAGAAGGGTATATCAAAGAATAGCAAGGGTGATGGTGAAAAGGCACCGATCAGGGGCCTTATTGAGTGTAAATGTGAGGGAAAAAAGGGCCCTATAAGCACAGTACTCAACTTGGTAATGAATGAAGAAGTTTTTGTCAATTGGGATAGGGTAGAACTCATAAAAATTGCGCGATCATTCTATAAATGGGCGATGATAATTGTCACGTCTTGACATATCAATAAGATAATATTAATAAAAATCAACACCACAAGCAAGCGGTGTGTCACGTGAGTCAATAGTTTCACCATAAACACTCTCATGGATGGAGGGATGGAGGACGAAGTCACGAGATGTCTCGTGGAGTTCAATGATGAAGGGATGTTGCAAGTAAAGACCTAATTAGATAGGTTATAATCAAAGATGTACAGTAATAAGGTCAAAACAGGGTGGTGGCTCGGGTGGGACAATGGGTGGGGGAAGATGATCTAACTCAAGAGTAGGGGAAACACACTCAGTAGGAGTGTCGTAATGATCCTTAACTTCAACCTGAAGAGGGAGTGTAGTATGAAATGATGGACAGATCGATATAGCCACCGATATGTCATGATCTCTGGTAATAAAATGGTCTAACATGGCATTAAGATTCGAGATATATGAATCAACATCAATATCATAATCAAAGTGAGATAAACATTTATGGACATGATCCATGTAAAGAGAGGTATGAACCATCTCCTAATTAATCTCGTTGAATTTGGTGACACTCATAGTCGAAGATAACTTATAAAGAAAAGGTGTCACGAGGACACACATAGTGGGCAGAATAGGTGTAAACTCGGGCATATTTGGATATGACAAGTAGGGGAACCTCAAATGTGGGTTGATTTGGAATTCTAGGGGAGTTATAAGTCTCACAATCTAAGGATATGTAAACACATTTGCCAACTTGGTGCCCAAACCACGGGGTAGACTCAAATTCGAGATTCTTGAGGTGATAAGGTGAATAACACTCAAAATTCGTGTCAAAATTAGACTCATAATCATTCCACATGTGGATGAAACAATGGGTTCACATGAGGAAAATCCAACTCCCTCTCACACTCAAATTCCTTTAGGCATAGGGATTTCTTTTGATACTGAGTAATGTGATCTTGTTTGAGGAAGGACTTTTTCTAGAGTCTTTCGAGAGCGGATGTGGATGGTGGTTGGGAAGTGATGGGTGGTAGTACAAAAATATATGGTTAAGGTGGACTTGATACGCTATTATCATGACTAAACGGATAATAATCATATGAAGTTGGGGGAACGGGGACAAGTTCATCATATAGGAGAGGAGGGCCTCTATGAGAGACAAATGGTTGATAATAATAGGGTGCATACTAAGGGAACTAATCGGGACGGGTGCACTTGGTTTTCATGATGACTGTAAAATATTGTGTGGATCCACGACTTGATGTTGGGATTCATATTACGTGGGAGGGTGATCAAGCCTCTATGAATATCTTTGTTGCTCATGCCACTCGGTATTAAATATGTCATGACAATAGGCCGAAGTGAGAATTAAATAGTGTCATATGGGTACAATCCACGGTTGGTTCGTATGGATAAGGAAGGTATGGGCATGCATGGGATAAGTGATCGACTTTAAAGAAATAGGTGACGATAAAGATAGAAAATGGACAAAGTGGCCCCTTAAAGGATGTTCTTTGGCCATGACGGGATGGGTAGTAGGAGTAAAAGGATTATTTATAAATTTTTTGGACTTTTTTGAAAAAAAAAATAATGAAATATGTTTTTCTCTTTTTTAAAAATAAGAAAAATAATGAAAAATGTTTTTGGCTTTTTGAAAAGGGATAAAAAATGAGTCGCTTAGAAATACAAAAAGACGGAGAACACAAAACTGACTACCAAAAAGACTTGAATTAAATACGTACAAGCAAATGAAAAATCCTAACTAGCACGTACCCTATTTTTTCCTTTAATTAATTGAATGTGAAGTCAAATTTTAATTAATCCGTGAGTGAGAAAAACAAGGAGTGTTATACATCACCTTTGAAAAATGTTTATCCCCACTTCCTTCAATAGATAATTAGAGGCTTACCATAGAGATTCTCTACAAAGCTACTAGGATGAAACTGTCGGCAAGTACAAAGATGGGGACAACACAAACCCCTTTTGTTGATGTATGCACTTAAAACCCAATTTTCATGGACACTAATGTGCCTCAAAGTGAACCGATCAAGGTTTTTCCATGTGGGGAGGTCTCTACGATTTGTCCTACCAATAAATTGCTCATAAAGGGTCCTATGAACACCGTATCCCATGGGTCTAGCTAGTTGATTGATTCTTAATTTTAGTGATAACTAGGGTTGCACACAATGGATAAGTGATTGAGTCGAGTGATGAAATCCCTTCTCCTTTCAATGATCGGGTGTAGGCCTTAAGTACAACTAATTAATCAAACCATTCAAATTAAGACTATGCATAAAATAAAGTCACATAGGAGTAAATAATCATAAAATAAATGGACTAGCTAACTGGATATCCACTAATGATAAATAAATGTACCTCCCAAGGATTTTACACACATGCGGTGAAGACTGAATTAAGTCAATCGGGGGGAAGTTCACCTACTGATATGCCCAAGTATAACCTCGGCCCAGAGATACCTACCTCGGCCAAGATGATGGATGAGACATTGATCGACCCTATGAGGGGCAGGGCCCACGATATCGTCCCTCGGCCAGACCTACCTCGGCCCAGGACGACACTACCATATTCATTTCCATGGACCCTACGTCTGGGAATAACAACCTCGGCTAATAGTAGGCCGAGGTGACAAGGAGCCCTAATCATCTTCAACATGGAACTAATCCTACCTCGGCCTTGGCCGAGGTGACGAGAAGCATTAATAATCATCAGAATGTATATGCCCAACCATGGCTAGGCCGACCTAGCATAATGTATCGGCTGAGATCAGGCCGAGACTCCTTATGACATTACTCGGATTGAACGGACATCAAGCCTTTACATCTCGGCCTCTCCCAGGCCGAGGTCATTCACCAATATGACTGTCGAGCATCTGTTGACATTTGGATAAGGACACCTGGGCACAAATCAGTTGTAACAAGATTATTCTCCACATGGGGGAGAATATTTCATCATCATTGCTTACATGTGACAGTGACAGATGGCATTCCCACATTGGTGAGGATACCACACACATGCTCATTGCATGCATGGGGGGTACAGTGCGCCCCCTAGGCACTATATATAGGGATCATCCCCTACCTTACAAAAGGATCCTGCTATAAAAACCCTAGCTAAAACTCTGTCTAAAGATACAGTAGAGAGAGAGAGAGCTTAAGTGAATTGTACCTATGGCCATTAGTGCCTTTGTTCAGTGATATTACTCACACACTCACAGTGGACGTAGGCCAGATTGGCTGAACCACTCATATTTCAGTGTTGATTCCTCATATTCTCACCTCCTTCTCTTATCTCTTTATACAGCTGTGCTACCATTGTTACTAATATATTGAGCTTGCAAACATCTCACCTGGTGGTGCTAATTCTTAGCATCATCATTTTGGTGCCGTCTGTGGGAAGCGAGAGGCTATCTCTTCCTCCTTTTCTGCTTTACCTCACCGGAGACTCTGGTGGTGAACCGGGAACCACCCCATGTGTGGAGCTGTTTCACCATTACAAGAGGTCCTTTAAGGTATTAAGCTCACTTACTGTTCAATCTCTTTATTATTAACACATGGCACTAGAATTACCACCGCCTCTTTCGCCGCCCGGAGGTGGAGGGGCTAGCTCCAGTCAGGCTCCTCCCCAGTCCGAAATGGCAGAGGTGGCAGCAGCTTTGAAATCTTTAGCTGCAACACAACAAGCCATGAAGGAGCAATTTGCCCAGCTCAGCCAAACCATGATGATGAGGCCACCTGGAGTCTCCCCGGACATGATAACTCCGGCAGCAGTTCAGCCCCATCCCGATGCCAGGGGACCGCCCCAGGCGCCCATGAAGGACCAACCTGCACCCCAGCGGAGGAGGGACGTTGCTGACCCTAGGCGCTTGCGCCTGGGGAGGCAGGGAAACCCTTGCCCAGAGGACAGGTATGATGACCTAGAAGCTGAAGAGGCCCCGGAAGACTGCTGGGAGCCATATGAGGTGTCAGATAACACCGTACGACCCTTTAGGCAGAGCCAAGGATGTGTCGGCCGAAGAAGAGATGAGGCCCAACAAAGAGGGTCGGCCTTTGATAGGCAGAGTCAAGGATGTGTCGGCCGAGGAAGAGATGAGGCCCAGCAGAGAGGGTCGGCCTTTAATAGGTTGAGCAGAGGGTCGGCCTTTGAGAGGCTAGGCCCGGTCAATGACCTGAGGCATAGGCTATCGAGGTCAAGGAGCGCGGAAGGCTCTCAAAGATGGAATAGGCAGGCTCGGCCGGAGCAAGGCCGACCCTTGGAGAGAAGAGCCCGGGAGCAGGAAGAGGTCAATAGTCAGTGTGTTGTGGCTGGGGAACCCTCTGTCCATCGTAGGGAGGTGGCAGGGGATAACCTCAGCCTAGCTGAAGAGAGAAGACCCTGGAATGACTCAATCCAACGTCTCGAGGAGAAGATAGGGGACCTCATCAAGAGCAGGGACTCATTACAGAGGGTCTACTCGGAGGGCTCCCCGTTTGTAGTTAGGATATTGGGGTTCCCAACCCTAGCTAAGTTCAAGCCTCCTACAGTGATGCCTAAGTATGATGGAAGCACTAACCCAGTGCACCATATCGAGATGTATCAGTCGGCGGCAGATATTTACTCAATACCCGATGAGATGAAGTGCAGGGCCTTCTCAGGAACCTTGACAGGGGCAGCGCACAGCTGGTTCACCTCTCTTCCGAAGAACTCGATCGAGAACTTGAAAGGCCTAGCAGAGCAGTTCATCCACAACTTCTGCTTTGGGGTAAGACCTCAGAAGAAGACTACCCACCTCCTATATGTCAAACAGGCTAAGGGAGAAAGCCTAAGAGACTATATAGCAAGATTTAACAAGGAGAAGTTGGAGGTAGAGGATTACGAGGAGAGCATAGCCATGACCGCCCTGATAGGAGGCCTCTAGAAGGGGAAGCTATTGTGGAAGCTGGCGGAAGACCCCCCTAAGTCTATGGCAGAGCTGTTGTCCACCGCAGGGAAAATGATGAATGCGGAAGAGGCAATGGCCGCCAAATATGAGGAGGAGAACCGTGGTAGCACTGGGAGATCCCAGGGTAAGAAAGAGGGGAAGAAGAGGTCAGCAGATGACAAGTTCGCTCATTACACTCCTCTGACTGTGAGCTGTGAGCACATCCTTAATGAGATCAAGGATGACCGGGCTCTGAGGTGGCCAGAGAAATTGAAGGCCCCACCACATAAGAGGAATAAAAACCTCTGGTGTGAGTTCCATCAGGATCACGGCCATGTCACAGATATATGCTTCGCTCTGAAGGATGAGATTGAGAAGATGCCGAAATCTGGGAAGCTGAGAAAGTATGTGGATGGCAAGGCCCCAAAGGGTGGCAGAGAAGACCCTAGGAAGAGAGGAAATGACTGGTGCCGTGGCGATGTTCCGACTAGAAGGCATGATGATTCAGAGGGTGATGACGGAGATGACCCGGATCTCCCACCTAAGGATGACAACACCCCAGTGAAGAGGGTAGGGATGATCTCCTTTGGTGTTAGCACCATATGTGGGGGATTCGGGAGGTGGCTCTGAGGTAGCCGACAGGAAAGCTCATGTAGCGGAGGCCAAGTCAGGGGTCAAACCTGAGGTTGTGAATCTAACGTCTTCTGACGCAGTGCAGAAGAGGAAGAAGGTAGACATGGACACCCTCGTAGTGGGGTTCTCCAGACTCGACTTCAAGGTCATCTTAGCCCCCCATGATGACCCTTTAGTCATAACAACAAGAGTGCATGGGTGCGATGTAGGGAGAATCCTCATAGATGGGGGAAGTTCAGCAGATGTGATGTTCTGGCCTTGTTTCAAGAGCTTGGGTCTTAGCAGGGCAAGGCTGGTGCCCTACCATCACCCATTGATAGGCTTCAGTGGTGAGAAGGTACACCCATTGGGCATGTATGAAATGGATGTACGGATGGGAGATGAGTGGCCTAAGAGGCTGACCAAGAAGATAAACTTTTTTGTTATGGAAGAAAATGTCTTCTCGGCCTACAACCTCATCATCGAAAGAGTGTCCCTCAGAGAGTTTGAAGCCGTGCCATCAACGGTCCACCAGATGCTAAAATTCCCGACTCCTTATGGGGTAGGGGAAGTGCAAGGGGACCAGACCACGGAGCGGGAGTGTTATTTCAACTTGGCCGAAGAGCGAGAGGCCCATAAGAGAGCAACCGCTACTTACAGCATTGACACTCTTGATCCCAGAGACGAAACAAAATTGAAGAAGGGCGAGCCCGCGGAAGAGGTAGAATCCATCGTCCTCAATGAGGACGAGCCGTAAAAAACAGTCCAGGTCGGCAAAGCCCTGGAGCAAGGGATCAAGGAAGAGCTGATAAACTTCCTTAGGAGGAGGCAGAGCGTCTTCGCGTGGAGTCACGTAGACATGCCTGGTATCGACCCTAAGATCATGACCCACAAGCTCAACGTGGACGGAGATGCTAGGCCTATTAAACAGAGGCGAAGGATCTACTCCAGAGAGAAGTATGAGGTCATCCAGGAAGAGGTGAAGAAGTTGGAAGAGGCCGAGTTTATAAGAGAGGTTACTTATCCAGTGTGGCTCTCGAATGCAGTCATCGTGCCTAAGGCCAATGGAAAGTGGCGGATGTGTGTAGATTTCACAGACCTGAATAGGTCTTTCCCGAAAGATAGTTATCCCTTACCAAGGATAGACCAGATGGTGGATGCAACGGCAGAGCATGAGCTTATGAGTTTCATGGATTCTTATTCAGGCTATAACTAAATCTTCATGGATACCGAAGACTCTGAGAAGACAGCCTTCATTACTGAGAAGGGGACGTACTGTTACAAGGTGATGCCCTTTGGTCTGAAAAATACGGGGGCAACGTATCAACGTCTTGTCAATAAGATGTTCGAGGAGAAGATAGGTAAGACCATGGAGGTGTATGTGGACGATATGCTAACGAAGAGCCTGAAAGCATGTACTCACGTAGTGGACCTTGAGAAGACCTTTGATGTCATGGACTCCTACAGAATGAAGCTCAACCCAGCAAAATGTGTCTTCGGGGTAGGAGCCGAGAAGTTCCTGGGGTTCATCGTTAATCAGAGGGGGATTGAAGCAAACCCGTAGAAAATCAAGGCATTACTCGACATGAAGACTCCTAGGAGTATCAAGGATGTTCAGAGACTCACTGGAAGGGTGGCGGCCCTGAACAGGTTTGTTTCCAGAGCCACGGACAAGTGTCTTCCGTTCTTTAAAGTTCTGAGAAAGGCCTTCCAGTGGGACGAAGAGTGTGAAAAAGCCTTTGATCAACTGAAGTCCTACTTGGGGTCTCCCTTGCTGCTGTCCCGGCCCATCGCAGGAAAGAGGTTGTTTGTGTACCTGGAAGTGTCTGAGTCAGCCATTAGCGCGGCCATCATACGGGAAGAGGATGGGGTTCAGAGACCTGTGTACTTCAATAGTAAGGCCCTTCAGGGGTCTGAAAAAAACTATCCCCGCATGGAGAAGTTGTCTTATGCCCTGATACACGCCTCTAGGAAGATAAAGCCTTACTTCCAAGCTCACTCCATGGTAGTCCTCACCGACTCACCACTACGGCAGGTTCTGCACAAGCCTGAGAAGTCCGGAAGATTGATGACCTAGGCCATCGAGCTAGGAGAGTATGATCTTACCTACCAGCCCAGGACAACCATCAAGGGGCAGGCCCTGGCAGACTTTGTCGCGGAATTCACTTGGGAAGAGACCGAGACAGAGAAGGGCGTGTATGGTGGCGAAGAGATGAACCGAAATGTCTTCTGAGATTCGGAAGAGACTGCCCCGTACGTCTTCCGAGGCTGAGAAGAGGTTGTCCCAGGCCAAGCTCAGAGCAGAGTAGAAGAAAATGAAGAGGACCGGTACCTCTTCGAAAAGGGGGTTATGAGAGAAGGGGTCTTCTCATCAGATACAGACATATGGAGCCTCTTTTCATTGATGGCTCTTCTTGTGACAATGGAAGTGGCGCGGGGCTAGTACTCTTGGCTCCAGATGGCGCCAATATTGAGTACGCCTTGAGATTCAACTTCAAGGCCTCCAACAACGAGTCTGAGTATGAGGCCATGATAGCATGTCTCTTATTAGCAACAACTCTTCGAGTAAAGAGGCTCCTACTCCACAGCGACTCGAGGTTGGTTGTCAATCAAGTGCTGGGGGCATACAAGGCCAAAGACGAAAGGATGGCCAAATACCTAAATAAGGTAAGAGGATTGCTAGAGTATTTTGAAGAAGCAAAGATGAAGAGAGTGCCTCGACTGAGCAACAACCATGCTGATGCATTGGCAAGACTGGCCTCGGTAATGAAGATAGATTTGGGAAGGACCATTCCAATCGAGGTCTTAGGAAAAGCAAGCATCGAGGAGGACGAGGTGTGTAGCCCTTATCACAATGTGAACTTGGGAGACTCATGGATTGACCCGCTCGTCAGATACCTAAGAGAGGGGGAGATACCCGAGTCCAGGATGGAAAGAAGAAAGTTGAGATACATGGCTGCAAAGTTCTCATTAGTAGGAGACGTCTTGTACAAAAAGGGGTTTCTACTGCCTCTCCTCAGATGTGTGCACCCCGCGGAAGTACCCCAGGTCTTAAGGGAGGTTCATGAGGGTTCTTGCTCTAGCCACATTGGGGGAAGACCCTTAGCCAAGAGGATCATCACTCAAGGATACTGGTGGCCTACCCTGTCTAAGAACGCGGCAGATTATGTGAAGAGGTGCGACAAATGTCAAAGGTTTGCCACCATCCCTCACCAACCTCATCAGCCTATGACGTCGATCTCCTCTCCATAGCCATTTGCGGTATGGGGAATTGACTTAGTAGGACCTTTGCCAAGAGTTGTCAACAACTATAGGTTCTTGATAGTTGCCATTGACTACTTTTCAAAATGGGTAGAGGCAGAGCCGATGATAACCATTACAGAGCAGAAGACCTTCCAGTTCATCTGGAAGAACATCATATGTAGATACGGCCTCCCAAACACATTCATCTCCGACAATGGGACCCAGTTCAAGAATGCCTCCTTGGAGAAGTATTGCCAAAGTGTGGGGATCAGACAGTTCTTCTCATCTCCTGGTCGACCTCAAGCAAATGGCCAGACCGAGGTCACGAACAGAACCATCTTGGATGGAATCAAGAAGAGGTTAGAATACGCGAAGGGGAGATGGATAGAAGAGGTCTACTCTGTGCTAAGGGCTTACAGAACTACAGCAAGGACACCCATAGGAGAAACCCCATTCATGCTGGCACATGGCTCAGAGGCAGTCATACCAACGGAGGTAGGACTGCCAACTCATCGGGTTCAGACCTACGACCCCGACAACAATGGGGAGAAGAGAAGGCTAGACCTGGATCTCATCGAAGAAAGAAGGGAAGACACAGAGGTTAGAAAAGCAGCCTACCAGCAGAGGGCAGCAAAATTCTACAACCAGAGGTTGAAGTCAAGACCCATTGCAGTAGGAGACCTAGTTCTAAAGAAGACACTACAGAAGGCAAAGAAGCTACACCCAAACTGGCATGGCCCCTACAAGGTGACAGAAGAGGTTGTGCTTGGCACTTATAGACTGGAAAACCTAGAAGGAGAACCTTTCACTAACCCGTGGAATGCTGACCATCTCAAGAGATATTACATATGATGTATAGAATTTTATGAAAATGTACTATCTTACTAAGAGGAGGTTATTAATAAAGATCAGTTTCCATATCAAGTTCTTGTTTCGTTCTTTAAGAACAGAAGTTTATTATGAGGCTAACCTCTTAAGTGATGACCTCAGACCCTCATAACATCACTCGGTGGTGACGAGGTCTGAGCTCAGACACCTGGGTTAGATGACCTCAGACCCTTAACATCATTAATTTGGTGACACTTATTATAAGGCTAACCTCTTAGGTGATGACCTCAGACCCTCATAACATCACTCGGTGGTGACGAGGTCTGAGCTCAGACACCTGGGTTAGATGACCTCAGACCCTTAACATCATTAATTTGGTGACACTTATTATGAGGCTAACCTCTTAGGTGATGACCTCAGACCCTCATAACATCACTCGGTGGTGACGAGGTCTGAACTCAGGCACCTGGGTTAGATGACCTCAGACCCTTAACATCAATAATTTGGTGATATTTATTATGAGGCTAACCTCTTAGGTGATGACCTCAGACCCTCATAACATCACTCGGTGGTGACGAGGTTTGAGCTCAGACACCTGGGTTAGATGACCTCAGACCCTTAACATCATTAATTTGGTGATATTTATTATGAGGCTAACCTCTTAGGTGATGACCTCAGACCCTCATAACATCACTCGGTGGTGATGAGGTCTGAGCTCAGACACCTGGGTTAGATGACCTCAGACCCTTAACATCATTAATTTGGTGGCATTTATTATGAGGCTAACCTCTTAGCATTCAGAGATCATATAGCATTCAGAGACATTTAGAGGTCAAAATAAAAGAAGATTGGCATTCAGTAAAAAGAAGAGATTACATAACATTCAGGGGGGTTACAAATCAAGTTCAATTACAATTTACAAAAAAAAAATTTGTTACAAGTTAAAGGTCTGAGGGGGGAGCATTGACAGTCTCGGCTGGGTTGACCTGATCAGCATTGGTCACCTCATCGACATCATCAGCAGGGTCAACCCCTCCGAGATCAGTCCCTTCCAGAGTAGCAGTCTGACCAGGGGCAGCAGCCTCATCTTCTATCTCTTTCAGTGCCTAGGCAAACTTAGGGTCGACGAATCCGAGGCCCACAAAGTCGGAGGCCTTTATAGTGCCAACCTCCTTCTCTCTGACCTCGGCCCATCTGGTAGTGGCTTTGATACCTCTTTCGAGGTACTCAAAACCAAAACCTACAAACTCCTCAGAGACTTTGTAGTCAGAAATTATTCTCTCTGAGGCATCTTCAAGGGCAGCCTTCACAGCCGCATTGACCTTCCTTTGCAGAGCGTCATCCTTTTCCTTCAGGGCCTGGGCGTGGCTTTGGACGAGTGCAGAGATATTCTTTTCCAAACCCTGAGCCTTATTTTGAGAGGTCTGGGCCTTATTATCGGCATTCTGTAACTCAGACCTCAGACGGTCAACCTTGGCATTCAGGGCGCTCTCGACCTTCTCAGCCTCCTGCCCCTTCTAAATAAGAGGCAATTTCCTTATGGCCCAGTTAGATAGCTGGTACATGGCAGTCGTACCCTGCACAGTAAATGAAGAGGTTAGGTGAGAGCAAAATCAGACGTTGCACTTATAAAGTTCTGACAGGAATAATTTATACCTGGACGACTCTGTGAAGGCCGAATTCAACCATCATAGGGGTTTCCATGGCCCTGTAAAAATGCTTGTCGGCCTCGGTCATCATGTTGGCAAGTGCGTCCATGGCCTGTCTGCTGTGGCCGACCACGTTATCGGTAAGTTTCAGCTGGTCCAGACAAGTCGACAGGGTGTCGGCTGAGATGGGGATCGCAGCGTCTGAGGCCCTCTTTTGTCTTGAGGTCGGCCTCTGATCCTCAGAGGCCGGGACCTCAGGGACCCTCTTCTTGGACTTAGATGTTGAGGGAGCTGGAGGAGGAGCGTTCAAACGAGTCCTCTTTGCAAGTCTAGCCAAACTTGGAGCTTCCATCTCCCACAATTCGTCCGGGAAACCTGGAGGTCTCTCTACAAAAGTGAAAAGATAAGAGTCAGAAATCAAACATGAATGATCAGAGGTTAGACTTGGAACAAAAAGAAAAATGCTTACCAAAGTCAACAAGGGGACTTCCACCTAGGCTCATCCCCGAGAGATACTGGGGGGTTAGCAGATGTTCGAACTTTACGAACAGACCATGTGCCCCTTGGTCTTGCAGGGCCTTCACCTTTTTGCCATTCTGAAGACTTAGGCCAGGATCGGCCCTGGCAGACATAGTGACCTTACCCCATATGAGGGGTAGCCTCGGCTAAAAAGTGGAAGAGGGAACAGATGAGACAAATTCCCATGGCCCTGAGGCGAAAAAATAACAGGGTTTTCAATTGTGATTCGAGGTCTGAGTGACCAGGAGCATCTTCTTCTCAGGCCTCCGAGCCACGAAGTGATAGTAGCTCGGATGATTTTTGGCCGAGGTAGGGACGTAAGAACCAGCAAAGACCTGAACCGGGAGGTCAGAGTGGTGGACTGCCCTCCACAAGATGATGGCCCCTATAATAACTCTCCAAGCATTGGGAGAGAGCTGCGAGGGGGCCAAGTTGATGAAGGAAAGAATGGACCTAATGACAGGGTGAATGGGTAGACGAAACCCTAACTTAAACATCTGCTCATACAAGCAGATTTCTCCATCTCGGCCGTGGTAGGCCTTCTCTTCCCTCAGAGGTCTCCTTAACTTGATGGAAGGGCTTATGGAGTATAAGTACCTGAAGTGCAACAGATCCACCTCAGTGACTGTGCTCTCATACTCGTCCGCCTCAGAGACGTCAACATCACTTTCGGCATCCTCATCATCGTCGTCAAGCTCAACGTCGACTGGAGCAGACAGATGACCAGGGAACCTCTGAGCGAACTCTGCCCCTGTAACGGCCGACAAAGGAATGGCATCTAGAATAGGTGGCACAGCCACACTTGGCACAACAAGTTCGACCTCTGAAGAAGAATTTGAGGTGCTTGAACCATTCTGAGAAGAGGCTCGGCTGGAGACCTCGGCCTGAACAGGGGCCTGAACAGGCCGAGGTGTAAAGTCCATGGCTTCTTGGAAAGAGTCCACAGACATGGGGTCTGAGGTGGAGGACTCAGACTCAGACATCAGCAAATGGTTGGCAGAGACGTTTGTTTGATAAAAGTTCTCAGGAGGATCAGGATATACCACCTTCAGAGGTGGGGGAAAGAGAGGTCTAATAGGGAACTCCTGAGACCTACGAGCTTCTTCCTGAGCTCTCTCTATTTGCCTAATTTTTTCTAAGGTCTTCTCTCTGAGAGAGGGGAAGTCCTCAAGAAGTTGGTACAAGGGTCTGAGCATCAGAGGATGACCCAAGACTTGGAACGACCCTAAACTTAAGGAAAACTCCTAAAGCTATAAACACAATGGGCTTGTAAAGTAAAGGGGTTTGAAGATCAAACTAAGAAATTTCAAGTAAACACAGGTCGCCTGAATCAATGGAACTTGCCGGAAAACTCAAATAATTATCGGATAACCCAAAAATCTCACCGGAAAATTCAAACCAAATGCCAAAAACAAAGGCAAGGGAAAGGGAAAGGTACCTGAAGGTGAGTTGATGGATGAAATGAAGAGATCTCGCAAGAAACTAGGGGAAATCCTCTGCAGAAAGAGCGATGGAATGAAGAAGCCTTGGAGAGAAAACTTGCAGAAACTTTGCGCGCGAAAGAAAGAAATGAAGAAGAAAGAGAAAGTGGTGGGATTTAACCCTTAAATACTTGGGCACACTTCCCAAGGCCCATCATTGCCTTGGGAAACCCAAGGGACAACTGACAGCGCACGCAAGCCAAGTGGGCACGCCTTAGCCTGGGACAGGTGTCATGTAGGTGTTAGCCTTGGGACGGACAGGCCTCGGAGGTGAAGCAATCCCCTAGCCACTCGCTCTCGCATATGACTAAGGGCTGGGGTGATTGATATGCCCAAGTATGACCTCCGCCCAAAGATACCTACCTCGGCCAAGATGATGGCCGAGACATTGATCGACCCTATAAGGGGCAGGGCCCACGATATCGTCCCTCGGCCAGACCTACCTCGGCCCAGGCTGACACTACCATATTCACTTCCATGGACCCTATGTCTGGGAATAGCAACCTCGGCTAATAGTAGGCCGAGGTGACAAGGAGCCCTAATCATCTTCAACATGGAACTAATCCTACCTCGGCCTTGGCCGAGGTGACGAGAAGCATTAATAATCATCAGAATGTATATGCCCAACCTCGGCTAGGGCCGACCTAGCATAATGTCTCGGCTGAGATCAGGCCGAGACTCCTTATGACATTACTCGGATTGAACGGACATCAAGCCTTTACAGCTCGGCCTCTCCCAGGCCGAGGTCATTCACCAACATGACTGCCGAGCATCTGTTGACATTTGGATAAGGACACCTGGGCACAAATCAGTTGTAACAAGATTATTCTCCACATGGGGGAGAATATTTCATCACCATTGCTTACATGTGACAGTGACAGATGGCATTCCCACATTGGTGAGGATACCACACACATGCTGATTGCATGCATGGGGGGTACAGTGCGCCCCCTAGGCACTATATATAGGGATCATCCCCTACCTTGCAAAAGGATCCTGCTATAAAAACCCTAGCTAAAACTCTGTTTAAAGATACAGTAGAGAGAGAGAGAGCTTGAGTGAATTGTACCTATGGCCATTAGTGCCTTTGTTCAGTGATATTACTCACACACTCACAGTGGACGTAGGCCAGATTGGCTGAACCACTCATATTCCGGTGTTGATTTCTCATATCCTCACCTCCTTCTCTTATCTCTTTATACAGCTGTGCTACCATTGTTACTAATATATTGAGCTTGCAAACATCTCACCTGGTGGTGCTAATTCTTAGCATCATCACCTACCTTCAGTCATCGCTGGGAGTCCTATAGACCCAAAATAGAGATGCTTATAATCCAGTCCAATAAATCTCTCACTTTATTTTGTCCTATCTTCCTTTTTATTTTATTTTTTTAATCTGATTATTGCAAATAATTGGTGTTTAAATCACCCCAAACAAATGTACAAGGCATCAATAACATAATAAAACCAGGTTAAGGGGAAAATAAAAAAATATATAAAAATGAAACAAATGTACAAGTCTTCAAAATTCTCCCCCACTTGAAAATCCAGCAACGACGCTCGGTTAAAAGATATTGCTAAAAATTGAGCAAAGTTCCAACACTTCAAAATCTGGCAGCGACACCATTTGATAACACGACTTCTGTATATATATCATTGTTGCAAAGACTAGTCAATCAAAAATACCTTTGGACCTACAAATACACTAAAACCAATATATGTCAAGTAAAGGGTCCAACTTCTCAATGAGGACAAGAGAAAAATGAAGACTAACATGGTTTTTAAAACTTCTTTTTTAAAGGGATATTTATTTTAACTAATGATGAAATTTAAAACTAAAACTAACACATAAAAACTAAAATAAGGGATAAGTGAGGTGAATAAATGTGAGAACAAACAAGGAATGAGATTTTACCACATATATTAATTATTTTATTTATTTATTTAAAATGGCCCAAGATAATAATAAAATTACATGTTAACTCTCATCATAGATGTAATTTCAACATTAAACTTTTAGAAAATTAATTTTTAAACACTCACCAACTCGTAAAAATTAAAACTAAACCCTTTTTGGGAAACACCTGCTAGGACAAACCTATTAAAAATGATTTAATCCTTGGAAAAATTAACAATTTAGAGTTAAAATTTAACATATAATATTGCATTTGAGAAAAACCTATCTCTAGTTTGATTCTAAAGTGAACATTATATCTCAAATTTGATTTTCTTTCGAATATCATCTACCGTCTGTCGAGACGTAAATTAAAAATTAAAAGTTCAAAGATAGTTATCAGTGGAATATAATAGAAAATAAAATAAACTAATTAAATTAACATCAACATGGGTTTCATTGTACTCCTTGAATGGGGGATTTTGCCTAACATGTGAAGATAATTTACATATAAAATGTAAAAACACTTCACTAGAGGCATAAAAAAGAATAAAAAATAGAAGAGAGCAATATTTAAACTAAGTCTCCTAGAATTTACATTGAACCTCCAAGATTTGAAATTGAAGAAATCCTCAAATATGAGTTTTAGAACAATATTTGAATATGAGTTTTAGCTCACAAACTCACAATTCGTATCTCAAAATATAAATTCCCTTACACAACTCTCTAAAAAAAAAAAAGAAGTAAGTAAAAGATAAATACTAAACTAACCTATACCAAACATGAACGAATAAGAAAAATGTCTTCTCTTTAAAAAAAATTTATCCAAATAAGGGTAGGTGGGAAGAAGGGTATAAAGAAGACAAGAAAGGCTGATAGTGAATAATGACCGATCATAGGCCTTATTAAGTCTAAAGGTGAGCGAATCAAGGGCCTTATAAGAATAATGCTCAATTTGGTGATGAAGGTGGAAGGGTTTGACAATTGGGATGGGTTAGAACTCATAAAAATGGAGTGAACCATCTATAAATGGGCAATGATAATGGTAACCTTATGACACATCAATGAGATGATGATAAGAAAAATAAACACCCAAGTAAGAACTGTGCCAGGTGAGTTAAGAGTGTCACCACAAACATCCTCATGGATGGAGGGATGGAGGAAGAAGTCACGAGATGCATCGTGTAGGTCAAAGGTGGAGGGAGGTTGCAAGTAAGGACCTATATAGATAGGTGGGAGTGAAAGAGGTGTGGTAACAAGGTCCAAACAGGGTGGTCGGTCGGGTGGGACGATGGGTGGGGAAGATGATTTAACTTGAGAGTAGGGGACACACACTCATTAAGAGGGTAAGAATGACCCTCAACGTTAAATTGAAGAAGGAGTGTGGTATCAAATGATGGAGAGATCAACATATAGCCACCAATATGTCTCCATCGTTGATGGTAAAAGGGTCTAACGAGGAATTAAGATCCGAGATTGTAAGAGATAAAAATTCTCTGAACCCACTTTAAAATAGTGGAAGGCTCTAATACCAATTTGAGAATGCAGAAATAAACGTGCTCGACAAGGATGGTCACAAAAAAAAAATCTATTTTTGTAACTTTTCAAATTAAAACTCAATTAAAACGTTCTTGTAAAAACTGATTTACCAAATTTTATCTTTTTATCCTAAACATGCATCTAGGTGATAAAATGGATAAATAAAGCATGCAATCACATGACAAATAAGGGGAAAAAATTCTGGGCAAAACCTTTATTTCAGCACTTTATAGAATTCTACAAGATAGTCGACTTACAAACTACTTGATATCACTCACAATTATAATTCGTAGTTTTTGTAGAAGCTCCAAAGAATACTCCTCATTCCAGAGCAGTCCATAGGTGGTGGTCCACCCTCTGTATCCACCGATCAGCCTTCAGCCTTCAATCTTCTTCTACCAAGGTCACTCGGGTCACAAGGTCAACTGTAGGGAATCCTCTCCAAAAGGAGTACGAAAAGATATGAAATTATCTAGGGTTTCAAAACATTCACAAAACTATTTGGGGATGTAATGTGTGAATAAAAAAATGTTTTGGTAACACAAAAAGTGAAAACTTTTGCAACAGATATGCATAAATTATTTTGCAAAAGTATTATGAAATTTATGGTTAGAACATATATTTATAAATGCGACACAAATTTCTAGGTGGCGGTTCTTCAAACGAAAGTGAGTCTCATTCGAACGAGAAAGGCATCTCATTTGAACGAAACCTGAGTTTGTTCGAACGACAAGGCCATCTCATTTGAACCAGGTTCAAACGATGCAAAAAATTATGCCCTTGTTAGATGCTCGTTAAATGTAGAGATCAAACGATACTTCGAATAAGAATGTAAAGTCATTAGAATGAGAAACGAATCTCGTTTAAACGAGGTTAAAAATATTTTTTTAAAAATAACTAGGCTCGTGTTTTAATAAAAAAATCCCAAATAACCAAATGAATAAATTTAAACTCCTAAAAGTCTTTATACCTTCTTGATATGTAGAGGAGCCTTGAACTTGGAGATGTTAATGTTCGATTCGATGAGTCAGTGTGAGTCGATTTGTAACAAACGCCAAAGTGAAAATAAAAAGTCTGAGCTAAAATATTTGCACTTACAAAGATATATGAATCAACCTAAATACCACACTCAAAGTGAGCTAAATATTTTTAGACATGATTCATATTAAGATAGGTATGGACCATATCCGAATTATTCTCGATGAATTGGGTGGAACTCGTATCCGGAGCTAACATATAAGAAAGAGGTGCCTCAGGGACACACATAGTGGGCTCAATAGGTGTAAAATTGGTCATATTATTGCATATGACAGTTAAAGGAACCTCAAATGTGGGTTCATTTGTAATTCTAGGGGAGTGATTAGTCTCACAATATATGGATATCTATACACATTTGTTAACATGGGGCCCAAACCACGGGTTGGTCTCAACTTTAAGATTCTTGAGGTGATAGGGTAGGTCACACTTAAAATCCTTGTCAAAAGAAGACTCATCATCATTCCACGTGGGTGCAACAATGGGTTGACGTGTGGGAAAATCTGACTCTCTCGCACATTCAAATTCATAAAGCTACTACAACTAGAGGCTTGCCAAAGAGATTCTTCATAAAGCTACTACAACGAAACGATGGACCGGTACAACACTGGGGACAATACAACCCCGTTATACTATGCAGACACACTTAAAACCCAGTCTCATTGGATATTAACATGCCTCAAAGGGAACCAATCGAGGTTTTTCCATGTGGAGAGGACTTTACGATTTATCCTACAAGTTAAATTATTTAGAAAGGGTCCTATGAACACCATATCCAATGGGGCTAGCCATGAGTTTAATTTTTAATTTTATTGATAGCTAGGGTTGCACACAATTGATAAATGATTGAGTCGGGAGATGAAATCCCTTCAAATTTCAATGACCGGGTGTAGGCCTTAAATCCAATTAATTCATCAAACCATTCAAAGTAAGACTATGTATAAAATAAAGTCATATATGAGCCAATAATAAAACAATAAATAAACTCGCTAATAGGAGATTCATAAGTGATAAAGAAACATACCTCATAGGGCTTTTACATGCGTGGGTTGAAGACTGAGTTGATTCAGCCGGGGGAAGTTCGACTAACTTCAGTTGTCCTTGGGAGCCCTAAAAATCCAAAGTAGAGAGGATTCTAATCCATTCCAACGAAGATCTCTCTCTATTTTGTCCTATTTCGCTTTTTGATTATTTTTTTTATTTAATTATTACAAATAATTGGTGTTTAAATCACCATAAATAAATGTACAAGGCCACAATAACCTAATGCAATGAGTTTGAGGAAAGAATAAAAAATATATACAAATGAAACAAATGTATAAGTCTTCAAAATTCTCCTCCACTCAAAAATTCGTCAACGACACCTGGTGAAAAGCTATCGTAAAAAATTGGGCAAAGTTCCAACCTTTAAAAATTCGATTACCGTGCCATTTGATAATTCGCCTTTTCTATATATGTCGTGGTTGCAAAGACTCATCAATCAAAAATTCCTTTGGACCTACAAAATAAACTAAAACATGTATATGGAAAGTAAGGAGTATCAATCCAACTTCTTAATGAGGATAGGAGAAAAATGAAGACTGACGTGGTTTCTAAAATATATTTTTTCAAGGGATAATTATTAATGATGAAATTTAAAACTAAAATTAACACATAAAAAATAAAATAAGAGGTGAATAAATTTGAGAAAAAACAAGGGATGAAACTTTACGGCATATAATAGTTATTTTAATTAATTTATGTATTTATTTAAAATGAACCAAGAAAATAATAAAAATACAAGGCAACTCTCATCAAAAATGTAATTTCAACATTACCCATTTAGAAAATTAATTTTGAAACTTTCACAAACTCTCAAAAATTAGAATTGAACCTAACTTCATAAATAACCTGCTAGGACAAACCTTTTAAAATTGATTTAATCCTTGGAAATATAAACTATATGGAGTTAAAATTTAAGATATAATGTTACACTTAAGAAAAATCTACCTCTAACTTGATTTGTAAAATAATAATTATATCTCATATTTGATTTTCTCTCAAAAATTATTTACTCTCGAGGTGCAAATTAAAAACTAAAACTTGAAAGCTAATTTTCAAAGGAATATAATTAATAAATAAAATACACTAATTAAATCAACATCAACATTGGTTTCATCTTACCCTTAAAATGGGGGATTTAGCCTAAAATTTGAAGTATTTTTACATATAAAATGTAAAAACACTCCATTAAAGGTATAAAAAAGAATAAGAGAGAAAAAAGAACAATATTTAAACCAAGTTTCCTTGCATTTCTATTGAACTTCCAAGATATGAAATTGGAGAACACCCATAAATCTAAGTTTTGCAACAATATATGAATCTGAATTTTAGCTGACAAACTCATAATTTGTATCTCAAAATATAAATTTCCTCACATAAATATCTAAAGAAAAAAATAAATAACAAAAAGATTAACATTAGACTAACTTATAATTACCCTACAAAATGAACAAGAAAAAAAATTCTCTCTAAAAAACTGGATCCAAATAATGAAAACCAAAGGCCCCTTATATAGGTAGAAAAAAAGGCTTGAGGGCACATATGGAATTACACAAAATAACGGGTTGATTAATTAAATACCAAAAGATGTGTGTGTAAAAGGGGTATTTAATTAATTAGGTGGGGTGTTGATTTAAAATTATGTGGGAGAAATTATGAAATATGGATCCTGTTTAAAAAAGAAAAAAAAATTAATGAATAAGAATGGGAAGAAATGGAGAAAATGATAACGAAAACATATTACGTGGTAAAATTAAAAATTGGAAAATAATCTCAGTTGAAATTAGGGGGGGAAGGAGGTGCGTATATGAGTTGTTGATCCGAGGGTGGAGGCACTGCCACATGGCGTCCAAGATGGTGCCACATGATGTGCTCAGTATTTTTAGCAAAACCTAATTATTATCTGGAGGGGGAAGACTCGAACCTAAGTTGCCCGCCCACCCGACCCTGGATTATACCTCGCGTGAACCATGAGAACATTAAGGTATTCAATAAATATAATACATAACCCTTATTTAAAACCCATTTCCTAAAATAATACATAGAAAACTTCACAACTTCTTCAAAATACCTCGGATTGATGCACCGCACGAACCGACATGACCCATATTTTGAGGCCGACTATATTTCAATAGTGCACGGGTCACAAGGTTAGACTTTGGGTTTGACCCGAGACATTAACTTTGACTTTATTTCAATTTCCAATTTTGCAAGGTCATAATTTCTTTGTTTGAGATCGGATTAACACACTGTCTGAATCCAAGTGTCCTTTAATTAGATATTTTGGTGATTTGTTCAAGTAAAAAATTGGTCATATAAATTTATCCTTGTTCCACTGAAAGTGCATATGTGACTGTTTTTTCCAGAATTGCTATGAAATGTCATATTTGAATCCGTTAAGGCCAATTATACCAAGAACTGGGAAATAAAATGCGTCTACTAGATCCAACAATCTTTTGTGCTTATCAGTCCTTTCTATTTATGTTGTGAACTTCCCTTTGCTCGGAAGGAATCACTACTCTTTCAAGTCTTTGGATCCTAGTCGGTCCAAACCTTCTCCGTCTTTAGTGCTCTTTCCCTCTGAATGTCATTGTTGTCCTGAAACGAAATAGTACGACATCCATTACTTGAATTTATGCCGTGAAGGTCGAGGTGCTAAGAAAAACTAACCTAATCATCTATGAGAGGTTCTGAATAAACAAATACATCATCTTCTCCTTCGTGCTAACCTCATAGGGGGTAACAAAATCAACTTATGAAAACTCCTGCTCATACTCAGGGATGGTGAACTCCTCTTGTCGTACTATCATAAACTCTGATCTCAGACTCTCATACTAAGAGGGTTACTTCCCCTAAAACTTCGATGAAAATAGCACAATAATGAATAGTGACATATCCTCATCTATGGTGATTGACTCCCACCACTATAAAGCATCCCCCATGAGCTTAAAGCTCGCCAACATCTGCCTTTGTACCTTTTAGCACTCTATGTGGAATAGGTGCCTCTCAATATCCTTCCTCTACTATAAAACTATGATGGGGTATATGGATCTAACAAACTTTGGTGGGTTGCCTTTATTAAAGTCAATGTTAGTTTTCTCTCGGGTGGATGTGGTATGAGGGGTAGGTACAACCATGGGTTGTGGCAGTGGTGGATGCTCTTGGTGCATGGTGGCCATGGTAGCTACTAAGGCATGAGCTATGCAGGCTTATATATATATATATATATATATATATATATATATATATCGGTGCAAGTATTGGTGCATGCCCCTGCTGCGGCTGCTATGGTTGTGGAACTTTTAATACTGACTCGCCACTCTCAGCTTGTCGAGGATATGCAGGTCCAATTCGTGTGTTCACCGCATGAAACATGATAAACAAAAGTTCATAATTAGTCATACAAAAATAAGAGTACAAAATAATAAATAATAAATATCTAAAGTAACCAAGAACGCTAAACAGAAAAGCGATGGATGCAGTCAAGACCCTATGATACTAAAATATTGAATATTCTAATACCAACTGTGACACCCCATAAATCCATCCTTAAATCGATCAATTACATATACAAATAATATAGGTGTTTAAACAATAAGTATCATTCTAATCATGACAAAAATAAATAATATGCTCAATATTAAGTAGTTGGCGATAAAAATACGAACAGTCCAATACAACTCGAAGATCGAAAATCCCAAAAGTAAACGAACTCCATCACTGGAATACAATAATCGCCTCAAATAAAATCCAACAATGAATGTAATAAATATGACTCCACCATATAGTAAATCTTAATACACTAATCCAACATCATTATAAATAAATATGTCATAAATTGAAATAAGAACATAGCCTCGAGATATGAATGCTATAATTTGGAAGCAGAAACTGAACATGAATGTAAATAGATCAAGGTTTCAACATAAACTATTACCTAGACCTAAAAACATATTTCAAAAACATGAGTAAACCTAACAAGAGTACAAAGGGTAATAATTTAACTCAATTTTGGCTATAGAGTGCAAATTCCTCCCATATTTTAGTTGTTTTTAAGTTAGTCCAACCCAAACAACCTAAACAATCATGGATGTCTAATACTAAGCCCAAGTGAATTCAATGATTTATAATTATAATTATTCTCAATTGATTATAATTAATATGTTACATATGTAATGTATTGTATACACATCTCTAGTTTAAGATCAGTAAAGTAAATACAATGACATAAGTTTAATATCTAAGTAAGTATGTTCCCAACACATATAAGTAAATGGATTATGTACAATCCTGCACCTAAAGATACAAAGGACTATCCCTATTCCTTTTGAGGATCACTCGTTCATAAGAGGTATAGTTATTGGCCGTTATATACCTATAATATCAAAACACAACAATGGACAATTCACCAAGCCTCCCCTCCATTTGAATAGATCTCCATACCTAAGACTATATGAAGATTACCCCCGTAAATCCCCCCCGGACATGGGTGTGTTAGCAGTAGTACCCAGGTAAAAGGTCCAAGGTAAGACCATCGTTATCACCGAGATACTAGTGCGTCTGACTTCGTATACGCCAAAAAAGATCCTTCTTATTACATGCCCTATGAGCAATCACAGATGATATGCTTGCACATAACTAAACTACATAAGTCCAGTCTACCCAAGATTTTAAATGGCATCATAAGTTTACGTTTAATAATCACTAATTAACTAAGAGGCTATAACCAAATAGTCACATAGTCATTCAAACAAGAACCCTGACTCGTTCTAAAGAAACTATCGATGTAATTCTAACTAAATCCAAAGTCATTATAATGAAAATACAAATGACGTTCTAATAAAAATACAAATGTCGTTTAAACAAGTCATTATGTCATTCGAATAAGATATCATATCTGATTTGATGTAGGTATTAATCTCATTCTAACGAGAATTACACAATTTTTATCTTTTCTAAAAGCTAAAAATGGCCATTAACAACCCAAAGCTTAAATCCAAAGCCTCCAATCGATTTAATTCCCATTCTCCTTCAGATATAAGATAAAAATAACAATATTAACAAAATCTATAGGTTTGGATGATTAAATCAGTATTTTATATATATCAAATTGATATTATGAGTTTAATAACCCCATGTTCATAATTTTATTCAATTCAAGTCAGATTTGTTTCAATTTCATATTAAACATGAGCACTTTTATCAGAATCATTACAAGGATGTAAATTCAAACTATCCTTATTCATTAGCATGAGATTCAGGTTTAATTTCACAATTAAACTAATTTTGACAATTAGATATTAGATGATTAAAATTAGATTATACAAGTGTTAATTTAGATTTAACTGAAATATCCCATCATAACACAAATTAAAATCAAATTCTTAATCGATGTATATTGAATTGGACTCATCGATGAATTCTAGTCCCAAAACCTTCAATTCCTCTTTAATCCTTGTTCCTATGTCTCCCAAGCTCTCTAAGGATTTCTTAATTTTCTAAGTGTGTTTTGGGTTTTCCTAATAAACATAATAACAATGATTGCTATTAAATTAAACATAGACCCATTTTAGGCATGAACCCAATGAGGCTAAAACATACTCCAAATGGACCTAGACTCTATTCAAGCCATGTACTAACCCAAAATACTTAATCCCCATTATTTGAAGTGAAAAATAGACTTTCTAAGCTCCATAAAGTCAACAAAAATTATGACAAATTATAATAAACTAATTGTTTAATTAAATTAATCTGTAAGTCGGTAGGAGTCAATTAGATTAAAAATTAATTACTAACTAATTAGGCCAGACTCGCCATTATAAGAAGCTATTCTACGATCGGTGGAATCTGATACCGAGGGGATAATTCAAAAATGAAAACCAATAACATGAAATCCCCAAACATTCCATAAGTGACACTTCCCATATCATAGCGGACAAATAAATAATTAAATATAAAATGTAATAATGAATAGAAAATATAGGGTGTTACAACATCATGATAGCATGGTCGAGACATTTAACATATGGTGTGGTAGAAATTGAAATCATTTTCCCTCTGCACAGATAAGTAAAAGTGTTGTCTCTCAGCACATACCCATAGTCACATCCATTTATTCATCTAGTTTAATAAATACCAATACCATATTATTATGTCTTTCTATTTCAAATTTATATTATCACTTATCATAAGATCATTATATTCCATTTACCCTACCTTTTTGGCCACTCTAAACTAGTATCTAAATCAATCATTACCTAATATCATTAACTTCTAAAATAGATTATCAAACCACTCATAAAGTCGTTTCTAGTATGACACTAATCATCATTTTAAAAAATATAATAAAAAGGTTAATTAAAGGATACCTAAATCCATCACTCTAAACAATCTTTAAAATCTTTGTGTGGAAACATCTCACAAATGAATTCCAAACAAGGAACCACCTCGATACACTTCGGTCTATATAGAATAGTCATTAATACACTACAAATAGATAAAGAATTATTAATCCACATTAGGTTAATGAATAAATTAATTAAACAACCAATTTTCATACCCAACGATATCCACTCGCCATAAAATAATAACAACCGCAAACCAACGTAAACAAAAACATATATCCTATATTCTTTCTATTCCAACTACGTAATAATTTTAATTCCAATAGCCAAACGAAAGTATTTGACGGATAAATACAAATTCAAGTGTAACTAGGTCCAATTTCGAATTTCCAAGACTACAAATCAATTAATTGGATTCAAATTACATTGAAAGATTACAAAAGTAGTTTTATTCACTATTTATACGATCAAATATGGAATTAAATTTTAATTCTTATATATCATGCTTTGAATTACATTAATTAGGCATTTTTCATTTCAGGGTACAATTCATAAAGCTAAATGTACAAATCTTTTTTGCATGTGTATTTTTAACAACAATAAATTCCTAATATAATCTTAATGAGCCATTATTAATTCCAATTAAAATAAGTCCACTATTCAATATCAGGCCCTAATATGCAAGTCTACTACCCATGGGTCCAATTTCACTATTTTCCAATTAAGTGAGATCGAATTGTTCTTAACCATGTGGGATTATCAAATTTCACCACAATAGGGAAAAACCTTAATGGATCTCAAAACCATAAGAGTTACTAATCAATTTTTAAGACTACAATTTGGGTTTAGGTGAAATTAGCAACTTTATATTTAAAAGGAGAGGAGTAGTATAGTAATTAGCCTCTAAAATGGATTATAAACTTGGTTTAACTGGAAGAGAAGAAGACTTGAAAAATTAACCTTTGAACTATGTTCAAACATCTTGAAAATTTCATTGAAAAGATTAAAATCCTCTTTTGAATCTCCACTTAAATGTGACACCCCGCCTATTTAAATATCGGGTGATCAGTTCTTCAAAAAATAAAAGATTAATCTCATTTGGTTCATTCTTAACATCTGTCGAAAACTTTTTAAATTACTAACCACCTACATTTTAAATAATTTGGTGCAAATTTTATCTTTTATAAACATAATAACAACATGTGGATGTATAAACAAAATCATACGCATAGTAACTCAGTTTAAATCATCACAAGATTTTATATAAATAAAAGCCGGATAAAACACCGATACCAAGTCTAATATAAAAGTCCAGCATAGATTAAACCTGAATACAAAGTCTGAACTGAAATAAATGAATATCTGAAGGGCAACACTCCCAAATGAAATAACTTAAATTGCATCCTACTCTAGGAATGAAATTACTGAAGCGTCTAGTCCAGATCCTGCAAACATCCACAAGTTGTGCAACTATGCGTCCCTAGAACAGATCATCACATTGGGCGTCCCTGTGGCTTGACTCCTAAAAGTGTTTTAAAAAAATGTTTGCAAACGGGCCAGAGACCAAAGTATTTTGAAAATATTTAGCAAGTATTTATCAAAGTTTAAAAACAGTTATTGATTACACATGTTAGTTCAACCTACACTCCCTTGAGTTCCTCACCTCTCAACTAATGTGCACGCATAATGTCATCTACCTAGCTATGTTACCCATCCCACTAGGTTTCATCAATAACTAACTAACCATATCCGGTTTAGCACACCCGTATCGCCCATTCAGTACGCTACATTATATCCTTAATTCTAATTTAGTCCTTACTTAAATGTCTTTTTTAACTCCCCCGTACCTCCCGTACAGTACACTTATCGTAATATTAATAACTAACACTCTAGTATGTTATTATTAAATCATAATTAACAGTTCACGTATGTTGTCACTAACCCATAATTAATATTTCATGTATGTTATCATTAAACCATAACTAACATTTCACGTATGTTATCCTTAAACCATTTCATTAAGTTATTATACTTAAGTCGTCACTAGATATACACTATCGTTGTTTACTACTATATCCCACTAAGTAGGTTATCTCAAAATTATATTACTTCTAGATAAACACTATCTAAATTTAATACTTTATCACGCTAAGTACATTATCTCATATTTAAATCACTTTTTGACATACACTACCTCTCCTCCCTACACTACACACAAGTAGGATAAATTCACATGTATATATATATAATTACTAGGGTGTACCCGTGCCAATGGCACGATTGTTAAAATGTTCTCGATATTTCAAACCCTTAATAAGTTAATGTGTGGATATTAGATAACAGTTCTCCATATTCCATTCCAACCGTTGGAAAGGAGAGACCAAAAATCCTAGTAGGCAAGGGATAGCAATACAATATTTTTATGAATTAAACAATTCTCTATTTTTAGCACATCACATTTTCACACGTTCATGATTATTTTTAAAATAGTTGAGATTACCCATAAGCTTGAAAATAACACATAACATTTACATTTTATATGTTAACGGTAAACATCATTTAAAATAACTACATTAAAGGTCAAGCATGAAAGACCTCGTACCGATGCCACCCCACTATTCGAGGTTCATTCCTCCTAAAGAAAACAACTGTTTTGGAAATTCAGATATGCAAATATTAGGTTTGGATATTTCATAATAGTGATTAGGTTTGGAAAAATAAGACATGCTATAACACAATATGAACTGTGTGGACCCTTGATTATTTCAAATCATATCACCACCTAACTAATAGAATATGATTTTTTTCAAATGTAATATATTAATATATAAATTATTAGTCGGTTTGACTATCTTATCACTACAATCCAATGGTTTAACTAACATTACTGAAACAAATTCATGGCAGAATTTCAATCACAAAACTATGGCTAATATGCATACACATTACATGTAAAAAATTTGACTAATGGTAAATAGAAAATGTGTTATCTAGAAATAACCAATGCAAATACAGAAAAATTCCCTTGTGTATTAATTTGAGTTTTTACATTTCTTTAAACAATAAAATTAGTCTAATCAACTTTAAGGTATCATTGTGTATTAATTTAATCAATGATTTTATTCATTCTAACCCACGTGATTACTACATTATTTCTTAATTTTTAAACCTTAAAGGTCAAATTTATGCGTAAAAATTGAACAAGGTAGAAATCAAATTTAACAAATTTATTAAAAGTTTTTTTTTTAGTTTCAAGTTTAGTACATTTCAGAATTTTTTTTAAAGTAGATTTTTAGCGCGAACATACTACACAATAACATTACCTACTGAACTACAAAACAAATAATGTTTGTTTTTCTCCCAAGTACAAAAAAAAAAAAAGCAGGATGGTATTAAAATATGTTAATAAAAATATCCCACAAATAGTCAATTTGTAGTAACGTCAACACCGTAAAATCATCATTAAGACTTGGACTTCCTCCCCAAAGATGAGATGAGATGAGATGAATTGGTGAGTTTCAACAGCCTTGGACTTCCTCCCCTCACACTAATGTCCCTTCAACTATCTCCAAACATGAAACCCCATTATGAATGGGCATCCTCAGAAACAGAAAAATAGGTAGTGAGAGACAATGTAAAATAGTAATAAAATATGCTTCTTATTCTACACATGAATATGTAGAAATTAAAATGGTAACATAAATTTATTTTTCACAAAATATGCTTCTTCTTCTTCTACACAAAATATGCTTTCTCCTACTACACAAAATGTTACTTAAAAACCATATTTTTCATACAAGATTATTGTTTTTTATACATGAGAAAATAAAGGTACATGGAATAGCATCACTCAATCATCAGTCAAATAAGTACAAAAAATTTACAAAATAACCATTCAATCAAATTCATTCAAATCTAATAAGAATCGTACTCTATAAATGAAACCATTACATACTATAAAGATTAATACCCTAGGTAAAGAGAGACATGTTAATGCTTAAGAGAGGGAGTCACTGTTCTCTGCTTTATCTCTTACTCCATTCTCCTACTAACTCCAGATGTGATTCCCATTCATTTCACACCTAAGGGGAAAAATATGTTTTAACAACACGGACATATAAAAAATAAATATAGTGAAAAGATAAAGTGAAGAAATAAAATATTATTAACCTTGACAAAAAAAATATTTTCTTTAAAGAGGGTGTCAAACAACTTCAACTTCAATGATTCGTACCAAAAGGCAGATGCACAAAAAATCCAAATATGGGTTCAAAGCCTTCAGATCTAGTTAAGAATGTGTAAAACAAAAACCACAGAAATTAAGGTTAAAAAAATTAATGTCGGAGTTTCCTTCCTCGATACATCCACCACGCCATCAACACCGGAGTTACCTTACTCGAAACATCCGGCGTGTATGGATCACACACCAGATAGAAGGTCCAGTTGGCTACCAAATTCAGTATCAGGGGGATGGAGATATGTGGGTATCCAGCCTATGTAAGGTCTGCCAGTGAGGCTAGCTTGAAACGCCTTGATATCATTGAATCAATCTTCATTACCAGCTCGATGTCGTCCGGTTTGGAGGGTCTGAAACGAGGGTCCGAATAGAGGGTTTAAACCGATATATACGTGTATAGAGGAAAGAAAAATAATGGATAAAAAAGTAAATACTCACCTAGGTAGCCCGGATTTGAGAGAGAGAGACCCATGTATGAGGTTAGAGCAACTACAATGGTGAGGGAAAAGTACAAAAGAAAAGGTAAGTTTACCAATTTATACAAATTGCTTGAATCAGAGTGGTGAGCAAAAACGAGGAAATTCTGTAAATGAATTTGCATACGTTTTGCAAATATACAAAAGAGAAGGAGAATTTGTATAGGTTTCCTACGAACTTCTGAAGTTCGTAGGAATTGGTACGAACTTTTGTTGTTCGTAGCAATTCATACGAACTTCAGAAGTTCGTAGGAATTCCTACGAACAACTGAAGTTCGTAGGAACCATTTTTACCACAGTAACAATAAACGTCCGTTAAACTTAATTTCCTATATAAACCCATCAGTTCTCCCTAAAATCCCACCTCCAATATTTCTCTCAATTTTCTTCCACCCCATTCCATTATTTTCCCAAAATATTTTCGAGCGAATCATTTTCTCTCCATACATTTTAATTATCGATCAAAATGTCTTCATCTCAACCCATTAATTCTAGTACTTTTAGAAAACAAAATATGACTCCTATTGAAGATGAAATATTATGTACTATATATGCTAAATATACGAGTCGTGATATTGAAGGCAACTCGATATCACATGGAACATTTTGGGATTCTGTAATGAATGAATATAACAGCACGCCAGAAATTTATATTCAACGTACGAGGACTATGCTTTCAACACGCTACAATCATATTTCTTCCTGGGTAATGATATACGTTTCAAAACTGTCACACCATATAGACAATATAGGAAGCGGCAATAACGAGTTCGAGACGGTTACAAACGCCTGCGAGGCATATCGCGTGGAAACGAGCAAATAATTCATGTTTGATAAATGCTACCAAATTTTGAAAGACTTACCGAAATTTGATTTGAATAACACAGCGTGCAACAACGACAATCCTACGCCTCAAGACTCGGAGGACAGTCCGGGTGTACGTGAAGTACCGTACAGACCCCCAGGCAGGAAGGGGGAGAAACAACGTGCCCGTCAACGTGCTCGTTCAGACAGCCTCGATTATAACACGATGGTCCTTAAACATTGCGAAGAATTCACCGAGATGTTTAAAAGCAAACAAGAGTGGAAGCAAAGTCGGGCCATGAAATTTGATTCTCAAATGGATGCTTTCATTGAGATGAAAAGAGCTGATCAAATTATAAGAAAACAAGATCATCTTGTGCGTCTAGGCCGAGAACAGTCGTACATCATGGAGTTGGATATGACCAAAATGAACGAGATGCAACAACAATTCCATGTGAAAAGGTACACCGACATATCAAATATGGTAGTTGTGACTGAAGCTGCGATTGTCTCACTTATGTCAAACACTACGGGCTCGTCAAATTCTGATTCTGGTATGTCTGGTGCAAACAACGCTGACTAGTATGTTAAATGTGTGGCTTGTTTAGTTTTCCGTTACTTCATAAATGTAATGTCAATTATCGTGTTATAAGAAGTGTGATGTTATTTTAATAAATGTTATTTCAGTTTAAGATGTGTTGCAGTTGTTGTATTGTTGTCTACTAAATTGAAGCAGTCGATTCAAAATAATTACATAAGAAATACAACATATATTATATATTTTTTATGCACAGCATAAGAACAATGTTAAAAGTGATTGTATAGAGAGAATAGTTAAGCCTCAAATACACATATACTATCTGATCATTAATCGGCCAACTCATCACCGCTCGTATTCCAAATATGCTCCACCATATCATCTCGTAGTTGTTGATGTGTAGTTGCGTCCCTAACATTTGCATCACACGTTAGGTATTCGTAAAAATTAGTTTGCCCCCGTAGTATTTCAGGTGTGGGATCAGATTGTTCGTATTCATTTTGCCATGGGCAGTCTCTACGTTCATCGTCAATAATCATGTTGTGCATTATACCTTATCTTCACCAAAGTAATCTTCCCATAGTGTTTGGTGTCCCCTTTCTCTCCTTCGATTCACTCGACGTCTAAATTCGAGTTCTTTCCCATCTCGAATTATATTTTGTTCTGCAATCCAACGTGTAATCTCCATGCATATTATCATCTCCTCGTCTGAATCATCTGATGATGCGCCATCATTAAATTGAGCATAGTGAAGCGTTAGATTTCGTCCCTCATCACTAGAACTGGAGTAATCCATTATGTATTTTTCTCGGAATAATTATGAAATGTATAAAGAAGTTATATTACAATATTTCATACATTGTATTTCTATTTATAGTTGTGTAATCACAGACTGATGTATTATGGAATTAATAAGTGGTATTATAACGTGCTGGTAGTAATTGGTAAGTGTGCCAATCTGATGTACAAAGGTTAACTGTCCTACAGAAAACAATAATTATGAACTTCTGCAGTTACTGTTGTAGGAATTGGTAAGTGTGCTGTATGGAAATTGTGCCCTTAAAAAATAATCTGATTTACTAGGGTAAGTGTGCCATTCTGACGTAGGAATTGGTAAGTGTGCTGTATGGAAATTGACATTTACTTTTCACTGTATGGAAATTGACGTATGAATTGGTAAGTTTGCTGCAGTTATATGTAATTATTACTATTTCTATATATTTACTTTTATTTATATTAACTACTACTATATATATTAACTACTACTATATATATTACCTAATTATATTTACTATATAAAATTACTAGTTCTTTTCATATTACTACCGCATAATATATATACTACTTCTATATATATTACTAATTCTTTTTATATTAACTACCGCATTTATATGTAATAACTGTATGCAATTTCTTTTATCGTTATATATGTGCTATATAAAATTACTACTTCAGTATAAAACATAAACGTGACTTGTTTTGACTGATTTGTTTACTGATTACAATTACTTCCTAGGCAACCATGTCAAACAACATAATGCATTCCCATCCCCCATTAACATTTCTATATATTTACTTTTATTTATATTAACTACTACTATATATATTACCTAATTATATTTACTATATAAAATTACTAGTTCTTTTCATATTACTACCGCATAATATATACTACTTCTATATATATTACTAATTCTTTTTATATTAACTACCGCATTTATATGTAACAACTGTATGCAATTTCTTTTATCGTTATATATGTGCTATATAAAATTACTACTTCAGTATAAAACATAAACGTGACTTGTTTTGACTGATTTGTTTACTGATTACAATTACTTCCTAGGCAACCATGTCAAACAACATAATGCATTCCCATCCCCCATTAACATTGTTGGTAGATGATGTACAAAATCCATGTCCGTTTTGGCTCCTTTGTAATCCGGCAAGTCCTTATCTGATGCATACATTGGATCGTCAAGTTCAGTATTTATCAAATATTTAGCATGCCACCTCTCTAGCCTTTTCTCCATTTTTGCTATTTCGCGTTGCAATAATTGTAAACATTTTTCATTATCTTTGTTTGGATCTTTGCAAAATATAGCCGATTTTGCTTGTGGCACGGGTAAACCATGCCAATGGCAGTAGCACTCCAAATCGCAACGCCTATCAAATAACCTCGGCCACTTCAAATGATCATCCCATGGAATATTTCCTTTCGTCGGCGTTAACCATTTCATAACATGATTAACGTCGCCTAAAGAATGTAACGTGCATATAGGAATGTTTTCAAAAAGCATTTTCTCGCCAAACCAGCTACCTCCATGGGGATCTTGATAGATCCCTGGGTTAGTCAACACTCGTTCAACATTACTGCGCGTTACTGCTAAATGTTCAACAGCAACTGATGTTGACGCTTTTGCCTTACCCTTTCTTTTTGCGACGTGATGGTTCATACTTGTCCATCCAGTTGAAAGGTAAGCACTTCGCACTCCCTCTTTAGGTGGTGACCAATTATGATATGGAAGCTTCTGCCCAGACAAAGTTTTTTTGGGAACATGGGTTAAGAAGGCTGAATCTTCGTCAGGCATGTACTCATAGTTATGCATTACGAGGTTTATGTACTAAATTATAACTCGATTTGTGGAGGAATACACATCTGAAACAACGAATATTTATAGGTCATGTAATCAATATAGATTAGTTTGCCATGTAATCAATATAGATTAGGGTGTCATGACATCTTATTTTAATCGGTTATCAGTTAGTGTGCCATGTAATAATTATCGTTTTAGTGTGTTATCGATTAATGTGCCATTGATAAGTGTGCCATCGATTAGTAACGGTTTGGGTGCCATCGGTTAGTATGCCATCGATTTATGTGCCTTCAATAATTCTGCCAACGATTTGTGTGCCATCAGTTAGTGTGCCATTGATTTGTGTGCCAGCAATATAATAATATGAATACAATAGATTTAAGTTATCTGTTACAAATGAATTCACAATAAAAAATTTAATAAAATACAATAAAATGAATACAATCAGGATGGCCTCTGCCCGTAGTCATAATCCTGTCCCAAATCAACGTTGTAGCTCGGTTGGGTTTGATATCCTCTGTATGGTTGAGATGGTTGAGGTACATAAACATCCTCATGGCTGTAGCTCGGATCACTAACAGTAGGACCAGTACCACGCACATTACAGGCGGCAAGTTGTCGCTCGAGTTCCTCAATCATATCCTCACGCTCTCGAGTCTCAGTAAGGAGTAAATGACGGAGACCACGTATATTATCTGCTGCATCGATGAATGCAGAACGCCATTCTAATTATGACAACGCATGCACTGGGGGAGCATTCCTTGGGAACTCAGGTCGCGGCACACTTCTTTCGTATGAAGCACCCTGCGGAAGGCCTACGTCTACCGTCCAACTTTGCCTGGGCACATGTGTTTGTGTAGGTCCAGCCGATGCAAACTGTGTATGATACTCAGAAGGCTGGTTAATTGGAGCTGGCGCCCTTGGGATGCGCAATGTTGATGGTGCCACTGTCCCAACCCCAATCAAATCAACGTTAACATAACGTGCCATCACCGAAAGTAAAGGCCCCTGCGAAAATGCTTTCCAGTATATATCATACTCTTCTTGGGTCACAATTGATGTATGCGCATTTACAAGAGGCCAATTCTGAGCAAGGGCGGCTTGGTATTCGGATTGTGGGACTGAGCTCAAATTTCAGGGAGGGTTGTCTGCTATACAAATTTGGCCTGTCAACTGTCGAAATGCCCGGTCACCCAAGTACCAAAATCCTTTAAATAATGGATCCCAAAAAATCATACGCAGCCCAGATAAATGATATGCGTATGTAATGAAATCATTATGTCGGTACATCGATGTCTCGTATGGTTGCCATATGATTGATTCAGGGGACCGCATCTCAAGTTAATGTTGGTTGCCCGATATATTAAACCGTTGCGCGCCCTTTGCCCGGCTCCTTTTCGACTTTGACCAACAAAATATTTGAGGCCATACATCTATGGTCCGATCCACGATAATCGGACACGCGGTCGCCATATACTCGTGATGTAAGCACTGCAAAATATTTAGATAAATTAAATTGATTAGAATACATGTACATTAATTGTAACTAAATATATAATGCATAAACATTAAAATAATATTGTTATAAATTGTACCTCTATTAATTGCCACATACACTCGACACTAGTTAACGACCGTCTGCTCGCTTTGTCCATTGACCATATTGTACGGGCATAAATTGTCGAACTCCAATCGTAGGTGCCAATCGCCGCGACATCCTCCAAATAATGTAAAAACCCGAGGTCCGCCGTGGAATTGGCATTTGGAAAGAATAGACTCCCAATTACATAAAACCAAAATTCTCGAGCTATGACTGGCATCATGTAATCGGGAAGGTCCGGTTGATTCACAAAATTGACAATGTATTTCTTAAGGTCGACAACCGGGATTCCGCACCCGAAAATCGTTCTATATGAATTTGGGGGGGAAATTCGTTCACGGTATTTTGAAAATTTGTGTATTTTTCTATAGGCAAATTTAGAATGGGTAGCCCTTTCCCAATCGGGATACCTGTACAAAAATTAACAATACACATCATATATAAAAATAATATGAAAATTAATTGTACACATTGAAATTATTTAGATTGAACATAAATAAAATTAAATAAGGGATTTAATACGAATTAAATAATACCTGAAAGCATCGTGAAGTCCATAGGCGTGAACGCAATTTTAACAAATGGCAGTTGGAATGTATGCGTCGTGTCCCACCAACGTTCGATCATCGCTGTCGCAATGCACTGGTCGAAATTCGGCATCACCCTTGAAAATAAATTGGACATTAAACCGGCACCGTCGATAATTTCTTTTATCGTCGGTTTATTATCTCCGATCAATTTATATAGTTTCATTGGCACCGCCCAATTAGCCTGAAATTCATATTTATTACCATTTATAATGGGCGTCTGTCCGTCTGACACGTGTGTATCACCATCGAAAATACGGGAGTAATGCTTGTAGACGGGATCAATAGATTCACTTGTCGGAAATTGAGTAGGATTGGTCGTTGATGTGGATCCGTGCTTCTTTCGCTTGCCGATATTTAAATATTTTTTCCAATTTTTTCCATCCATAATATTTAAATAAAAAATTGTGCTATTTGGCTGTTGAATTATGGAATAAAATCTATTTGGGAACAAGAAAGAAGAAGTTAGATGGAGTACAGAGGAAGTAATAGGAGTAGGGAGGTGGTAGAGGAAGCTGGAGGCTTATTGTTTATGGAGTACAGAGGTGGTAGAGGAAGCAGTAGAGGATTAGAGAGGTGGGATGGTTATTTGTGGACAATTAACGAGCCGTGAGAGAGACGTTAGAGCTTCCTACGAACTTCTGAAGTTCGTAGGAACTCCTACGAACAAAAGAAGTTTGTATCAATTCCTACGAACTTCAGAAGTTCGTAGGAAGCTCCACCAGTACAGCGCAACCTCGCTGGCGAAAGGTAAAACTCACATATGTATGGTATTATGCCTTTCGTGGAGGCTTCACCATTGTAGTTTCTCTTAGAGAGAGAGAGAGAGAGAAAGGGAGAGCAGGAGTCGTCATTTTCTGGTAGAGGAGTAGTGTGATGAGTATAAGAGGTGGAGTGTTAAAGTGAAATATTTGGGAAATGGTATTTAGGCGGGATGCAGAGAATATTTTATCGAGCCTTGCGCTTAACTGTGCACTATCTTGAACCTTGTGCATCAAACTCACCAAATTTAGGATCAAACTCGCTAAATTCTCGTGTTAAATCCTAGCCGGTAGTTGATAAAGAGCAAATCCATCATATTTAATCTCAACCCTTAGTTGGGAGAGATAAAAAAATCCCTCCTGCGGTATTATACATATATCACACTATCTATATATACATCTTTATCATCCCCGGGATAAGAATCACGATGCAAAATATGCATACTTTGCTATCAAGTCCACGTACCTCTCCTACTAAATTAAGGACTATCGGTTCGGGTATCACCCTCGAACCATAAATCAAATTAACACATATTGGAGGCAAACATAGTTCTCAGCCTTTAGGATACTATCATACACACAAGTAGTGCTCAATCCCTAAGTTATATATCCTGAGGCACAAGTCTAAAATACCCCCAATGGGCTCATCAGGATAAGACTGTACACGACGAAGAACCTCCTATGATAGCAAGCGACGTAGGTATGTTCACATGCATAAGAAATCATATAATAGGCATACACACAACCTATCCATATATCGTATATAGGTATACACCCAACCTATAAATGAAGTCTGTAGGTATACACTCAACCTATATTAAAATTCGTATAGGTATACACACGACCTATACATATCATCCATATAGGAATACAATCAACCTATAAATAGAAATCATATAGGTATACGCTCAACCTATAATATAGTCTGTATAGGTATACATTCACCCTATAATATAATCGGTATACATATACACTTAACTTATAAATATTATCCGTATATAAATATATCTCTTGAACACTTAACTTACAAATCAATATATGAAGTTCCCTTTTTATCACATTTTTGGATTACTCTCTATCCGAAGGTTCTAGTTAACCTTTGATTTAATATCTGTAGATAATACACTCCTACACTACTGGTCATAGTTATAGGTTCACTCATCTCTCTGTTATTCGTTCTCATTTTCTAGAATTCATTCGCATTACAAAATATGTTCGATTAATCTTAGCCCTAGTTCTTCTCATTCATGACTAAGTCCCATTCATACTAAAGCCTAATTTTACTCATAATATCCCTCATTGTAATTTAGAGATTTACCAAAAGTATCCCTGATAGTTCTTCACAATTTCTAGGCTTAAATAGGGCAATAGCAGAATTATCGTGAAACTGAATCTATTCGCCCTTGGGCCTAATCGATTCTTTTTGCCACTGTTCGTCTTCTCCATCCGAATTTTTTTGTTTTCATCATTTTTAATCACCATAAGCTTCATGTATTTTTCCCAAACTCCCAACCAATTTATTTAAACACTAAATATAGCTGTAGAGATGATTTCTAACGTAAATTCATCAATGAATCTTCATAAATCAATCACAAAATAAGATTTCAATTCTATATTCATTCAAAGACCTAGTTTTATAGTTCTTAATGAATATGAATCATCAAACCCATAATTTTCCCATTATAATCCTCAAATGTGTACTGATTTCGTTTTCATATTACAAAGGGTTAAATTTACATGCAAATCCTACCTAAGATTTATGTGTTTGATTCTCAAAAACACTAAGAACATCCATTTTTTATCAAAATATAAACCCTACACTACATGGGTATTATAAACTTTTAGAAACATGCAATATAAACACAGGCCTGGAATTGTAGGTCTGATTCTCTGCAAAAAGGTGTTGGTATTGCGTTTCTCTCCTCACGATCTAAATTCGGGTGGTAGTGGTGATGAAAAAGGGTGTGGGAAGCCTTGGAACTATTCTCTTCGTCCTCTAATGGACTCTCTTCATTTTGATAACTTCTAACCCTACCCCCCTTAACATAACTGATGATATAAACCTCTAAAATTCGTGGGTTCTTTTTCTCCAAAAACCCAAAAGACCAAAATACTCCTCTGGGGTACTGATTTGGCCTAAAAATGCCGCGGGACCCAATTTAAACCCCCGAGTATACTTTTCTGACTATTTCGACCCTTCCGGACATATTGGCACACTCAAAATGACCATTTGTATGACCCATACATAAATTACCTTTTATCTCATACATTTAAGTCCCAATAAGACTAACATGCATGTCCTGACTAAATTACCATAGCAGTCGTATATTTCACTCACGATATCTATAATGCATTCTTACTAATTTATTACTTATTCACTAAGTAATATTCAATATAATTCATACAAATAAATATTAACCCTTGTCTCACTAATTAATATTTTAATTCGGATTAATTTCCTATTAATCTCCCAATTTAATTTAGTTAATCCTAATATAAAAATCATTAAAAATACGGGGTGTTACATACCTCTCCCGTAATAAAAAAAAAAAATTCCTCCAAAAATTCAGAAAAAAGACCTGGTATAAATAACTCTGGATATCTGTCACACATCTCCTCGTCACTCTCCCGAGTAGACTCGTTGGCATTATGGTGTCCTTGATAAACATGTACAACTGGAACTATATTCGACCTCCGTCTCCTCTCACTACTTTCCAAAGATCTAAATCATTCTGTTGTTCCCGTTATATCTCCATTCATGGTATCCTTCAGTCCGACGTTTTACTCCTTTCATTCAACCTAGTGACTAACTCCCTTTAGTCATAACATACTAACATAATTCGTCATTTAATCTACCAATTCACCTTGGTGCCTACACAACTCTTTGTAATTTAATTTTCTTTTATCACTACTATGAGCCTATCCACTAACCGCTAACGCATTTCCATTAATGGGGAGAATTCCATCACCCCCATGTATAACCTCCCTTATTCATTCACTCTTATTATACGCATAGATCCACATCTTCCGATTGTGGATGATACTAAAAATTCATCTTGCTAGGGCGCCCATACACCCTATGTCTCGTGCATTACTGCACAAATCAACTGAACATAATATACTTTTTTTTAAACTAAGCCTTGTATATTAGGCACGACTATACAATAAGGTTACACTCAACCACCCTACTGATCACAACTTAACTATTTTCACATCAACATCATACGGCTCTACTGGACTTAAATCGTAATATAACTATCATTTCTTAGTTATAACTACACAAATGTATAATAACTAAGGTACTAAACCCATATCCTAAAGGCCAAACATTTCCCATCTCTCGACGTTCACTATGTTTTATGCGTGGGATGTCTCGCAAAGTGAAATCCGAAAAAGGAACCTACCTGATACACTATTAACTAACATTGTCAGTCGTCGAGATCTGTTATACCTTCAACACACATAACATGTAACCCCGAATTCCCATGTGCTAACATAAAAAGTCTAGTCATCCACTCTCATGTCACTAAAGACGATATACATCATAGTGCTCTTACTATTACCGAGTCATTTGCGCTAAATCAATAACGAATTAAATCTCTCTGCTCGATAATAAACCAATATACCCTGAATCACATCAATAACTGTCCCTACTCATCGTGATCAAATATACTAAGACAACATACTCACCGAAGTCTACGATGCAATACAATATGTGTGTGTGTGTGTGTGTGTGTATGTTGGATCAAACCTCTTTCAGGTGATGCCTCGCAAAAATAATATATGTCATCCTAGAATAGTGAGCACGATAGTCTTATCACACTATCTACTACCGCTCAAACCCTTGGTATCCAGTCACTGCAAATGATCATAATTAATTCTACTATCATAACTCTCAAAAGTAGTAAAACTAATCACACAATATAAACATCCTCGTAGCGTACACACCCGCTCCCCCACAGGAAACACCAAAGAGTCGCGCTACCCAACAGTAAATATATACCTAATAAGGCTAACACTTCCAATGAATCCAATAATTCCGACTCACTAGAAAATTTAAGTGTTAAAATAATCATATATTATGACACACCCATGTCACCCGAACTTATCCTATACTCATAAGAACAAGACAAAAATTTTATCTCCATTCGCCATCTATCTTGCCTGGTCAACGGGTTCCTGAGTATAACTCTCACACCGAAACAGACCAATGATCTTCTATAATGGTTGTATATCCAGGATTTCATCATGTAGTTCCCCCATGTCTCACTTTGGGCAATTCTTCTTCCTGTGGCCCATCTCTCCACAACCATGAGAAATGTCATAGAAACTCTCTTGCTTCTGGTCATAGCCCTGCTGGCCTCTCCCTCCATTCCCTTAGCCAAGGCAGCCCTGGGGAACTGGATGCTATTACTGTTGAGTTCCCTGCTGGTCTTACCACTCTTGGGTTGGTAACCTTCGAACTTAAATCCCTTATTCCTATTCCCCTGTTAGAAGTTCACTTCAGCGGCTGCTATTATGCTCCACTGGCACCATTCCTATCAACCTTCCTAGTCTGACTAGTCTCACTTTCTTATTATGGACACGTTCAATATAGATGGCCCTACTCTCACAAAAATCCACCTTTATGTACCATCCCCTATCCTTGGCCCCCACTGGCCATATCAGTGTGTTCTTCACTCGGACCTGGTAGTCTTGGCCTTAATTGCTACCTCTATTTTCCCTTTTTTCCTCCGTTAGCCATATGAAACTTATTACTTGCCTTGATGGTCCTGACTGAATCCAACATCACTTGGCAGGACTCTCATTAATTCTCAACCATTTAAATGGGTCCCCATTGGGTATATCCTCATAAGATGATTTACAAGCACTATTTTACTCCGGTCTTACTCTTTGGCTAGATTCCTTAACATTCTTGGCTCCCTTCTCATGTAAGAGTTGTTATAAACTTGTAGATATATGACATTGATGACATCGATACTAGTCGTCCTAGCTGAATTTCCCCTCTACTCTCGTATATTCTACTCACGAGTCCATTATCAACTTATGAACCCTTTTTATTTCTCGTATCCCCTTTATCGGGTATAAAGTTCACTAAATAAGTCCATTTCTCTCTCACGATCGGTCTCTATTTGGCCCACTTATGATAAGTGCCAAAACTCCTTTCGCATCTCTGTTTGAACATCAGATGGAAGACCTTACCGTTAAATTGAGCCCAAATTTCCCGTTATTAATGTTTCTCCCAATGGTTCAGGTGCCTGACTCCCATAATTATAACGTTACTCCTATGATAAAAATAATTTCTCCTGGAATTTCATCCTAGGTGTCGTTACACTTCTCCCTACACAATTGCCTTTGGATTATCTCCTTCCACTGTCCTAATGCACTTAATATCTTCCTCGATTCCTCACAGATGGATCTTCAAAAGAGTCTTTCTGACTCTACCCTGTCGACTACACTAGACGAGTTTGAATTTTCACCACTATTATTTATGACAATGCTTAGGGCAACTACTGCTCCCGGATGATTATCCTATTGCCATTTTCCTGAGCAATAGTCATGGTGACCTCTATCATGATCACCGTTCCCAAAATACTTTATGGATTCTTCTTAGCCTCTCCTCTCGCGGTCCTTCTAACGGACCTCCCTGGTCGTCCTATATTGTTCGGTGTACAAAGCTCAATCGAACTCGTATATGAGTCACATCAACTATACTTGATAGAAGAAGAACGTAAGTCACAATACATAGAGGAATAAAACAATCCTAAAAGAGGGCTCTATATCAAAGAACGCTAAACTGAAATGTAAAAAGTCATACACATCCTAAGGACACTAGAACCTGATGCGTCGATATCATCTGTGACACCCCTCTTATTTAGATATCGGGTGATCAGTCCTTCATAAAAATAAAATAAGAATTTCATTTGGTTCATTCTTAAAATCACTGTCAAAACTTTTTAAATTACTAACCACCTACATCTTAAATAAACTGGTGCAAAATTTTATCTTTTATTAACAAAATAACAACATGCGGATATATAAAAAAAATTATACACATAGTAACTGAGTCTAAATCATCACAAGATTTAATATAAATAAAAGCTGAATAAAACATTGGTACCAAGTCTAATATAAAAGTCCAATAGAGATTGAACCTGAATATAAAGTCTGAACTGAAATATACGAATATCTGAAGGGGTAACACGCCCAAATGAAATAACTGAAACTGCAACCTACTCTAGGATTGAAATGACTAAAGCGTTTAATCCAAATCCTGCAAGCATCCACAAGTATTGAAGCTACGCATTCCTGGAACAGATCATGATGGGCATCCCTGTGACTGGACCCCTAAAAGTTTTTGAAAATATTTTTGCAAATGGGTTAGAGCCCAAAGTATTTTCGAAACATTTAAGAGGTATTTACCACAGTTTAAAAAATAGTTATTGATTACATAAGTTAGTTCAACGTACACTCCCTTGAGCTCCTCACTTATCAATTAATGTGCATGCCTAACTTCATATACCTAGCTATGCTACCTATCCCACTTGGTTTAATTAATAACTAACTAATAATATCCGATTTAGCGCACCCGTATCTCCCAGATAGTACGCTACAATATACCCTTAATTCTTATTTAGTCCTTAGTTAAAGTTCTCTTTAACTCCCCCGTAGCGCCCCTTCTGTATGCTTATTATAATACTAATAACTAACATTCTCATATGTTATTACTAAACAATAATTGACATTTCACGTACATTGCCATTAAACCATAATTAACATTTCACGTATGTTATCATTAAACCATAACTAACATTTCACGTATGTTATCGTTAAACTATTTCATTATGTTGTTCTACTTAAATTGTCACTAGATATACACTATCTAAGTTTACTACTATATCCCACTAAGTAGGTTATGTCACAATTATATTACTTCTAGATATACACTATCTAAATTTACTACTTTATCACACTAAGTAGATTATCCCATATTTAAATCACTTTAAGATATACACTATCTATCCTGCCTACATTACATACAAGTAGTATAAATTCACATTCATATATGTAAATATATCATACTATCTATATATACATCTCCAGCATCCCCGGGTTAAGAACCGCGATGCGAAATATGCATACTCTGTTATCAAGTCCATGTACCTCTCGTACTAAATCAAGGACTATCATTTCGGGTATCACCCTCGAACCGTAAATTAAATCAACACATATTGGAGGCAGACATAGTTCTAAGCCTTTGGGATATGCACACACCTAATGCACCCAAATGACCGGTTACACAATTATGCATACAAGTAGTGATCAATCCCATAGTTCAATGTTCTGAAGCACAAATCGAGAATCCCCCCTCCCCAATGGAGTCGTCAAGATAAAGATTGTACACGATGCGGAACCTCCCCTAATAGCAAGCATCGTGGGTATGTTCACATACATAAGAAATCACATAATAGGCATACACACGACCTATCTATATATTGTATATAGTTATACACCCAACCTATAAATAAAGTCCATAGGTATGCACTCAACCTATATTAAAATCCGTATAGGTATACACACGACCTATAAATATCATCCGTATAGGAATACAATCAACCAAGAAATATAATTCATATAAGTATACGATCAACCTATAATATAATCCTTATATGTATACACTCACCCTATAATATAATCCTTATAAGTATACACTTAACATATAAATAGTATCCGTATATAAATATATCTCTCGAATACTTAACGTACAAATCAATATACGAACATCCCTCTTTATCACATTTTCCCGAGTAGTACTCTCTCCATGAAGTTTCTAGTTACCCTTTGATTTAATATCAGTATCTAATATACTCCTACACTACTGGTCACAGTCATAGGTTCACTCATCTCTTCGTGATATGTTCTCATTCTCCTAAATTCACTCGCCATACAAAATATGTTCGATTTATCTTAGCCCTAGTTCTTCTCATTTATGAATAAACCCTAATCATACCAAAGCCTATTGTAACTCATAATATCCCTCATTGTAATTTAGAGATGTACTAAAAGTTTCCTCTATAGTTCTTTACAATTTCTAGGCTTAAAAAGGGAAATAGCACAATTCTGGGGAAATCAGATCGATTCGCCCACGGGGCCAAATCTATTCGCTTATCGAATCGATTCATCCTTAGGCCGAACCAATTCGTTTTGCCACTGTTCGTCTTTTTTATCCGAACTTTTGTGTTTTCACTATTTTTAATCACCATGACCTTCATGTAGTCTTCCAAACTCCCAATCAACTTATTTAAACAGCAAATATAGATCTAGAGATGATTCTAACGCAAATGCATCAATGAATCTTCCTAAATCAATCCCAAAAACAATATTTCAATTCTATATTCATTCAAAACCCTAGTTTTATAGTTCTTAATGCATATGCATCATCAAACCCTCAATTTTCCCATTCTAATCATCACATGTGTATTGATTTTATTTTCATATCATGAAGGGGTTAAATCTACATGCAAATCCTACCCAAGATTTATGTATTTAACTCTCAAAAACACCATGAACATCAATTTCTCATCAAAATATAAACCCTACACTACATGGGTATTATAACCTTATAGCAACATGAAAGATAAACACTTTCTTGAAATTGTAGGTTTGATTCTCTGCAAAAAGGTGTTGGGATTGCCTTCCTCTCCTCCCAATCTAAATTTTGGTAATGGTGGTTATTAAAAAGGGTGTAGGAACCTTGGAACTCTTCTCTTCCTCCTCTAATGGCCTCTATGCATTTTGGTATATTCTAACCTTAACCCCCTTAACATAACTGATGATATAAACCTCTAAATTTCGTGGGTCATTTTTCCCCCAAAATTCAAAAGACTAAAATACCCATTTGGGGTGCTAGTTTGGCCCAAAAATGCTCCGGGACCCAATCCAAACCTCTTAGTACACTTTTCTGACTATTTCGACCCTTCCGGACATATTGGCACACTCTAAATGACCATTTGGATGATTTATAAATAAAATACATTGTATCTCATAAATTTAAGTCCCGACACGATTGACACGCACGTTCCGACTAAAATACCGTTGCAGTCGTATTTTTCCTCTCAATAATCATAATGCATTCTTACTAGTTTATTACTCGTTTAGTAAGTAATATTTAATATAATTCATAAAAATAAATATTGACCCTTATCTCGCTAATTAATATTTTAATCTAGATTAATTTCCCCACCGTCACTTGGTAGGAATTTCATTAATCTATATCATTTAAATGGGTCCCCTGCTGGGTATCTTCCTATAGAACCTCAACAATTACCTTCAGTCTTGCCTTTTGTCTAGGATCTCTAACTCTCTTAGCTCCCTTCTCATGGAAGCATTGATATAAACATTGTAAAAGTACATCAACGACGCCATGTGCATAAGTCTTCCAAGACTGATTTCCCCTAAGTACTGGTGACACCTCCCCGTGAGTCCATTATCATGCTTAAGAACATTTTTATCCTCCCTACCTACCTCCCCGGGTATGGAGTTCACTTAAACAAATAAATTCTTCATCACAATTGGCCTCTGTTCACCCCTCTTGTGATAAGTCTAGAAACCTCCTTCATATCTCTGTCGGAACAGCAGATTAAGGAACTTTCTATCAAACTGCACCCAACATTTATTGATTAATTCCTTATCTATACTTACTTATATGTGGTGACTATCTCCCACCATGACAACACTACTCCTACGAGCAGAAAATTTAAACCCACTGCACACCACCATAGGCAATTGCCTTTGGATTATCTCCTTTCATTGGCCCATCACACTTCCTCTCTTCCCTGAGACCTTACAAATGGATTTTCAAAAGGGCCCCACGACTCCCCCCTTTACCGACTAAATTGGGTGAGTTTGAATTTGCACCGCCATTCTCTATGATAGTGCTTGGGGAAACTACTGCGCTATAGTGATTATCGTATCGCCATCTGCCTGAACAATAATCATGGTGACTCCTATTATGGTCACAAATCCCAGAATACTCTATGGCTTCTGTTTAGCCCCTCCTCTTGTAGTCCTTCTAACGGCCCTCACTGGTTGCCCTATATTGTTCGGTGTATAAAACCCAATCGAACTCGTATATGATTCGTATCAAATATACTTAATAGCAGGAGAATGTAAACATACGTAGGGAGAGGAACAATCATGGCCGTCAGGGCTAGTGGTGTGTTCCACAGGTCCAGCGGAACTAAAGGAACAATGAGCGTAGCAGTCGAGGTTAAGACTACCTGGTTCGAGAGAAGGACAATCCTAATATAGCTAGTAGGGCTAGAGATCGGGGAATAACACATAATGGTTTGTTAGATGTGGAGAGTAGGACTACATGTATCAACCCTATCCGCGACGAGTTAGGACAGAGGAGAAAGATGCCCAGCACGGGTAATTATTATTAAAGTTTTTTGATCGGTTTAGATGAGAGTGTTATGTCCATGAAGCAATTGGACTTCCAGTTCTAGTGAAAATTGAAACTCTAAGCCTTATCCTAGGGTGAATGGGGTATATTTTATGTAACACGAGCAAACCACAGTATTTCCTAAGCACTAGGTTCACACGTGCGACGGGTTTTGTGTGTGTATCATTAATGTTACTATTGTGTGTATATATTTACCGTGGAGTAGAGGGGCTCTTTTTGGTTTCATCTGTTGGGGAGGGAGTAGGGACACTGAGAGGATGTATTTTAGTGGGTTAACTCATCTCGAGAGATAATATTCGAGTATGATTTTATCCTGGGTATAGGTTGGTTAGCGAGGGGTTAAGAGATGGTGGGATGTTATAGTAAGGCAATCGTGTTCTCTATTCTAGGGTCGGATGTGTTATTTAGCAATGTGTCACATGGAAGAGGGTTGAGCTCACATTTATATTATATCTTGGAGGAGACTTCAGAGGTTATAGTCAGCTCGTTATATTTTATCCCAATGTGTAGGGACTGTACTGATATGATTCGGGATATTACATTTACTGTCGAGCGAAGAAATTTAGCTCATTATCGACTTAGCGCGGGGAAACTACTGATAGTGAGAGCATTGTGTTGTATAAATCCTTTAATGATGTGGGAGTGGACGGTTTAAACTTATACGTCTGGGGACAAGATTTTGGATCTGTTGGTTATGTGCGTAGGTCCTAGGATCTCGATGACCGACAATGCTAAGTAGTAGTGTATCGGTGGGGTTCCTTATTTGGATTTTGATTGCGAGACATACCACATATGAACCCCAGTGGATGTCGAGAGTTAGGAGACGTGTTAGGAACAAGGGCATAGGTTTAGCACCTTGGATGTTATACGTGTGTATGGACAAAGCCATGAGCTGAGAGCTATTATATGATATAATACCTGTAGAGTCAAGTAGTGCTGTGTGGAGAGTACCAGAAAATTTTTGCACCACTAGTTGATGGGTGGAGAAGTATCGAGGAAAAACCAAATCATTTTAGTATGATAACTAAGGTTAGCCATATAGTATAGACACGCTGAGAATGCAAGCCGAACTTGAGATAAGTATGTTACGTGTGGGACATCAGAGATAATTGTGCAAATGTGGACGAGACATAGGGTGTATGGGTGCCCGATTAATTTGACCTTCAATATCATTTATGATAAGGACACGTGGTTATAAAGGTGTTGAAAATATGTCTGTGGTCCAGTCAGAAACACAAGTGGAATAATATAATGGACTGAACTTCACTCGAGGAAATGAGATAGTCTCAAAGTTTGTATGTTACGAGAAAACTCTTGCAACCAAGGTGAGTTGAAAGATTTTGGAAGCAAATGTAAAATATATCCCATGATAAGGGAGGACCCCACAATTTTGAGAAGTGGAGTGGATTCCCACATAGTCTAATGTGTAGAGTGGTTTGTGCATATATAGGTTGTTGACTCTTACATATGGAAAAGAGCTTAGGAAGTGTGCATTTCTAGAGCAAACGCACGAGCTATGATGTTTATATATCTCAAAAAAGGTAAATAAGATGTTCCGCATGACGTGAGATGCTGAGTATGTGGATTTTGGATTGAGTGAGACATAATGAAGTTTTCTTCAAGTGTGCCACTTGTAAAGGGAAAAGGTTGGTCCAATATTTCCCACCCGAATGTTGTGATAGATTGATGATTCTAGGGACAAAATGGATACGCATACTAATAAAGTTCATTATTGGATTATCAAAATCGCAGAGGGATTAGGATTTTCCTTAGGTTGTGGAGTGAATTGAACGCAAACGGAATAATCGTTATTCGTTTGGGGTGTCTTATACTACCGGGTAGAATACCCAACATGTTATTAAAGAGGATAAATGAATTGGCACAATGTGTCGCCCAATATTATTGTAAGTCAGGATGAGACCCTTAAGTCCCACCTTGGATAGGTAGTGTCAGGAGACGATGGGGATGGAGTTATGTCTTAAGCTATACATATCGTAGGCCGGTGGATAGTCAGAAGTGGTGAAATAGAATGTGGCAGAATGCGAAAATGCATGTTTGGGATTTCTGGAGTAATTGCGAATATTACCTGCAACTAGTTGAGTTACATATGATGACTCGTAGAAGGATATTAATTGCGAAGTGACTTCTGAGTCTTCATGGGAAGAAAAAATTTCCCACACTTGGGATAGTTGAGAATGGGGAAATAACAAGTTTCCCAGACCTAGAGTGATTCATGGTCCATCGACAAGGATTGGATTAATCCTCATCATTTTCTTATAATTTAGGAATGTAGTGAGAGTATGTTGACGAGAACCAAAGTTTTGACGCCTGACATGAGTGGCCGGGGTTACTAAGGGTGTTTCCCATTAAGAGAGATGACGTGGTATGGAAATAAGGGAAATTAGCACCTATAGAAGTGGCGCATTTTCTAACATAAAGATGATATATCCAAGGGAGTATAGGCTCGTCTTTTGAGACATTGTTATCGAATTTGTAATAGTTTTGCGTGTCATTATATAAGCAAGACCTTAAAAATAAGGGAATGTATTGGAATGTAAGGGTTTCAATGGACTTGTCGCTAATCATGGGTTGTAGTGAGTAAACCTTCTGTTAAAACGATATCATTAGTGTGCGTATAGTGGAAATACCAAAATATTATTGCGAGTAAATTTTGGATACGTTCGGATGCAGTTGTGTGCAAGAATTCGAGGTGGCGGCATATCCGAATTTCGAGGAAGAAATTCTGTTATAAGGGTGGAAGTATGTAACACACCATAATTTTGAGTATTTATAATTTAATTAATTCAAGTATTTTAAAAATACACGTGTGCCGTAATTTAATTGAATTAGTTATTATATGTGAACAAATTATTATGTGGTTATTTAAAATATTAAACAGGAGAGATAATGATTAATATTTATTCAATATAATTACTAAGTGAGTAGTAAATGATTATTTCACGTCATAGCTAGTGATAGTGATGTGGCAGTGTTTTATCTCAATCGGGAGTCGCGTGTAGACTATATGAGGTCGAGATAGGTATTTATTGTAGGGTTACTCGAATGACGATTTCGAGGTCACGATTGGTTATGGAAGCATTTAGATAGTCAAAATAGTATACTCGGGGGTAGTAATTGGGTCACGGGGCCTTTTTAGTCAAAACCGAGCCCACATGGGGGTATTCGGGTCATTTGGGCTTGGTCTATTAGCTTAATTTTGGGATTAGGAGTTGTAAACCTGGGCTTTGGAATTAGAGGCAACCATAACGCATATTGAAAACCCTAGAAATTAAGAGAAGGAAGAAAAAAAGAGGACTCTAGAGACCAAATTCAAGGATGAATTGGATGTGCCTTGTCAGATTCGTTGTCTCCTACGTGAAATCAGACCCTACGAATCCAATAAGGCAAGTAATTAACTTGCTTCTGATTTCATTTGCAAAAATTCATGCTCATATCATGTTAGGTGTAGACCAACTCGATTTGGGGACGGTTGACACATGCTAAAATGGGTTTTTGAGGATTTAAGCATTTGATGTGAAAATATATGCTAAATTAATGATGGGATGATATCATATGTTATTGACATCTAAAGTTGAGTCGAAATCTATTAGTTAATATCATTTAATTTGGAGTAAAGAATCGGATTAACTGGGGAATTGGAATAAAAGTGAGAAAACCAAATTCATGAATTCATTGATTTAACTAGGAATCATTAATGTTTAATGATGTATTTGATGATTAGAAAATATTGGAAACATGTATTAATCATTGGATATGTTTAGGTTCGCTTTTGAGATAAATCCATGGAGGTTTGGGTGAACAAAAATGGAAGAAAACGATTGGGAAAGATGAATTTTGCCAGAATCAAAACTACCCCATTTTGATTCATAGACGAACCGATTTCCCCCTAGCCAAACTGATTAAGTGTAACTGCTTGTTCAAAAGATGGAATTTTGGGTCTTTTCGTTACGACCGCATGGGCTCGGACCTAGTATGTTTTTGATTTTTTTAAAATAGTTATGAATTTATTACGAAAGGGTGTCTAAGACCGAAATGTTAGTGGAAAATCAAATTTAGATTATTTAGGGATGTCCTTAGATGAGTGTAGGATTCTGACAAATATTAAGGAACATTATTTTTACCTTGCAATTAGATGGCAATGATGTCAGGGTATAGATTTAGGAGTGTTTAGGATGAACAACACTTGAAAATATATGAATAGATTCAAATGAGAATTTCGGATGAAATTAGGATACGGGCTGGATAGAGATGTGCTTAGTATCTTGAATAAAAATATGTTGTGATATATATAAATGAAGGTTAATATCTATGGAATTAAGAGTTAGGAAATAGACTCGGAGAATAGGCTAATGCTATGGTAGTTAGGCACGGGTTATCTGGATTTGAATTAATTATATATATACGACAGATGTAATAGTATATATATATATATATATATATATATATATATATATATACATACTAGCGGAATGCCCGTGCCATAAGGCATGCTGAAAAATTTTCAAAGTACATAATCGCAAAACGTCAAAAAAAATTCAAAGTATGTAATCGCAAAACGGCAAAAAATTTCATTCCCCAACAAAAAAATGTAATTTTAAAAAAATTGGTTAACATGAAGTATACAATATTCATGAAACGAATTCACATTGTGCCTAAAGGCACACTAATAGTTTTGAAAAGTATAAAGTCATGTATAATGAAAATATTAAATGTTTTATATATTAGAAGTGTACGTCATTTCGAAAGTATTAAATTTGTATAATTTAAGTTAAAAAGACAAATAAAAACTATACACATCAGTAAAATTATAAACAAAACAACTACATTTAGTGAAGTCAATACATATCCCATTTATTACTCATTATGAAAATAACAAAATACATATGTGAGCCCATTACATATCCCCGAAAGCCATAAGTCAAAAATAAATTACATATCCATTGGGCATACAAAAGCTGGCAGAATCCATTTCTTACTACCAGAGCATACTGTATAGTATCGGGTAACCATGCCGATGGAACGTTATAGTATTTTTTTATCCCCGCATCTTTTAGGATAAAATTAAATGTCTGGGACCTCATCAATCATCATATAATTATCATTTAATAAGATTTTTTTGCATATGAGACAAGTTATTTTCTCACAAAGAGCTAAAGTACTTATAAGAGACAATTGTAACTATAAGATGTCACAATATATAAGCAGCATATAGTTTTTAAACAAAAAAAAATGAAGTTTGTGTAGAGCATTTGGTGACAATAAAACAAACTGAACACTATATATGAGCAGCATAAATTATGTATGCTATTTTGAATGACCCCCAAATTAGTATGAGTTATTGCATTTGTTTGCAAGGTTTTATTAGCTCACTTTGAATGGAGGTAGGTAGATCACTTCACATTATAACCTAGCTCAATTTTTTTTAACATCAATTTAACAACTATTTCAATTAAATAAAAGGATTAATAAGCCACTTAAGGTAAGTTACAACAACGTTATGATAGTGCTTGAGACAAAAAATGTAGTCATTCAAATGATATCCTACAATGTACAGTTATAATTATTTCAATTTTAGCACATTTTTTAGAGGATCCCCAAGAAAGGACTCAATCAAACTAAGATTGCAACACAAAACTTGTAACTACTTGAAATAGTAGAAAACACCTACTAATTCCATCCTAATCGATGTCAAAACTCTAAAAAAATTAAAACAATGAACATAAGTTAATAATGAACAAATACTAAAGTAGTAATCAAATCCATAAACGCCTAACACAAAATTTAGAGGACACCCTTACGTTTGCACCTCTAAAACGTTTACTGGGCAAAACTTTTTTGTTTTGTTCAAGAATAAACTTGATCAATGAGTCCTTACGTGGTAGCAACTCTAGGGACTCCATCTTCAACTTGGACGCATCCATCTCATTAGTGCTTTGAGCTGCAACTATCACCTTCACTTGCTCCTCTATGGTGAATTTGTACCATTTGATACCTGGGTCTATATATTTCTTGACCAACCCCATCCAATATGGACATGATGTTGGGAATGTTGGCCACTTTATTATAGTGAGAAATCTTAGTTGACATCACTCACTGCAAAAAAAGAGTATCAACAAAAAAAAGTATGAAACAAACATATATAATGTATATCAAACTATTTATTAGTGAGAAAACTATTTATTAGTGAGCAAACTATTTATTAGTGAGGAAACTATTTAACATCTCCTTTGCTTTGGTTCACACAATGGAAATGCTATTACCTGATTCAAATTCCCATTTGTCCTTATAATGGCTGGGGTTGGTCTTTATTGTCTCATTAGGCTATTATGGCCTATTAATGGTTGGGGTTGGTATGATTCAAATTCCCATGCCGATGATATTTATACATAGATTACCAAAAGTCTCCTACCATTATCTTACTTTAGAAGAAAACAAACTTTCCTTGAACACAAACAATAAGTAGAAACCTACAAAATCGGTACAAAATATAATATATAATTCAGCATGAAGCACATCTCTATCTCATTGTCATGTTGAAATCACTGTTCTTCCATTACATGATGGCCCACCTCTCTTCGATGATAATTAACAATTGTTTTGCCATTATATGAACAATTTGGCTTCTTAGGTTGTAAGTAGTGACATTGGTCGGCATGAAGGCGATGAATTGTAAAATCTAATCAGAATACATGGACTAAATATGGAAAAATATATAAAGCTGAATTGCTATACATAACTTAAGTTTAATTGTAATAAATAATTGATAATATATTGATGTTAAGCCAAGAAAATTACCTTATCCAAGGCAAATAAGGTTGCCTTTAGCCCCAAAAATATGTATGCCCCCTAATCTAAAAATTATATGTAACCTTAGCAGCAAACTTATTGGCCTCTTGGGTTGTGAGGATAAGGAAATAATAATAGGGAGGGTAGTTAGGTGTGAAATCAACGTCGCATCCGATGGAAGAAGGTGTTCCAACCATGATCGAGTAGACGATCAAGAAGAAGCTTTCGTTCCTGGAGTTGAAGGTTTTGAACATCAACCTCTATGGCATCTCCGATAATGTTCCTGAAAATGCCTCTCTGAACTCAATTGTAAGTGGGTGGTCTCCCTGAAAAATGAAACAAACAATTAGTTCCCATTAGTTCCAATTAGTTCACAGGCGTTGATGCTGAATAGATATATATTCACATATGCGGATAACACTAAAATGCATGCCTACTCAGTCTCACAGTTCTGAAATACAAAAGTAGTAGCGATGATTTAGATTTCAGATATGGTAATGAATTAGATTTTTAGTTGTAATAGTGTAAACATATACAATGTTCATAAAAAATTCTATAGAAAAGTAAACTTTTTATATATATGCATATTGATAGTCATTACTCACAACATTTAAAAAAGACACACACACGATATGTTAGCAAGATTAGCTGACTTAGTAGTATAAAATGAAGTGTCGATATCTGATGATATAGGCAATGGTGTATTGATGTTGCAACACCATTTCTAATATACACGAAATTCCAATCACATACAGGAGAAATTCACATCCTTCCAAATATACAAAGCACGGGACAATTTTGGTACTAACCTCGGCTGGTCCAAAAACTCAAAGAAATATGAAAAATCAAATGAAGATTACAATGAGAAACTATGAAAATACCTTTAAGTCTTATCAATCAAAGAAATAACTCTTAAAATCCTATGATAGGAAGGAAAAAGGAACCAAGAAAATTTGAAAAAGAAGCAAGATAATGATAAGAAAACAACCAACTTCACTTCTATTCATCCTCACGTTTGGGTGCTTCTTTGATCCCGTCTCCCCCATCATCCTGCATATCAGAGGTCCACAAACTCAGATTGTCATGAAAAGCTGCATTACATAGTGTTATCTTTATATTTAACAACAAACACCACGGTGTTGATCCCCGAAAGAGAAGCGGAGGAAGGAGTTGCAGAAAGGAGATCTTCAGCTGCAACCCTCTTTTCTTCCAAACTTTATATTTCGATCGTGATCTTCTTCACTATATTTGCTTGAGCACGTGCTTTCATTTGTTCTACTTGAGCCTGAAATGCATTATACAGTTTCTATCTTAATTATAAAAATATTTTTAAAAAAAAAAATATTTTGATGAACAGTCTTCTTGTAAACCTACTTCATAATTTTCCTCCACGTTTCATTTTCAGTCCCAAAGTCTTGTTAACAGTCCAATGTAAAGTGTAACTGAAAGTCCTATTTGGATTAGAATTAAACACGAAAAGAACTCATTTGTGTTACTGGGCCATGTGTTTCTTAGTAATAGACAGTAAATACTTTTGTCTTAAACTTATGTATAGTTGAATCAGTAAAGTAGCGTGAATACCAAATACCTGGTTTAAAAAGAGGGCATAAAAGTTCTCCATAACTCAAAATCACAAACCAGCGTGAATACAAAATAATGTAAATAGCGCGAAATAGATCGAGAGTTATAACAGAGCGTGTGAATTGATCTAAATTGGAGAGATCCTCATCACTGTCTTAACAGGTCAGTCAGTTAGCAAGATCCTCACATGGGAGTTTTAATGGAAATATCTGCAAGTGTATGAATATATCATTGTCCCTATGTTAGGCTTTTCTATTATTAGGCCATTTTTCTACCATGGTATCCACTCAAGATTCCAGAATTTGATTCTCCATTCCAGTTTAGTTTCCAACATACCATATATTGTATGCATAAGCAAGTGTAGTGCCTTTAAGACTTCATCAATTTAGCAAAAGTTGCCTTGATATTTAAACTTAAGCAAATGAAAATGAGATGAAATCTTGTGTAAAAGATAGCAGATAAAAATATTTGTAAAAGATAAGAAATGAAAAAATAGTGGAAAAATATCTGTAAAATATTTGTAAAACATTTGCTATTTGTAAAATATCTTAATCAAATAATGGAACAATATTAAAACTTTAAATATCTGTAAAAGATGGAAAATGAAAAAATGGGGGAAAATAAAAAAGAAAACCTAGAAAAATATTCTCCTAAAACATATTAGTATAAAAATGAGATGAAATCTTACCATAAAACTCGTTATGCCTACGTATTGAAAATCCCCAAACTCATAAACCTAAAAACCAATTAATAATGAACAAATAAACAAATACAAAGAAATATAAACTTTCGATAAAATTAAAATCAACTCATTTGAACATTTTATCAAACACCTAATGTTCAACAAAAAAAATATAAAGATTAGACACCCTTAGAATTACCTCAAACCCTTCGGAACATTATCGTTGTTCGAAACCATCCAAACAAACCCTGAAACTGAAAAAAAATTCAATGAATAGACGAAAGAGTATAAGAAGTCAAATTATAACAAACCCTATCGACACACCACATAGTAATTTAAAAAGGATACCATGGGTTTTGAAATTAAACCTCAAATCCAAACATTCCTTTGACTAAAAAATCATGAGGCCTAAAATCATAATTTCCAATCGGTGTGTGTGGGAATTTTTCTACATAATAAACGTCAATCGACACTAAGCAAAATAAGGAAAATGACAACTGTATAATTACAACTCGTGTAAAAAATAAAGATCCCCTATAGGTAAAAACCAAAACTGTATAGAGCACAACAATGTCAACTCAAAACAGATCCTTTTAAGTCATAAAAGATTTAGTAAAAGGCAAACTATTAGAGAGAGTCTATGCAACTATTAGTGGAAAATATAAAGTCAGACCAACAAACAAAGTGACCATTGTATTTATGATAGCTTAAAGATATAATCGGACATCCTTTTAAGAAAAACACAATGTAGAAAGTGATCAGATATAAAATGAGATAATAATCAAAATATAAAAAAAACAAAAATTAACATGAATCACACTAAAGCTGTAAGAAATATCATGTTGTGTTTCTTGATTTGCTTGCGTTGGTCCTGGAAAAATAAAGAAATAAATGAGAAAGAGTAGATGATACTGAAATGTTCAATTAAAAGTGATACATTTAGCCATCGCTAAAAAACATATCCAAAAATTCATCTCTTATGAAAAACAATCCTGGTAGATTCACTTAAAATAAAGAGAACAAATTTGTTGAAAAAAGATTACAGTCGAAAATATTTAACAACAAATGCATTACCTATCATACATGATGAGAGGAAACAAAAAAAAGGTGTGGTGTTAAGTAGAAATACTTGCTTTTGATTCTTGACAGCGGAATATCAAAACACATGAGAACCTAATGAATACTGAGCAATACAACAATCTTAACATAAATAGATTTCATATATACCAATTACCACCATAACTATATGCAAATAATTATGTTTATACTAAAATATCGTATCAATGTATTCAAAGTTTAATGGTAAGTAATCATTTAAGACCATTTTCAACAAATATCAAGTTAGAACTAAAGAAAAAATTTGCATGTATCGTAGTACACTCCATCCCGTGAGTACTATATTTTCTCTCCCATGTGTTTTCATTTGTCTGATTAGGCTTGAAGGGAATTTATATTAACACGCACACACATGCATTCATATTAGAACTAATAACAATAGTGATATCGGTATTTTCTCAAAACTGTAATGAATATCATCCCATTTAATGAGGACTCAAATGGTCGAAATTGACTTGGAGTACCTAATTATCTTCTAGACATATGTACCTAAATGAAGTAAATGGTCATAAATTGATTAAGAATGGTTTTCCTCACCGAACTTCCTTTGTATCACATTTGGTACCTCACTGTCGACGCAAATCTCCCACATTACTCTAGCCATCAAAATGTGGAACAATATACAAAAAGAGGAACAAACCCCATATAAATAATTTTCTCAGCAATCACAATGTGGTATACTTGATTTTAACTCTAATGCGGTGAATAAAAAAACTCGATAGGAGTGAAAAATAGGAAGAGGAAATGACCAATAAAGATCGTGGTATTGAGTTTCGATAACTAATTAGTTTTCACTGATTGTTATACCTGAAAAATAAATTAGCTCAAGATCAGAAACACGAAGAGATAAATCGTATATTGACAGTCGAACTGTCGTAATCAAAGAAATGGAAATAAAGCCCCAAATGTAGAGAAATGAAAATCAAGAGAAGAAGAGGATCGCGCCTTAGACATTGGGGAGAGAGCGAGATGAGGAACATTCAAAGACCTAAATTACAAAGCCTACAGAAAACCCTAAGCAAACATTCGAAGCCCTAAACTATAAAGCCAATAGCAAAGACAACTATTTTCATACCTGCAACTGGTGGTAGCGACAAAGCAAGCTGATGACGGCGTCGTATTGTAATACCCCGTATTTTTATTCATATTTATAAAAGGGTTTAATTAAATTAAATGTGAATTAATTGAGAATTAATCCGGATATAAATACTAACGAGATGTGAGTTGGTATTTTATTATGTCGTGTATATATGGAAATATATGAATATTGAAAATATTAAAATTATCGCGAGACTGAAATACGACAATTTGGGAAATTTAGTTGGGACGCGCATGTCAGTCGTGTAAGGAATGTAATTATTTGAATTAAAAAGTGAATTTTATTTTTATCAACTTAATGTTCATTTTGAGTGCGCCAACGAGTTCGGAAGGGTCGAAATAGTCAGAAAACACTAGCCGGGGGTTTAGTTTGGGTCCCGGGACATTTTTGGTCCATACCGGCAACTTAATTAAAAGGGTATTTTGGTAATTTTGAAATTTTGGGAATTAAAGCCTACGAATTTTAAGAGTTAATTATACATTATTAGTAACCCACTAAGCCCATTACCAGCATTTGACAAGTTACAGGGCTACGGGAGTTATAGGAAGAGTTGGAAGAGGTTCCCAAAAGAAAACCCATAACCACCATCTTCAACCTTGGGAGAAATCTGTAGAGAAAGGGGAGAGATCAAACTTCAACCTTGGGAGAAATCTGTAGAGAAAGGGGAGAGATCAAACTTCAACCTTCGACATCAAATTCTGAAGAACAATCTAAGGCAAGTGATTTAGTATTTTTAATGCATTGAATATGTCTTCCATGCTTAGTGTAGGAATTACCTCATATTGATCTTTGTGAAGAAAACCCATGAAATTTATTGGAGAAACTTTGAAATTGGGTTAGGATTTGCATGTAGTATGATAATGGATTGAGTTAATACTTGAAAAATTGTATATGATGAATTAAAAATGGATTTATGATGAATAATTAGGCATAAGAAAATTGGGAGTTCATGTTCATAGGGTTTGGGAAAATATTTGAAGATTCATGTCAATCCCTTGATAATTTGTAAGAATTGACCCCTTAAATGTGTTGAGGAATGATCTAGGGTGATTAGAAATGGTTTATAGATGTTAAAATACAATTTGGATGGTCTTAGGGTGGATTTAGAGGAGAGAAGAATTAAGAAAAATGGAAGTGGAATTTTCTGGGTTGAAACCGCCATCTCGTTAGAAGACCTGCCCAGGTCGTTCGAACGACCTCGTTCGAACGAACTTCTAACGAGATGACAGTATGACTTCTAACGAGTTGGTATTTCATTCGAAGCCCTTCATTCGAACGAACTCGTTCGAACGAGACTTCTAATGAGTTGACATAATGGCCTTTTTGGCCTGATTTGATTTCTAATATCCCCTAGTGTTATTTAAATGGTGAGATAACGTTTCCTTATTAACTAGTGGGTGTAGTTGGGAGATTTGGGGTATATTGAGGAGTAAAATTTAGAATAGTGCCTTGAACCGGATAACATTTGTGGATTAGGACGCGAGTGACTAATCACGAAGTGAGGATAATTGATGACTTAAATGCATATAAACCGGGGATAGGTGATTTGTATAACACTAAGAATTGGTATAAGAACAAGAAGTATACCACCAATAAAAATATTATAATATCTAATATGTGAGAATGCTTAGTATATGTAATTATCTGTGTATGACATACCTACCGTACTTGCTATCGTGGGAGGTTGGCGTTCGTTTAGGGCCATCCAATCTTTGTGTGCCTACGGGAGGGATTTAGATTGGTACCTCGAGGACATAGGTCAGAGAAGGACTTATTGAGAAGTTAATAAGTCTGCTGATCATGGGAGCGTAGGTATGTGCGTGACCCACGTGATGTGAACTATGTTCGCCTCCATTATTTGTGATTGTTGTTAATGAAACGTTTCCTGAGAGATTCGGAATACGTGGTCCTCATGTACGTGATGTACCAGGATTCGATAGCAGAGTATGTGAGCACCGCAGCTTAGCCTCGGGGTGCTAGTATTGTGTATTTTTGATGAGAATAATGTACTGTTGATTGAAATGAATAATCGCGAATAATTGTGAGTATGAATAATAGCAACGGTCGTAAAGTGAAAATGTAAGATTTCTAATAAATTGTATTGCTAAAGTGGGGAAACTGTGTAATAAGGTACAGTACTCTATTAAATAGAAGATGTTGGAGTTTGAATTGATTATCATATGGAAATGTTAGATTTAGCATTGAATTAGATAGATATGGGAGCAACTAGAAATGGGTACGGGTACAATAGGAGTGCACAATTAGTTGAGAGGTGAGGAACTCATGTGAGTGCACACACTATCATATACTTTATATTCACTGTTTAATGATATTAAACACTTGCATATTTTTAAATTATTTTCACATTCGGGCTCTGACCCGTTTGCTTTTAAATATATTTCTGTAAAAACTTTTTTAGGTGCCCAGCCACAAGGACACCATGCATAGGAATTCTATTCAGGTGACGTGTAGCTGCTGTGGAAGTTACGGGACCTTGATAGTAGATGCCTCCATTTCTAATCTTGACTCCATTATCAGTTTTTATCATCTGTTGGGCATGTCGCCCATTCCTCTTAGAGACACTTTACTTATTCAATTATTTTAAACTTTGGGTTGTAATTAATTTTAGTGATACAGAATTTGTATTTATTTATTTTGGAATTCGGTATGTTGTGAGGAGTTTTCCTCAAGATGCATTATTATTGGATGGTTATTCTATTGTGAATATATTGTTGGTTACGTTAACTTTTCATAATTCATTTATGGCATGTTAATCGGATTTAATTAAAATGGACAACTCACTTATTAAATACTAGGCGGTTAGTAACTATTAAAAATGTTTTCGACAGTGATGCTATGAACTGAACCAACTTGGCATTTTGTATTAATCTAATAAAGGAGTAGCTACCCGGTATTTAATTAGTCGGGGTGTCACAAGTGGTATCAGAGCATCAGGTTCTAGTGTCCTTAGGATCTGTACGGCTTGTTATGTTTCCGCTGAGCTTTCTTTGATGTAGAGCCCTATATTTTAGGACTGTTGTATTCTTTTGTGTATGCTTCGCTCTTCAGCTATTTTGAGTTAATAACTGCGAACTTATAAGACTTTACTCTCATTTAATATGCCTCCATGACGTGCGCAGTGAGTTCCTAGGGATGCACAGCCAAAGCCACAGCCTGCACCAGTTCAGGGCACTATAAATGCCGCAGAGGTTGCAGCTATTGTAGCCCAAGCGGTAAATGCCACCCTAGCCGTTGTATAGCAGACACCATCCCAGGCGCCAGTAGTTGCACCAGTTCAGGCTCATACATTCCTGTATGCTTGGGAATGCGTTCGTGATGCTTTTCAGAAAGCACACCCTTCGGAGTTTGCAGGTAGCTCCGATGTTGTGGTATCCAGTCATTGGAGGAAGGATATTCATAGGCACTTAAGGATGTACGAGTGCACATATGTTCAGAAGCAGATACTGGCTACTTTCAAGCTAGTAGGATCTGCATTACAGTGGTGGGAGTCCATTACCACCGCAGAGGAGAGGGACACCCTCACTATACAGGAGTTTTGGGTGCGGTTCGACCGTAAATATTTTTCGTCAGCTGTTCACACGGAGATGAGGAGGAAATTGATGAACCTCAAGTAGGAGGGAAAGACTGTGGCCGAGTATGAGGCCGAATTCACTAATATCTTGAACATTGTTCCCGTTGAGATACCGACTGAGGAGAAGAAGATTCAGAAGTTCACAGATGGATTGACTTGGAGGATCCATCAACATTTGTTAGGGAATCTCTCGTTGGCCACTTATTCTGATGTGGTTAACGTTGCATTACTTCATTTCCAGGATCATCGCTTCCACATGTCCGAGAGCAAGAGATCAGGGGAGTCCAGCCAACAGGTCAGGACCGGGGGAAATGGTGCCAGCGGGGCACAATCTGCTCAGGGACAGCACAGTCAGGGTGACCAGGGTTTCCAATAGGGGGATCATAAGAGATTCAGATCCGAGGGTTTTAGAAGTGGACAGGGAGGTTTCAGACAGGGCCATCAGGGTCAGAACGGCCATCAGGGCCAGCAGGGTCAGAATGGTCAGCAGCAGCAGTTTCAGTAGCAACAGTTTCTGCAGGGCCAGCATGGCCAGGGGAGGAATGGTAACGGCCACCAGGGCCGAGGACAACAGGGACAGCGAGGGGGAAACTTCCTGGGGAAGTGTTTTATTTGTGGCAAGACTGGCCACAAACGCTAGGATTGTCCTGACAGGGGCAGGGCCCCACAGCAGCAGCAGCAGGGTGCCCGACACGAGCCACAGAGGCCTATGTTTCCCGCCGCCCTCCCAGCACCACCACAGATGGCAGCACTACCACCCATTCCAGCGGTCCCAGTCTAGCAGGGACAGCTTCAGTATGGGAGAGTGTATCAGCTCCAGCATGCCGCAGCCCCACAGGATCCACCGGCCATTGAGGGTATGTTTTCTATTCAGGGGACTATGGGGCGTATTTTATTTGATACGAGGGCCACACATTGTTTCATTGCCATGAGATTTGCATGCACTATTGGGTTATTAGACACGTCGAGAGCACGGTTACCTGTGTAGATTCACCGTTGAGTAGGGGTTCTATGATTTCCCTTATATGTAGAGGTGTGGGTATAGAGATCGGGAGGTTTACTTTACCCGTTGATATGTTAGTATTAGAGATGACTGAGTACTATACGATTATTGGTATGGATTGGCTAGTTGCGTACCGAGCCATGATTGACTGTTTTAGTAGGAGTATTATTTGTGTTATTCCTGGACAGGAGATGTTTTTAGTGGCGATGCCTCGCCCTGAGGGAGGATCGTCCACTCACTTGTACTATATAGAGGAGGAGACCTCTAAGGAAGTGGTGATACCACTCGATGCCATTACAGTTGTGAGGGAGTTTGCTGATGTATTTCAGGATATACCTAGACTACCTCCTAGTAGAGAGATAGATTTTGTGATTGATTTGACGTCGGGCACTCGGCTTATTACCCGCGCACCTTACCGTATGGCTCCAGCATAGATGAGAGAGTTACAGGATCAGATTGAGCAGTTATTGGGTTAGGGGTTTATTCGAAGGAGTACTTCATCGTGGGGTGCCCCTGTGTTGTTCGTAAAGAAGAGGGATGGATCGTTGAGGTTGTGTGTAGATTACCGAGAGTTGAATAAGGTCACGATACAGAATAAGTATCCGTTACCCCGAATCGATGACTTATTCGACCAACTGAGAGGAGCTTCATTCTTATCAAAGATTGATTTGCGATTGGGATATCATCAGTTGCGTATCAGGGAGAAAGATGTCTCGAAGACTGCTTTCTTAACAAGATATGGTTCCTACGAGTTTCGGGTTATGCCTTTTGGCTTGACCAACGCTCCAGCCGTGTTTATGGACTTGATGAATAGGGTGTTCAGAGAGTTCTTAGACCAGTTCGTCATTGTCTTTATTGATGACATTCTGGTTTACTCCCAGACAGAAGAGGAGCACGCCGAGCATTTGAGACAGGTTTTGCAGACACTACTTTAGAACGAGCTCTATGCGAAGTATGAGAAGTGTGGGTTTTGGTTGAAGGAGGTTCAGTTTTTGGGGCATATCATTTCAGACCAGGGGATATCGGTAGATCCGGGGAAGGTATCCGCGATGAGGGAGTGGAGACAGCCCACGACACCGACTGAGATCCGTAGTTTCTTGGGCCTAGTAGGATACTACAGGAGGTTTAGTCGTGGTTTCTCAAAGATAGCGGGCCCTTTGACACATCTGACTTGTAAGGGTGTGCCATTCATCTGGAGCGATGCCTATCAGTTGGCATTCGATGAGTTGAAGGACAAGTTGACCTCAGCACCTGTGTTAGCATTTCCAAGACCGGGAGTTGAGTACCTAGTCTACACCGATGCATCCTTACAAGGACTTGGAGGTGTATTGCAACAGGAGAGTCAGGCCATAGCTTATGCTTCCCGTAAGCATAAGCCTCACGAGAGAAATTACCCCACCCATGACTTGGAGTTAGCGGCAGTTGTATTTGCTCTTCAGATTTGGAGACATTACCTCCTGGGGGAGAAGTTTCGGTTGTTCACGGACCATAAGTCCCTACAGTACCTCTTCACGCAGAAGGAGTTGAATATGCGTCAAAGACGGTGGCTTGAGTTTGTGAAGGATTATCAATTTAATATCCAATATCACCCGGGAAAGGCTAACGTGGTAGCAGACGCGTTGATCCGTAGGCCAGTAGATGAATTGGCCAAGGTGTGGAAAGCAAAATGGAAGGAGTTGGGACACCAGGATGCAGTGGACCGATCGTTCATGTCTGTGATGACTGTTACACCGCAGATTGTTACGAGAGTGGTAAAGGCCCAGGTAAATAACTCGTTCTATCAGGAGCAGATAGTTTGATTACTAGCAGAGGGAGCCGAGTCCTATACCGTTGGCTCAGACGGGGGATTACGCTTCAATGGTAGACTGGTCGTTTCGGGAGAGGAAGACTTGCGACATGAGGTTATGGCAGAGTCGCACGGCTCACGGTTCGCGGTACACCCTGGTGGGGACAAAATGTACCAAGACATGAGACGTTAGTATTGGTGGAGCGGGATGAAGAGAGATATTGCCGTGTTTGTTTCTAAATGCCCCACGTGTCAGTTAGTAAAAGTGGATCATCAGAGACCGACAGGACTTCTACAGCCATTAGAGGTTCCGACGTGGATATGGGAGAGAATATCCATGGACTTTATCACTGGGTTACCTACGTCACAGAAGGGTCATGACTCCATTTGGGTAATTATGGACCGGTTGACCAAAGTTGCTCATTTCCTACCCGTGAGGACAGACTACACTACGGGACAGTATGCCCAGATTTTCATTGCGGAAATAGTGAGACTTCACGGTGTGCCCCTAAATATCGTGTCTGAGCGAGACAAGATATTTGTTTCAAGATTTTGGGAGAGTTTCCAGGAGGCCATGGGCATTAAATTGCGATTGAGTACGGCTTATCACCCGCAGATCGATGGGCAGACCGAACGAACAAATCAGATGTTGGAGGATAGGTTGCGTATGATGAAGTACCTTCCACTGGTGGAGTTTGCTTATAATAACTCCTACCAGTTCACCATTGACATGGATCCATTTGAGGCATTGTATGGTAGACCTTGTCGTTCCCCAGCATGTTGGTTAGAAGTGGGGGATAACAAATTACTTGGGCCGGAGGTGATAAAAGATACTTCGACAAGGATAGAATTGATACGGAGTCGCATTCGGGTAGCTCAGGACCGGTAGAAGATCTATGCTGATGCCAAGAGATTCTTCATAGAATTCAAAGTGGGGGACCAGGTTTTACTCAGAGTGTCTCCTATGAAAGGGATTATGCATTTTGGGAATAAGGGGAAGCTGCCACCGAGATATGTGGGGCCATTTCCTATCATCGAGCGGATTGGGCCAGTTGCGTATAGACTTGGGTTACCAGAGCACTTGCATAGGATTCATGATGTGTTCCATATTTCCTCGCTAAAGAAATATCTTAGGGACGATTTGGCCCATACTCACATTGCTTTGGAGGACATCGATCTCCAGCCCGATAGTTCCTACGAGGAGGGGCCGATTGCTATTTTGGACCGAAGCGAGCGGAAACTGAGGTCGAAGATAGTACCGTTAGTACGTGTTTAGTGGCGGCATCATAATGCTAAGGAGTTCACATGGGAGTGCGAGGATGAGATGCGCGAATGTTATCCAGAGTTGTTTTTATCAGGTACTTTTTAGTTCCGAATTTCGGGACGAAATTCTGTTATTAGGGGGAAGTATGTAATACCCCGTATTTTTATTGATATTTATAAAAGGGAATAATTAAATTAAATGTGAATTAATTGAGACTTAATGCGGATATAAATACTAATGAGATGTGAGTTGGTATTTGATTATGTCATGTATATATGGAAATATCTGAATATTGAAAATATTAAAATTGTCGCGAGACTGAAATACGACAATTTGGGAAATTTAGTTGGGACGCGCGTGTCAGTCGCGTCAGGAATATAATTATTTGAATTAAAAAGTGAATTTTATTTTTATCAAATGAATGTTCATTTTGAGTGCGCCAACGAGTCCGGAAGGGTCGAAATAGTCAGAAAACACTAGCCGGGGGTTTAGTTTGGGTCCCGGGACATTCTTGGTCCATACCGGCAACTTAATTAAAAGGGTATTTTGGTAATTTTGAAATTTTGGGAATTAAAGCCTACGAATTTTAAGAGTTAATTATACATTATTAGTAACCTACTAAGCCCATTACCAGCATTTGACAAGTTAGAGGGCTACGGGAGTTATAGGAAGAGTTGGAAGAGGTTCCGAAAAGAAAACCAACCACCATCTTCAACCTTGGGAGAAATCTGTAGAGAAAGGGGAGAGATCACCTTCAACCTTCGACATCAAATTCTGAAGAACAATCTAAGGCAAGTGATTTAGTATTTTTAATGCATTGAATATGTCTTCCATGCTTAGTGTAGGAATTACCTCATATTGATCTTTGTGAAGAAAACCCATGAAATTTGTTGGAGAAACTTTGAAATTGGGTTAGGATTTGCATGTAGTATGATAATGGACTGAGTTAATACTTGAAAAATTGTATATGATGAATTAAAAACGGATTTATGATGAATAATTAGGCATAAGAAAATTGGGAGTTCATGTTCATAGGGTTTGGGAAAATATTTGAAGATTCATGTCAATCCCTTGATAATTTGTAAGAATTGACCCCTTAAATGTGTTGAGGAATGATCTAGGATGATTAGAAATGGTTTATATATGTTAAAATACAATTTGGATGGTCTTAGGGTGGATTTAGAGGAGAAAAGAATTGAGAAAAATGGAATTGGAATTTTTTGGGTTGAAACTGCCATCTCGTTAGAAGACCTGCCCAGGTCGTTCGAACGACCTCGTTCGAACGAACTTCTAACGAGATGACAGTATGACTTCTAACGAGTTGGTATTTCGTTCGAAGCCCTTCGTTCGAACGAACTCGTTCGAACGACCTCGTTCGAACGAGACTTCTAACGAGTTGACAGAATGGCCTTTTTGGCCGGATTTGATTTCTAATATCCCGTAGTGTTATTTAAATGGTGAGATAACGTTCCCTTATTAACTAGTGGGTGTAGTTGGGAGATTTGGGGTATATTGAGGAGTAAAATTTTGAATAGTGCCTTGAACCGGATAACATTTGTGGATTAGGACGCGAGTGACTAATCACGAAGTGAGGATAATTGATGACTTAAATGCATATAAACCGGGGATAGGTGATTTGTATAACACTAAGAATTGGTATAAGAACAAGAAGTATACCACTAATAAAAATATTATAATATCTAAGATGTGAGAATGCTTAATATATGTAATTATCTGTGTATGACATACCTACCGCACTTGCTATCGTGGGAGGTTAGCGTTCATTTAGGGCCATCTAATCTTTGTGTGCCTACGGGAGGGATTTAGATTGGTACCTCGAGGACATAGGTCAGAGAAGGACTTATTGAGAAGTTAATAAGTCTTCTGATCATGGGAGCGTAGGTATGTGCGTGACCCATCTGATGTGAAGTATGTTCGCCTCCACTATTTGTGATTGTTGTTAATGAAACGTTTCCTGAGAGATTCGAAATACGTGGTCCTCGTGTACGTGATGTATCGGGATTTGATAGCAGAGTATGTGAGCACCGCAGCTTAGCCTCGGGGTGCTAGTATTGTATATTTTTGGTGAGAATAATATATTGTTGATTGTAATGAATAATCACGAATAATTATGAGTATGAATAATAGCAACGGTCGTAAAGTGAAAATGTAAGATTTCAAATAAATTGTATTGCTAAAGTGGGGAAACCGTGTAATAAGGTACAATACTCTATTAAATAGAAGATGTTGGAGTTTGAATTGATTATCATATAGAAATATTAGATTTATCATTGAACTAGATAGATATGGGAGCAACTAGAAATGGGTACGGGTACGATAGGAGTGCACAATTAGTTGAGAGGTGAGGAACTCATGTGAGTGCACACACTATCATGTACTTTATATTCATTGTTTAATGATATTAAACACTTGCATATTTTTAAATTATTTTCACATTCGGGCTCTGACCCGTTTGCTTTCAAATCTATTTTTGTAAAAACCTTTTTAGTTGCCCAGCCACAAGGACACCATGCATAGGAATTCTATTCAGGTGACGTGCTGTAGCTGCTGTGGAAGTTACGGGACCTTGATAGTAATTGCCTCCATTTCTGATCTTGACTCCATTATAAGTTTTTATCATCTGTTAGGCATGTCGCCTATTACTCTTAGAGACACTTTACTTATCCAGTTATTTTAAACTTTGGGTTGTAATTAATTTTAGTGATGCAGAATTTGTATTTATTTATTTTGGAATTCGGTATGTTGTGAGGAGTTTTCCTCCAGACGTATTATTATTGGATGGCTATTCTATTGTGACTATATTGTTGGTTACGTTAACTTTTCATAATTCATTTATGACATGTTAATCGGATTTAATTAAAATGGACAACTCACTTTTTAAATACTAGGTGGTTAGTAACTATTAAAAATGTTTTCGACAGTGATGCTATGAACTGAACCAACTTGGCCTTTTGTATTAATCTAATAAAGGAGTAGCTACCCGGTATTTAATTAGTCGGGGTATCACACGTATAAGGAGGGATTTTGTTTTGAGGAGAGGTTTGTATTATGAGGGTTTTCTTGTGAGACCGATGAGAGAACGTGAGAATGGTATAGGTGTCTTGTCAGAAATTGAGAAACAGATGGGGTTAGAATAATGAGTGTAAGGGAGAGAATGGTGGTAAAACTATTCTACCCTTGTTATTGAATTTTGAAGAGAGGGGGAAATAAATTAGAGAGTATCAAAAGAGGGCTAAGCCAAATATTTAAGGGGCAAAAATGGTAAGAGGGGTATTTTAATCTCAACCATTGGATCGTTGCCCTGGTGGATCAATCCTAACCTGTAATTATGCTATCAACTTATGGAATAGTAACAAACATTCTACTCATTATTATATAGATATATATAGTTGTATGTCTTATGAATATTGGTGTGCATGGTATTTATATGAAAGCATACCCCTCTAGAGCTATCATCGGAGGTTGCACGATATGAGTGAATTCCCTGGCTAATGAATGCAGGGAGAGTATAATCCCCAGGTAATATCGTCCCTTATTTTATGGTGTGATTTATTTCGGAGTGAGATATTTTGGGTATGATTCGGTCTCATTTTCGGGAAAATATCAACGCCTCCTCTACATTTGCGATATTTTTACCAAATTTCGGTCTAATCTAGTCCGACTTTTAGTAACCGGGCCAGAGTGAGCATAGCTGGGATATGATAGCATTATAGAGACAAGCATCCGGTGAGTTATTACTTGGGAGGATGGTTACTATACGCCACAAGTGTGTGGATGTTGTAGTATACTAGTACGTATATAATATGGGTAAATAATTATAAATGGGACATATAAATGAAGAGTAAAATATATTTTAGATATAACTAGTGTGAACGTTATATAATTAAGATGTATTTCAGATATATATAACTAGTGTTAACGTTATATGATTAATTAAAGTAGAAATGACTAAATAAGTTTGAAAAACACCCAAAACTGTACATTTTATACCCCGAATAGACGTACTTTAGTTGCTAATTCTCGACAATATGGGTCTTATGCACTTAATTGTTCAGGCATAATTGCAGTTGCGATGTCAAAAGCTATATTTCCAGGCAATGTACAATTAAAATGGAGTTAATTACCTTATCCCGTAACCCTAACCTACCCTAAACCTACCCCGAACCCCGTGTGTGTCTAATTTTCCCCTTTTTAATATTTTTTAGATTTTTAGTTTGAGTTATTTTATTTTTAGGATTTATTTTTTATTTTTAGATTTTATTTACTATTTTTATATTTTATTAGTATATTTTTATTTCATCTTTATTTTTATTAGTTATTAGTTTTATTTGTATTAGGATTTGATTTTTTTTAGGATTTCATTTATTAGTTTTATTTGATTTTACATTTAATTAGAATTTTAGTTTTAGTTTTATTAGATTTTATATTTATTTTTATTTTTATTTTATTTCTCTTTTTAGTTTCATTTTTAATTGAATGTTTATTTTATTATTAGAATTAGGATTTTTATTTTTTTAGATTTTTAGTTTTTAGATTTTTAATTTTATTAGTTTTTTTTAGTGTTACTTTTAATTGGTCTAAACACACACACACACATTATCCCATATACCCCCATACACACAAACACCTCACCTATCCACACCATTCTTCCCCTACACCCTACCACAGCCAATACCTCCGCCCTTCATCTTCTTCTCTACACATCTTTCTCTCTCATCTCATCTCATTCCACCATTACCAGCAACACAACACCATCTCTCTCTCTCTCTTAATACCCTTGGTCCAAACAAAATCGGTACCTACCTGCTCAAACCGCCTTTCGACCGGTGACCTATACCCTCGCAGCCTTACCTCCCCCTTCGCAGGCCGAAAAACGGCAAGCCAAACTCCCGGCGGCGATCCTCCCCACCTGAAACCGTCCCCCTGTGACCCTACTCCAACCGGACCAGCAGCCAAACCGCTGTTGTCGACCCGGCGATACGTTCGACCCCCCCCCCCCCCCCCGGCGCTGTCCACCAGCTGTCGGCGGCTCCAAACCCGGTTGAACTCGCATCTCCGGCGACCCTCTTACCTCCCCCTTCGTCGGCCGGAAAACTCAAACCCAAGCCCCCGACAGTGCCCACGGTCGGGACCTCTTCTCTCCTATCTCTTCCTCACCCCCCGCGTGTGCGACCCAACCAACAAAACCCGATCCATACCTCCATACCGATTTCAAATCAAAATCCACGTTTCTCTTACCTGCCAAACACAAAGACAAAACTCCAAATAAAACAAAACCAAGTCATTTAAACCCCATATGGGTATTAAACCCATTTAATTTCTTTTACCCCTTATACCCCCAACTACCAACTTTAACCCCAATACCCATTATACCCTCTAAACCAAATCTGATTGTGTCACCTCATTTAACCCACATGCCCTCACACTCACCATTTGCTCACTCAAGCCAATTCCCAAAAATACCACCATGCTCCATGTGGCTACTATAAATGAAGATGAAGACCCCATTTGAAAGAGAGCTTTTTAGATAGGAATTTTTAGAGAGAGAATTATAGAGAGATAAATAAAATTTTGTAAATAGTTTTCATTTTTATTTTTTTAAAGATTTGGTGAGATTTAATTGTGAGTAATTGAATTGTATGGAAGATGATAGAGTTCAAATAGCCAATTTGAAGGAGACTTGTTGAAGATTTGTTCTCTTTCTCTACTCTTTTATTATATATGTCTTGGATTATTTGTTCATCATGTTTAATATCATGTTAGGCTAAATCCCCTTTCAAGGGGTGGGGGAAATCCTTATTTGATGTTTTTTTAGTTGAATTAGTTTGATTACTTGAAAATTCCCTTTGAATGTTATTTTTGATTCCTCACCCTTAAATTTACGTCTCGAGAGAGGTTAAATGATTTTCGAGAAAAAATCAAAATTCTAGTTATAATACCCATTTTAGATTCAAACTAGAGATAGGGGTTTCTTAAGTGGAGTATTATAACTTGAATTTCAACTCTAAATTTATTTTCTAAGATTGACATAAATTTTAATTGATCGATCTTAGCGGGTGATTAATTAAAAGGAGTGTGGATCTATTTTCTAGAGTTGTGGGGTGTTAACCTTAATTTTCTAAAAGGTTACTATTAAAATTACATTTGCAACGAGACTTGATTTGTAATTTTGATATTAATTTGGGAGAATTAAATTAATTAAATTAATTAGTTAGAATAGCTAAAATTTGTGGTGTAATCCCACTCCTTGATTGTTCTCAGAATTATTTACCTCACTTTATCTCTTATTTTAGTTTAGACTTTATTTTTTTATTTTGGTAACTTTCTAGTTAGTTGTTATCATATCACATTTAGTTTAGTTTAGTTTAAATCATTACCTCACCCAATTGTTTTAATATTTGAAAAATCTAAAAAAAAAAGTAGAAAAGTGAAAAAGCACAAAAAGAAAATAAAAAGTGAATTACAATTGAATTTGTCTCTAGCTTACCCCATTGGAAGTGGATTGATACCCTTACTTACCTCTACATTTGAGTTGATATTATTTTGTAGGTATTTGAGGTTTTGATTAGAAAAACTTTTCAAGCAACGACAAACGACAAAATATACACGCAAATGTTCTTTTTATAAAAGTTAATCAATAGAACAACTTATAAATCAAAGTAAGTAAAACTCGGGTTAGAGTAGGGTGATAGAAAGGTTGTAACATGACTAGTTAGGTATGGTAGTATGACTAATTGGGTTAGAAGGTCAACGCTAGGTGTGCACAATAGATGACGGGTGAGCAATACCTCAAGAAAGTGCGATACCCGCTTAAATATGAAAAGTGTTAATGCATATTTAATTATTGCATTTTAATTACTTGCTGAATATTTTTCAAATGATTTTGAGCTATGACCTGTGTCAAAATATCTTTTTCCAAAAATATTTTAGGTGTCCAACCACAGGGATGCTAAGTTTGATGATTCATTCGAAGGATGTGTAGCTGCAGCATTATGGAGGTTTGAAGGACCTTGTATAGACGCTTCAGTTATTCATTCATAGACTAGGCTGATGATTTAGTATTTTATTTGGGCATGTTTCCCCTTCAGATATTCAGTACTTGAGTTTATTGATTAGACTTTATGATTCAGTTTAATATTTCAGACTTGTAGTTGGATTTTATTATTGGAACCGATGGTTTATTTGGTATTATTATTATTTATATATCTGTCGTGTGATGGTTTAGACTTGTGTGGATGGTTTGGTTAATTAATTTTTATCCCGCATGTTTTTAAGTTGAATCAAAGATAAAATTTGGCACCGGTTTAATTTAACATAGGTGGCTAGCAATTTTAAAAGTTTTCGATGGTGATGCTAAGAATGAACCGAATGAGATTCCTATTTATTTTAATAAATGACTGATCACCCGTGGTTAAAATAGGTGGAGTGTCACATCATATACCAAATGAAAAATCATCTTTGAATTTCCCCTTATATCTATTTAAGAAATATCTCCTATCTATTAAAATCACTTATATCTATTAAAATCATTCTGATAATAAACAATCCATACATTTTGTATCCATTCCAATTTTCTCCGATGTCCCGACCATATCATCCTCTCTCATAATCTTTGGATCATCAGAAACCTAAACCACTGTGACGACGAAGGAAAACATGATGTTGAACCTGCCAGTGCTTTAATTCTTGGTTGATGTTCTTTCGCTGGAGTTTTATTATAAACAGATATAGATATTTCTAGTGAATTCATTGGTAAAAATATATGAATAATTATCAGTTCAGGTACTGGAAATAAACCGACATTGGTCGCCCTAAAAAATTCATAAATACTTGCCGGTTGAGATAATCCGATCCCTTAACTACTCACCAGCTGAGAAATTGAAAATTCATTAGTTTGAATAACGGTTGAATTGACCGATCATGATTGAGGGAAATCAGTAATCAAAGAACAATGGAGTATATGGAATCATGTTTTGTTTAAATTCATGCATTTTTTCAATTGTGAAGATTTGATAATTTCGTTATAGCATTGTCATCAAAATTTTCTCCAATTTTTGGTTAGTTTCATGATGTTTAGAGGTGGTAAAGGTCCTTATAATACTTATTATTTTTCATTGGTGATGATGGACTCGATCTTCCCCTTTTAATTATATGATGTGTTTTTTTTTGTGTATTGTTAAGGTCATCACCTATGGTTCTCAAAGGATACATATTCTTCCATGGGATTATTACAAACAATTTCTCGGTTAGATATGAATTTATTAAACATTGTGATTTATTATTTCAATCATACTTTAATTTTCCAATTAATAATGCAGTATATATTAATTTTATGATGGAGATATTTTTTAGGATGTTTGTGTTTCTTTGGTTGGTGAAGGCTTACATATTATGTATCTATTATATATACTAATATAGAACCATTTATTAAATTTTCAAGGCCAGCTATCCCATCCACGTGTCACTCCTCTTTAAGACATTTTCCACTCTCTCAATCCCTCTCCGACGTAGACTGTAATAAAGTGTCAAACCCATCCAGTAATTTATCACTCCTATATTCCCATTTATCGTGTCATCTATCACTTTAATATATTACACTCATTCAACCATCCCTTCAGTGTCTCTCTTTCTTATTCGACATTCTGATCTATGTGACTATGTCCATTCATATTCCCTTTCTCTTTAGTAATATATTTACAGCTATCCATCTCAATCGTTGTAGTTGTATCCATCTCTTTTTATATTTTCTATGTACATAAGACGGATTTTAGATAAGAACACATTGAAAGAGACGTTTTAACTTCAAGAAAGAAGAAAACCACATATGGGTGTTCCTCTTTTAAATCTTTTACTTCAACGTGTATTGTATATATCAAGTTTTTATTCTATTTCTCATTTTCTTTCGTCCTTAGGTGTTTCTCTTTTTTTCTTTTTTACATAAAAATAAATCTCGACATGACTTTGCTCATTGTTTTATTAATGAAAATCTCCTTATCTACCCTTTGTATATGTGTAAAGTTTTGTGGACAAGGTGTTTGAAAAAATATCTAATTGATTGGGATTATAGGATTTTATACTTTTGATAATTTTAGTAATATACTTTCTAAACAATGCAAGGTAATGATAATTTAATCTTTGTCCTTGTGACTTCATAATACTTCATAGTTGAGTTTGGGAATTGGGTCTGTATAAGCAAATAACACAATGTCTCATTCTCTAGTTTCTTTGTGGTTGTACCTTCCCTTCCTTGGGGACACAGGTAGGAATACTTGGTTATCAACTCGAAATTCTAAAGACTTTCTTTTGGTATTTGTATAACTCTTCTGTCGGTTTTGGGTTGAATGAATGAGGCATATCTTTTTCATGGTCTTGGTGATAATTTTGGGTCCAAGCATATGAAATTTTCCTGATTCATTCTAGCATAGGGGTGAACGACATGGTCTCCCATAGAGAGCTTCATAGGGGGTTGTCTGAATGTTGGCTCGGTAGATGTTATTGTAAAAGAATTCGATCAGCGCAAGGTGATTATTCCATGAACCTGATAAATCTAACGTGTAGGCTCGTAGCATATCTTTAAGGGTTTGGATTACTCGTTCATATTGGCCTTCAATTTGGGGGTGAAAGGCAGTACTCAGATGAAGTTTGGTTCCCCTCAAAGCTTGTAGGTCTTGCCAAAATCTTCCTATAAATCGGGGTCTCAGTTTGACATAATGGAAAGAGGTATATCATGGAGTCTAAAAATTTATCTTAAGTAGAGATCACTAAGTCATTGAAAGGAATTGGTTGATCGTGTTGGTAGAAAATGGGCGAATTTCATAAGGCGGTCAACAATGACCCATATCGAATAATATTCTTGAGATGTTTGGGGTAATCCGCTGAAAAAATTCATGGTATTGTGATCCCATTTCTATTATAGGATGGGGAGTGGTTAGGATTATGCATCGGGGTGTTGATGCTCAATCTTCACTTGTTGGAAAGTTAAACATTTTGCTACAAAATGGGTGATATCTTTCTTTATACCTCGACACCAATAATGTTGCTTGAGAGTTTGATACATTTTGGTGCTTTCAGGATGAATCATGAATTTGGAATGGTGGGATTCTTCAAGGATTTCGTCTCGTAATGAAGATACGAGGGGAACACACACTTGATTCTTAAATTTTAAACCTATCTAGGGATCTAAGGTCTATCCCTTTTTTAGGAGGTTACTTTACAGTTTTTGCCTTCAGGTTTTTATAAATTCATCTTCGTTTTGTTGTTCAATTATTTGCTTATGCAGGGTGGGGCAAGCTATAATGTTTTGAAAAATAATTTGGACTTTGTAGGATTCCCTCTATAAATTGTATTATCTTATGGTATCTAAGGGTACAAACATAGTGTCGAGGGTTCCCTAGGCTTTTTGTCTTAAAGCATCGGCAACTACGTTACCTTTTCCAGGATGGTAAAGTAAATTAAATTTATAATCCTATAAGAATTCTATCCATCGTCTTTATCGATGGTTTAAATCATCCTGAGTAAAGATGTATTTAAGGCTTTTATGATCAGAGAATGCCTGGAATTATTCTCCGTATAAATAACTTCTCTAAATCTTTGGGGCAAAAACTATTGTCGCTAATTCCAAGTCGTGCACTAAATAATTGCATTCATGAATTTTTAACTGCCATGAACCTTATTTGATCATTTTTCATTGTTGGATTAACACACAACCAAATCCCTGTAAGGAGGCAGCGGTATAAACATCATAATTAACGTTACTAGAAGGGATAGTAAGGATAGGGGCGGTGGTTTTCCTTTAGAGTACTGAAGGCCTGTTAGCTATCAGAGGTCCATACAAATAGAACAATCTTTCTAGTCAACTTCATTAGTGGCAAAGAGTTCTTGGGAAATCCTTCCACGAAGCGTCGATAATATCCAGTGAGCCTTAGAAAACTGTGCAATTCTATAATGGCGGTAGGTTAAGGCCATTCAATTACTGCGGTGGTTTTGGTTAGATCTACTTGTATACTTACTTTGGTGACTACGTGTCCAAGGAATTTCACTTCTTTCATGAAGAAGTCGCATTTTCTTTATTTGGCATAAAGTTAATGTTTACGAAGGGTTTCAAATATTAAGCGTAGATGTTCCTCATGCTCTATCTTAGTTTTAAGATAAATTAATATATCATCTATGAAGATGCTTACGAATTGATTTGAAAAAGGGAAAAATACTCTATACATTAAGTCCATGAAAGAGGAGGGTCATTTGTCAATCCAAAAGACATGATTAAGAAGGCAAAATGATAATACCAGATTTGAAAAGTAGTTTGGGGTATATCTTCTTCCCTGACACGAAGTTGGTGATATTCGGATATTAAGTTAATCTTCAAGAATATGTTTTACCCTCATAACTGTTCAAACATATCTCCTATCCTTAGCAAGGGGTATTTATTTTTTATGATCACTTGGTTTAACTTCCTATAATCGATGCATAATCGAAAGGCTCCATCTTTCTTTTGTACAAATAGAACTGGGTCTCCCACAGGGGACATACTAGGGCGTATAAATCCTTTCTTTAACAAATCATTCAATTGTGTCTAGAGTTCTCGTTGTTCAAGATGAGTCATATGGTAAGGGAGTATTAAAATAGGGGAGGTGTATGGTAACAAGTTGATGAAAAATTTAATCTCTCGACGTGGGGATAGTCCTAGTAAATCTTTGGGAAACATATCTTTAGATATAGCTAAGATGATAGAAAGGAAGGAGGATTCCTTTTCACATATTTGAAAAAGTAGGGGCCTATAGGGATTTCTTCTATGGAAATAGAATGAACATTGATAGGGTTGTTTGAATGTTACTGATAAGCACCTAAAAGTGTTTAAATAAAACTCCAAATAGACAATTTTTAATTGCTAATTCTCGACAAAATGGGTCTTATGCGCGTATTTGTCTGTTTTTTAGGTTTGCTTCCACTTGCGAATTTAAAAGCTATATTTCGAGGAAGATGTGCATTAAAAGTATCTAAACCCCAATCTTGGTGCCTATTACCCTGTCCCCAAATCCGGACCTAGCCTACACTGAGTCCGACCCTGTCTCGAGCCTCATGTTTGTTTAGTTGTGGCTTTTATTTTATTTTATTTTTATTTTTTATTAAATTTTTAGATTTTTATTCGAGTCATTTATAACTTTTATAATTTATATTTTGTTTTAAGTCATGCATATCTTTAGGATTTATTTATATGTATAGTTATATATATTAGAGACCATGTTGTGCGTTGTGCGTGTTTTTAATATTTTATTTTATTTTTTGTCTTCTTCTAGTTTTATAGGTGTGCGCTTTATTAGATTTTTAGTTAGTTTATTTTTTTATAAATTATTAGTTTAGTTTTTATTTTATTTGAGTCTTTTTAGATTATAATTATAATTTTATTTAGTTTTAATAGATTTTATTATTTTATTTTCATTTCTCTTAATTTAATATAGTTTAATTTTATTTTGTGTCATTTATCAAGATTTTTTTATTTTATTTTATTAGTGTTAGGTAATATGTCAGTTTTATTTAGGTACACACACACACACACTAGTTACCTTACACCCTCATTCACGCCATTGCACCTCTCATCATCTTCTAACACCCCAATACTCTCTCTCCATAACCATGAACCCACTTCCTCATTTCAAAACCTCCAACCTTCAACCCTGTTCGACCCACCAAACTCGGAATCGCGCCTCCATCTCCAAACTCAAACCCGCAACCCAGAACCTCGGATCAGACCCGCCAGCTACCTACACCAACCCGATTCTTTGCTCCAACCCAAGACCCTTAACCCTGTATCCACTTGCTGAACCCCGAACACCAACGAAATCGACCCATACCACCTCGAATAGCTCATACCCGACCTGCTGCTATTTAACCCTTCGATCCCGATCCCTGAACCCAAATCGATCCTTAACCCCGCTTCTTCATGCACGGACCCGGGACCCATACCAACAAACCTGATTAAGACCCGAAACCCAATTTCGACCGAGACCCATTTCTCCACAAAACCCAAATCGTTTTTGCCCACCTGCATAAATTCCAAACCAAAATAAAAGCCATGTGTTTAAGGCCTTTTACCCCATTTCCCTTAAGTACCCTTATCACCCCACTATGCCTCTATCACACCTCATCGAGTCACCGTTATCATGCACACCTTAATCTTTTGTTTTTACCCTTTAGCTCCGTATGCCACAATATAAAATCAAGGAAGGGCCACTTAAAGTGATGGAGAGAAAATCCTAAAGAAAAGACCTAAAAAAGTCCGAGAGAGAAACACCTTGTAAATAGTTCTTTTTTTATTTAGAAATTTCCCGAGATGTAATTATGACTGATTGAATTGTATTGAAAATGATAGAGTTCAATTTGTAAAATTCAAGGAGACTTATTTGAATATTTGTTCTCTTTCTCTACTCTTTTATTTTAAATGCTTTTCAATATTTGTTCATCATGTTTAATATCATGTTAGGCTAATCCCCTTTCAAGTGGTGGGGTGATCCCATTATTTGATGTTAATCCCATTTTAATTAGTTTATATAAATTAAATGTCCCTTTGATGATTAACTTTGCACTCTTACATTTTAATTTATGCCTCGAGAGAGGGTAAATGATCTTTGAGAGAAAATCGAATTTCTAATCTTATTTTCCATTTTAGAATCGAACTAGAGATAGGTTTATCTAAAATGTGAATTTATTTCTTTGAATTTCAACCCTATGCTACTTTTCATAATTTAAACTAATTTAATAAATCGATCCTAGCGGTGATTTGTTAAACGAAATTTAGATCTACTTTTCAAGAGTTGTAGGAGTGTTGAATTCAATTTTCAAAATGTTATTATTAAAATTACATATACAACGAGAGTTGATTTGTGATTTTGATACTAACTTGGGATAATTAATTTTAATGAATTAATTAATTTTGATTAACTAGAATATATGGTGTCATCCTAGCCCTAGTTAGTCCTCGCCTCTATTTCCTCACCCATCTCATACTTTACATTTTATTTAGTTTTATTTCACTCATTTTTCATCACACTTTTTAGTTATTTCATTAAACTTTACTCCTAGTTTAGTATATTTCTTCCATAACTTTAGCCATCTCATCATCCCATGAAATTTTTTTTAATATAAAAAAGCAAAAAAAAGTAAAAAATATAAGAAGAAATTAAATAAAAAATTGAATTACACTACTTCTAATTTGTTTCACTCCTTAGAGATAAATTGACATCCTTACTTATCGCTATGCAAGTTTATATTATTTTTATAATTTTTCAAGGATTTTGATTAAAGAGGCTTTCTCACAACGACGCATTACAAAGCTGGTTAATCAGTTATAATCTTCACATGGCAGTTAATGTGAGCAATATTAGGGGATAAAACATCCATCCCTATAATGAAATCGGATTATGTTAGATCAAGAACTATAAAATCAATAATTAGAATCTCGGTTCAAAAAGCATAAAGTGTGATGCTTACAAACCCTATTGATGATTACCTTATGTTTGGTTAGCATTCCTATGGTGAAGGGATGGGATAACGGACTAGAAGGAAATTTCAGGCGAGTCATACATGCTTGACTAATGAAAGAGTGCGTGGATCCTGAGTCAAATAATATGTTTATTGAGATGTTAGAAAAAATGAAGATTACCTATTACCATACCCTGGTAATTTGGATTTTTCACTAGGCGAAGGGAGAAATTCTAACCTCAGGTTCTATTAAGTGGCTCATACTTCTTCTACGAGGCCTTTGTTATAATGGGCGGTTAGAGTTATTGATTAGGTTCTTAAAGGGATGTTGGATAAAATTGGGGGAGGTAAAAGGACGAGGCATGAGGGCATTGCGGCCTAAGGTGTTCCGTTTGTTTGCATTCATGACAGTGCATAAAAGGTCTATTTTTACTATGATGGATTTGACTGAAAGCTTGACAATCGTTGGGCTTGGTTTAGGGATGATCTCGTTAATTCGATGGGTTCCTGATGACATAGGGGTTTTGAGAAATAGTATAGAATCTAAATGTGTTACTAGATATTGGATTCGTTTATATGAGATAGGCTTATTAGACTATTCAGTTGCATAGATCAACAAAGGGATGATAGAGGATTTAATTTTTAGGTATAACCCGTATTCAAAATGTTTGCTCTTTTTAGTTCGGTATCGATGTACTCCTAGGTATATCGTGATAATTCTTTGTACTTAGCCTCATATTGGGATACCATCAACTGTTGCTATTGTAGGCTTAGGAAATTTGTAGTACCCCGTATTTTTTAAGGATTTTTTAATTATGGAATTAAAATTAATTAATTTAAATGGAGAAAATTTATTTATAATTAATCCGAATTTAAATGAAACAATTACTAGCGCGACGAGAGTTAGTATATATTGGTGATAATTATGTTAATTATTATTTAGCGAGTAAAATAATATATGATTACGAAAATATTATTATGGACGGGAGTTAAAAATACGGCAGTTGCAATACACTTAGTTGGGATGTGTGTGTGAGTCGTGTTGGTATTACTTTATTGGGTTAAATAGATAATTTATTTTTAAGTATCTCGTATGATTATTTTGAGTGCGTCGATGAGTTCAGAAGGGTTGAGATAGTCTGAATACCCTACTCGAGTGTTTTATTTGGATTTCAGGGCAATTTAGGCCAAACCGACACCCCAGAGGGGTATTTTGGACTTTTGAGGTTTTGGGGAGTTAAAATGTACAAAAATAGATAATTAAAATGGAAGTTTACTTGAATAATAGGTTATCTACCAGTTTCCAAACCTAAGAGAGAGAGGGAGAGAGAACCAAAGAGGGAGAAGAAGAACTCCATAGGTGCCTTAGGATAAAGACTTAAGCTCTCACACCAAAAATCACACCAACGCGTAGATCGTGAAGAGATGATCACCCCTATACCGGTTTCATTCAGTTAATCAAAAGTTCACAAAAAGGCAAGTATTTATCTTGTTTGATTTTAAAGCATATATGATTCATGTTAATTTAGTTGATGGTTTAATTATAATATCATGTAATTGGGACTGAAATTGGGAATTTATTCATGATTGTGGTATAGGAATTGCATGTAGTTGAATAACTATGTATTGTGGATTACAAAAGTGAATGTTATCTGTTGAAACCGCGAAATCATATCTGAGTTTAGTTGGTCATTAATGGTAATTACATGAAATGAGGGATTTTGAAAATTTGAGAAATTAATCAAAATTCATGTTAAAATTTTAAGGTTTTGATGTTAAAACGGATGGGAAAGTGTTCTAATACTAGGGGATATGGTTTAGAGTTGTTGGATTTGAATTAGGATGAATTTTAAGTGATTTTTTTGTTAAAAGAATTGGGAAAATGAAGTTTTTGGAAGTCACGATGAACTCAGAATTCTCGTTTGAAGACCTGCCCAGGTCGTTCGAACGACCTCGTTAATGAGATTACTAATGAGTTTTGTTTTATAGTTCGTTCTAAGTGAGATCAACCTCATTCGAAAGAGAATTCCTAGTTTCTAACGAGAGGTCAGAAACTCTAATTTTTTCTCAGACACGTTAAAATCCTACTAGGTTGATTCAAGTGAGAGAAATGACCTACGTTAACATTGAGCGATTTAAATTCCTAGCCTAGTGGTGAGATGAGTGTGTGATTACTCAAGGAATATATTGGAATAAGATAACCATAAGGAGTATATACGATAGAGAGATAAATTGTACAGTTAGTGTATTTTGAGTAGTAGGGATGATAATACTACTTATAATTCGGGGATTCGGGTTGCGTGAATACCGAATGAATATGATAAGTTGTGTGCATACTCATTGATTGAACTATTATGTATATAACATACCTATGCTTCTTACTATCGGATGGAGGTTACGCATTGTGAAAGATCATATCCTGAGGGACCTTTGGGGGGATTTCGAATCGTACCACTAGAGCATAAAACCGAGGTATGGGCTATCAGTGAGTGATAGTGATGGAGGTCTTATGGGTGTGTAGGTATGTGCGTAGCCCATCGGTTTGGAACTATGTTTACCTTCAATATGTATGATTTGTTCTGATGCTTCGAGAGAGATTGAACTTATTGTCCTTAATACAATGAGCGATGCATCGGGACATGATAGCAGAGTATGCATGGCACCAAAGGTCCCTAACCCAGGGGTATAGTATTAATATATGTATACATAGAGAGATAGATATATGTATACCTGATACTTATTCTACTATGTGTGTTTAGAAGTTTTGGAAATACCAATAGTTATTATATTAACTTAATGAGAAAAAGAATGTTACGAGAATAACGGTTGGATATTTATATAACTATCCTTAACATATGTTAATGCGGGATATGGGCGATATTGTTAATAACTTGAGAGTCTTGGTGTAATTATGTTTATCATCAGTCTAGTTAGGCGGGGTAGCATAACTAGGATGGGTTGGTACATGCGTTAGGTGTGCACACTTGCTGAGAGGTGAGTATCTCAAGAGAAAGTGTGATAATCTAACATGAATAATATATGTGCTAATGATTCCTTAAGCACTTGATGATTTTTAAACTTTTTTACAACTCGGTCTTTGACCCGTTTTCTGTAAATATCTTTTCTTTGTCAAATTATTTTAGGTGCCCAGCCACAAGGACACCAAGCATAGGAGTTCTATTCATTCGACGAGCTGTAGATGATGTGGAAGTTACATGACATTGGTAGTAGGCACCTCTATGTCCATCATTTCTTCCTTTTTAAGTTATCATTTCAATTAGGGCATGTTTCCCCTTTTTCTATTCAGATATTAAGAGATCTTGGATTTAGTTATTTACTTCTTTCAGTTCCTGGTTTATTTCTGTTGGATTATTGTACTTGGTACTTAGATTCCAGTTATATTTAGTATTGTAGTTATTTCCTATCATATTAGTATGAATGGTGAATGTTTTAATTATTCATTAACCTAGTTTTATATTAATTAAAAGATAAAATTTTGACATCAACCTTTTTAAATATTAGGTGGCTAGTATTTAATAATAAAGTTTTCGACAGTGATGCATAATCAGGACCAACTAGATATTATGATTTAATTTAATAAAGGACTAATCACGTGGTATTAAATTAGTCGTGGTGTCACATGTGGTATTAGAGCATCAAGTTCTAGAGTCCTTAGGATATGTGCGGCTTATTATGCTTTTCGTGTCACTTTCTTTGATATAGAGCCCTATATTTATGATTGTCGCATTCATTAATTGCGCATTCCATGTCTTCAACTATTTGAGATATTTATTGTGAATTTATAAAGCTTCTCTCTCATTTCAAATGCCTCCCAGACGTGCACAGCGAGCCAATAGGGATGCCCAGACTGAGCCTCAGCCAGCTCTAGCCCACGGCACGATGAACGCTGGGAAAGTTATCGGTATTGTAGTACAGACGGTGAATGTAACATTAACCGTGGTACAACTGGCCCTACCACAGGCACCACCATTGGCTCTAGAACTATCCCATGCTTTCCCTTCTGCTTGGGAGGGAGTTAGAGATGCCTTCCAGAAAGAACATCTGTTGGAGTTCACAGGAAGTTCAGATGTGGTAAAGGCGAGCTAATGGAAGAATGATATACAGAGACACTTGAGGATGTATGAGTGCACTGAGGTGCAAAAGAAGATTTTAGCTACCTTCGAGTTGGTAGGAGCAGTGCTACAGTGGTGGGAGTCCATTACCACTACATAGGAGTGGGATGGTTTAACTATTCGAGAGTTTTGGGTACGATTTGACTGCAAGTATTTCCCTTTTGCCATGCAGACCGAGATGAGGCAAAAATTATTGAACCTCGAACAGGAAAGGAAAACAGTTACACAGTATGAGGAAGATTTTACAAATCTTCTGAATATTATTCTAGATGACATACCGATAGAGGAGATGAAGATCCACAGGTTTATGGATGGATTAACTTGGCAGATTCGCCAACATTTGTTAGGGAATCTTTCATTGGCCACTTATCCTGATGTGGTTAATGCTTCTCTATTACACTGCCAAGAACACCACTTCCATCAGCAGGGAAACAAACGAGTTAGGGAATCCAGCTAGCAGGGCTGGACATGAGGCAGTAGTACCAGTGCGGCACCAGCAGCTCAGGGACAGGTTCGTCTGGTTGAGTAGAGTTACCATCAGGGGGACCCTTCTAAGAGATTACATTATGGAGACTTCAGAGAGGGGTAGGGAGGCTTTAGGTAGAGCCATCAAGGCCATCCTGGTCAGTAGGGACAGCAGGGGCAACATCATTTCCAGCAGGTCCAGGGAAGGGGTGGTAACGACCATCAGGGCCGAGGACAACAGGGGCAGAGGGGAGGACACTTTTCAGGGAGGTTCTTTACTTGTGGAAACACTAGCCACAAATGTCAGGATTTTCCTCATAGGGGTAGATCCCCGTAGCAGCAGAAATAGTAGGGCTCTCATCATGAGCCCCAACGACCAATAGTTCCAGACACCCTCCCAACACCACCCTAGCTACCAGCCTTACCATCCGCCCCAGCAGTTTTGGTGTAGCAGGTATAGTTGTAGTATGGGCACTTCTACAACATCCATCAGGTCACCGTTCATCAGGCCATGCCTATAGTCGAGGGTACGTTTTCTATCCAGGGGACTTTGGGGTGGATATTATTTGACACAAGGGCTTCACATAGCTTCATTGCCTCTAGTTCTTCACGTGCCACAGGGTTATTCGACACAGTAGATAGCACAACTACTAGTGTAGACTAACCGTTGGGCTATGGATCTTTGATATTATTTATATGTCGGGGAGTAGTGATAGAGATTGGGAGATTGATTTTATCGACCAATATGCTTGTTTTAAAGATGCACGAGTATAACGCTATTATCGGGATGAATTGGATATTTATGTATAGGGCTACGATTGATTGTTATAGCCATAGTATTATGTTTGCCATACCAGGTCAGGAGATGTTTTTGGTGGCTATGCCTCATCCTGAGGGAGGTTCTTCGACCCATTTGTATTATATAGAGGAGGAGACCTCTAAGGGAATGGTGATACCTCTTGATTCGATTCGGGTTGTTCGTGAGATTGTTGAGGTATTCGAGGACATATAGAGATTACCGCCCAGTAGGGAGATAGAGTTTATGATAGATTTTTCACCAGGCACTCAGCTGATAGCCCGTGCACCTTACCATATAGCTCTGACAGAGATAACGGAGCTATAAGATCAGATCGAGCAGATATTGGGTTCGGGTTTCATTCATAGGTTTACTTCGCCTTGGGGTGATCCTGTGTTGTTCATGAAGAAGAGAGATGGGTCGTTACGGTTATGTGTCGACTACCGAGAGTTAAATAAGGTCACGATACAGAATAAATATCCGTATACCCGAATCGATAATCTATTCAACCAGTTGAAGGGAGCTTCCTACTTTTCAAAGATAGACTTGAGGTCGAGGTACCATTAGTTACATATTAGGGAGTAGGATGTCCTTGAGACTGCTTTTCTAACGAGGTATAGATCTTATGAGTTCAAGATTATGCCATTTGGGCTAACCAATGCACTGGGAGTCTTCATGGACTTGATTAACATGGTGTTTAAAAAGTTCTTAGATCAGTTTATCATTATCTTCATTGACGACATTCTGATTTATTACCAGACTGAGGAGGAGCATGCCGAGCATCCGATGATGATTTTATAGACACTATGCGAGCACGAGTTGTATTATAAATATGAGAAATATGGGTTCGGGATGAGATAGGTTTAGTTCTTGGGGCACATCATTTCTGTGGAAGGGATATCGTTAGATCCCGAGAAGGTGTCAGTGGTAAAGGAGTGGGGATAGCCCACGATGCCGACTGAGATACGTAGTTTCTTGGGGCTGGCAGGATACTTCATGCGGTTTATTCGGGGATTCTCAAAGATAGCGGGTCCGTTAACAAACTTGACTCGCAAGGGGGTTCCATTTATATGGGATGATTTATGCGAGTTGTCTTTTGACGAGCTGAAGGACAAGCTGACTTCAGCACCAGTTCTAGCACTACCCAGGTCGGGGGTGGAATACCTGGTTTACACTGATGCATCCTTACTAGGACCTGGGGGTGTGTTTCAGCAGGAGGATTAGGCGATTGCTTATGCTTCCCGTAAGCTTAAGACTCATGAGAGGAGTTACCCCACCCATGACTTGGAGTTAGCGACAGTCGTGTTTACATTGCAGATATGGTAGGAGAGGAACTTTTATTATTCATAAATCACAAGTCACTGCAGTGTATGTTCACGCAGTGAGAGTTGAATATGCAACAGCAGATGTGGCTTCAATTTGTGAAGGATTATCAGTTCGACATCCATTACCACCCATAGAAGGCTAACGTGGTATCATACGCGTTGATCCGTAGGCCATCATGTGAGGTGGCCGAGGTGTGGAATGCAAAATGGAAAGAAATCAAACATCATGATGCAATTTCCCATTTATTCATGTCAGTGATAACGGTTACAGCCGAGATAGTTACTAGGGTGATACAGGCTCAGGCAGCGGATTCCTTCTGTGAGGATCAGATTGTCCAATTTCTAGACGAGGGAGAAGAGTCCTTCTCCGTGAGCTCAAATGGGGGTTTACGCTTTAATGGCAGACTAGTTGTTCTAGAGGGGGAGGAGTTATGACATGCAGTGATGGAAAGTCGCACGATTCACAGTTTGCGATACATCTTGGAGGGGATAAGATGTACCAGGATATGAGGAGATAGTATTGGTGTAATGGAATAAAGAACGACATCGTCGAGTTTGTTTCGAAGTGTGCCACTTGTCAGTTTTTTGTAGATAGACCATCAAAGATCGGGAGGATTACTACAGCCATTAGACATCCCTATGTGGAAATGGGAGAACATTTCCATGGATTTCATCACAGGGCTACAACATCACAGAGGGGTCACAATTCCATATGGTTGATTATGGATCGGTTGACTAAGGTAGCTCATTTTATGTGAGTTCGGAACGACTATACTACGGGGAAAGATGCTCAGATATTCGTTTCTGAGATTGTGAGACTCCACGGGGTGCCCCTTGATATTGTATCCGACCGGGATAAGATTTTTGTGTTTAGATTTTGGGAGAGTTTCCTGCAGGCCATGGGTACGGAGTTACAATTGAGTGCGGCCTAGGTGTCCTGAATCACCTAGGATGCACTCAATTCTTCAGGGAGTTGAGTGTGGGGGATCAGGTGTTATTGCGAGTATCTCCTATGAAGGGGATAATGAGGTTTGGGAAGGTAAGTTGGCACCGAGATATGTTAGGCCATTTCCTATTATTGAGCGGATTGGACATGTACCTTACAGGCTTGGGTTACCGGAACACTTGCATAGGATTCATGATGTGTTCGATATTTCTTCAGTGAGGATATATCTTCAGGATGACTTGGACCACACCCATATTGCTTTAGAGGAGATTAATCTACAACCCGATAATTCCTACGAGGAGGGGCTAGTTACTATCCTAGACCGTAGTGAGAGGAAATTGAGGTCAAAGATAGTGCAGTTAGTACGAATTCAGTGGCGGCATCATAATGTAGAGGAGTCTACCTAGGAGCGTGAGGATGACATATGGGATAAATATCCAGAGTTATTCTTACCACGTATACCCTTATCCTGTTCTTTTCCAAATTTTGGGACAAAATTTCGTTATTAGGTGGGAAGTATGTAATACCCCATATTTTTGAAGGATTTTATTTTAATTATGGAATTAAAATTAATTAATTTAAATGGAGAAAATTTATTTGTAATTATTTCGGATTTAAATGTAACAATTACTAGCGCGACGAGAGTTAGTATATGTAATAACCCTCACGTTTGATAGCCTATTTTTATATTTATTTACTATATGTAGTAATTAATTGTAAAATGATGGATGTTGAGTAAATATTAATTTAATATGAAAAAGGTTAATATTTACTAAATTGTTGTTTAGTTACCTTGTAAGTAGGTAATTATATCCATGTGGTAATTTATTGTGTCATAAGAATTAAAATGACATTTTTCTTTAATGAGAAATCGAAACTTTAAATGACTTATAAAATTTCCAAATGATAATTTGGAGGGTGTAGTTAGTCCCGGTAGGTACGAGACAGTCAAAATAAGTGCCATATTACATTTTGGTATTTCGGGCACTTTTGACTGGTTATAGCTTAAATGTGTAGTTACGATTTATTATATCGCGTATTAGTCATTAAAGTTGAGATTTTTAGACTTAAGCCACGTTTAAGTCCCCTATCCTATTTCTATTCTTCCATTTCACACAATTGAGCCTTAGAGAGAAAGAGAGAGGAAGAGAAGTTTGGGAGAAATTGAGAGATTTGGAGATTCAAGCTTGGATTGTTTCTCTCATCTTCATCAAATCTGATTTTGGCAAGCTTGAGGCAAGTTATCTACTTGCTAATGTATGAATTAAGGAGAGTAATTAGTATTGATATTGGTGAATTGTTATGAATTATCATTTTAGGGTTTTGTTAGATTAATTGGGTATTTACCCTTGGAAATTGATTTGGATGATAAATATTGTAAATAATGGTAGTTGGGTGGATTTATGGAGTTTTAGTTCCATTAAATGATTTTGGTTTGGTTGATTTTGGGTTTAGGAAGAGATTTGGAGTTTAAAACTTCATAACCAAAACTAGGAATTTCTGCAGAACCGAATCGATTCGGCCTAGCCGAATCGATTCGCTGAGAGACAGTTTGCAAGCCTGGGTCGTCTGAATCGGTTCGGCTCGTCTGAATCAGTTCGGCTCGTCCGAATCGATTCGACAATTATGAAGAAAATCATTTTTCCTGACCGAATCAATTCGGCTAGGCCGAATCGATTCGAAAACCCTGTATTTTTCCTTTTTGTTTTCCTTTTCTAATTTTAACCAAAATTTTTAGGATTAGGACCTAGGAACCTTCTTGAAAGAAGTAAACTTAGAGTCATAGAGTAGTGGTTGAGTTTGGTCGCCACCCTAGACTAGAATGGGTTCATTTGGGGTTTATTCCGGGGAGGTTTAAAGTAACGTTAATGCATTATTTTTTTATTGAGTTTTTAGAAGTTAGGAGTTTGTATGCCCAAGCTTGGAGACATTAGGGGCTTATCGAAGTTATGTAAACTTTGGGGACTTGTAGAATCATAATGATCCTTTGGAGATTTAGTCGGGACTTGTAATTTGAGGAATATTAATGATGATATTCGATGGTGATAGGTTCACATAAAATGAACTAAATTATTCAAAGGTATTAGGTTCAAATGAAATGAACCAAATTATTTAATGGTAGTAGGTTCGAATGAAAATGAATCCAATTCATGGATATTGAAAAATAGAAATGAAATTTGGAAAAAGTAATAAAGTAAATGATAATTTACTAAATCATGATATGGTAAATGATTTTTTTTTATGAAAAACACCTCTCTAAATACCATCATAAGGGAAGTTCGCGCTCACAGGTGAAGTCCCCTGGCTAATGAATGCAGGGCGAATATAGTCCTAGGCCATGTGAGAGTTTATTGTTGTATATTTTTCTGCGATGAGTAGGAGATTCCGGGTATGGTCTTGACTATCCCGCAGGCACATGGCCGCTTTCTGACGTCTTACGTTGTAGGATCCCAGGTTGTCTTATGATAGGTCCTGGAAGATGATGGTCATTTAGGGGCGCGCACAGTGAGGAAACCCGGACGGGCGGTCTTAGAATCGTTATATGTATATAAATATAACTATATTTTTATCAAGTGGAACTTGATGGTTGTTAAACGCCACAAAGAGCATATGATAAATACCACAAAGAGCATGGATACGTGCCATAAAGAACACGGGATTGAGATTTATGTGCCATAAAGAGCACTTGATATTAATGATATTCCTATTAAGGAATGGAAAGATGAAATTGTAAGATAATTAACTATGGAGGTTAATAAATGGTTTTATCCATATTAAGGAATATAAAATAAAATGGAAATTTTGATAATTGAGGAAAGATTTTAAATTAAAGTTATTTACTTTTCTTTCTTTTATGTAAATGATATTTCATTTCATCATTTAGTTAAATTGTAAGGTAAGTTTATCATCCTTATCATTTATGCATAACTGTTCATTTTTATCATGCTTTTTATTTCTTCTGGTGATCATATAGAACCCGGCCCTGACCAATTTACTTTCCTTGTTGCATATATGATTGTGTCCGCTCAGGTGCTCCCCCGCAAGGACGCCCATTTTGATGTTCCCATTCCTTTGCTTTCGACGAGCTGTAAGACTTTGTGGGTTATTACAGGACATTGTATTAGACGCTTTCATCTTTGTGTTCCAGATATGGTCAGGTCTTATATTCGGGCGTGTGGCCCAAACTTTTGTATTTGATTAATGAATGTATTATGTAAGATATTTAAACTGTTGTACTGTGTTCTATGTAGCTGTGGACCGACAGCCTATTCGGTCCTTTTGTATACTTTCGTCTTAGTTGTATTATATATACATCTTTTGGAATCCCACTTGCTTATCAGATTGGGTTGTTTAAATTTAAATTTCTTAACTGCATTTTAAAATTTCTAAACTTTTTGGCAACCCGTTTTCTAATTTATTGGGTGATTTTCCCGTATACTCAGTTTATATTTTGTTGATGCTGAGAATGATATCCATCCATGATTCCTGTTACGATTGAGTATCGGGCTGGCCACCCCTTATCTCGGATCGCGGGTTGTCACAGATGGTATCAGAGCATCAGGTTCTAGAGTCTTTAATATCTATGTGGATTCGTCACGTTCTACCGTAGCGTTCTTTGATATAGATCCTAATGTTAGGACTATGTAGTTTTCTATGTTTGCGATCTTCTGCAAGATAGATATTTTCAAGTACTATTTTAACTCTATTGTTTCTTCATCTCGAATGCAGCCTAGAGAGGTCGCCTAATGAGACGTTATAGGGGTGTAGAAGAGGAGGTAGATTCTCCACCGCCGCCACAAAGGACCGTTAACGCTACGGATGTAGCAAACATTGTGGCTCAAACAGTTAACACCGCCATGACCGCAATGGTTCAACAATTTGCCACAGGCTCAACAATGGGCTCACAATGTTCAAGCTCCTACTCTGTGGGAAAGGGTTAAAGAGTCCTTTCTAAAGGGAAATTCCCCGAAATTTGAGGGAGGAACGGATGTTATCTAAGCCAATCAATGGAAAGAGAAAATACAACGCCACCTTCTAATGATAGAATGTAGTGAGGAGAGAAACAAGTCATTTCCACTTCTAAGCTAGTCGGATCTTCGTTATACTGGTGGGAGATAATGACCACACCAGAGCAGAGAGACACAATAACGATCACTGAATTCTGGACTTTGTTTGATCGTGAGTACGTTCCTCCCGCAGTTTATAGGGAGATGAGAAAGAAGTTCCAGGATGTTGTGCAAAGAGAGAGATCTGTGGCGGAATATGTAGAGGAGTTTACACGGTTGGCGAGTTTTGTACCGGATGAAGTGGCTCCGAAAAATAGGAAGATCTCAAAGTTTATTTGAGGTCTAAACTGGATAATCCGACAATATTTGCTAGGTAATCCAGCTTTACAAACCTTTGGTGAGGTTATGAATACAGCCTCACCCAATTTCCATGAGCATCGGTTATATGTGCAGAGTACCAAGAAAGCTACCGTAATAGGGCAAGCAGTAAAGCTTGGAGAGTAGGGGATTGGAGGAGGAGCATCTCCCTCATCCTGATCCTCTGGTAGTAAGCAGAAAGAGAAGGACCCTCGGCAAGGGGTTTCGTCTAAGAGACAACGTTTTGGAGGGCTTATTGCGAGTGGCAATAACATTAAGCACAGTAATGGTGCTTTACAACATGTAGGTCGGGGTGGTCATGGAGGTAAAGACCATCTGGGCCAAGGCATTACCCAATTTAGAAATAATGGGGGTCGAGGTCGAGAGGATATGAAGGGACGGTGCTTCCTATGTGGGGAGGCAGGTCTTTTAGATGGAGTGTCTTCAAGAGATTGGGGGTCAGTTTCCTATGACTCCGCAGCAGCCATACGTTCAGTTCCTACCTCGGGTACCTGATCCGGTTGTTCCCAGGCAGCAGGGAAGGTTACTGTATGGGAGAGTATATCAAATTTGGGAGGCTATACTACCTCCAACTTCGTTAGCTCAGCCCGCTATTAAGGGTAAGTTTTTATTTTGGAGGTACTTGAGTTATGTGTTATTCGATGCGGGTGTTATGTGCTCATTTGTTTTATGAGCTCTTCTCAGACTACAGATTTGATAAGATCTGCTGAGAGTATTTTTACTAGCGTTGAGTTTTCTACGAGTGATGGTTCGCACATTTTCCTTATTTTTAAGCATATAGGGATTTCTTGTGGTACTTTGTGCTTTGAGGCCGATTTACTTGTCCTTAACATGGTCGGGTATAATGTGATTTGTATGCCTTATCTCCACGACCGACATAGTTGAGTAGTAGCGTATAGGAGGGGTTCCTTGTTTGGATTCCGCTTTTACTGGACGCTCCACGCGTGAACCTCAACGACGTTGGAAGTGGAGAGATGATGTTCTTTCTTCTGTTAGTTAATTTCATTTTATTTTCGTTTATTTTTGTTAGTTAAGAGATGGGTGGAAAGGCTTAGCCGATAATCACGTAGAAGAGTTATTAGTGGCTATTAAAGTGCGAAATAGAAGAACTGTATACAGTTCTCTCCTCTGAACGATGTGAGGGAGACTGGGATGCGAAGTCGAGTAAAGACTTCGGGTTATGCCTTGATAAGAAGGCTATTTAAAAAGGTACCTATATTGTGGGATATATAATTATAGGGCTTTAGTTGGATTTGTTTGATTTGTTAAGTCTTCAGTTATTTATATGGTAATGTATATAAGTAGAATCTTTTCGGTCCCGAACATATGTCTTAGACCTGTATACCTTGATGACTGACATCGCGAGGTAGTAGTGTAACAGGAAGGTTCCTTGTTTGGATTTCGCTTCGGCGAGACGTCCCACGCACGAAACTGAGCAAATGTCGAGAGTTGAGAAGGGTCTTGGGCACTAGGGATATACTTAGTATTAGGTGCATACGACTTAGATAGGGTATAGTATAGGTAGGTAGACTTTAGGATTGTTTGGACATAGGGACTTTAGTATGTGACATTAGTTTAGGAGGGTTGTTGGGAGTTGACCATGAATAAGTCATGTGTTAACTCTAAGAGCGATTTGGTTCCCTGACAATGAGAAGTGGGAGGATTTCGAGAAGTTTGGTAGTTAAGGCCAAAGGAGATGAGGCCTCTCGTAATAGAGTGTTACGGGGGTAACGGAAAGAGTGAATTAACTCGCACCCCTGAGCCATGTTGTTAAGCTCGAGGGTGGATTCAATTGACAAGCCTCTGCCAGGATTCGGAGTAATAATACTAGAGCATAGACCTAATATTTATGCACCTCATAAGCTAAGATTTGTAAGAAGTATTATCCCATGCTTGAATTAAAGTTCATCGTGGGGGTGATCGTCGTATGGAAAAGAAGGTACTCCTTCCTGGGCAGAATTTAATCCTTCGTGCGAGCAACATTTTCGTTGCAAGATGTTGTAGGAGTGACAAGGGTGGTTAAATCCACATACACAAGCTGTTGATTGAGGGAACATAACCCTGCTCTATTGATTTTGGAGGGAGGGGTGCGTTTCCATAAGAGAATCTTTGTCCCGAATGAGAAAGACTTTAGAAGGGCAGATATGGAGAAATCTTGCGGTTCTAGAGTTGTGTTACACCCGGGAAATGACATAATGTGTCATGTTATGCACCGCCAGTAGTAGTGGCCGGGCATGACGAGGTTGTTGGACTGCATGGGGTGTCTTTGATTTTAGTTTCTGACTGAGACAAGATTTTCATTTCTCACTTTTGGCAAGTTTCTAAGAAGCCATGGGAATCGGATTGAAGTTTAGTACTTCTTATCATGCTCAAACAGATGGCCAAACTGAAAGGGTAAACCATATGTTGGGGGATATACTCCTTATGTGCGAGCTTGACTTCAAGAGTAGTCAGGAACAGTGTCTCCCACTAGTTGAATTCGCTTATAATGATTTGTATCAATTCACGATCGGGATGGCGCTTTAAAAATCCTTGTATAGTAGGCCTTGTGGATCTCCCGCTTGTTGGTTAGAGGTGCGAGATGATAAGTCTCTCGGACCTGAAATGATCCGAGATACTTCTCCCAAAAGTTAAGCTCATTCGGAATCGCATTCGTATAACCAAGATCGACGAAAGAGTTAGGTCGATGCGGGGAGAAGGCATGTGGATTTTGAGGTCGGTGGACCAGGTGTTGGTGCGAGTATCCCCTATGAAAGGCAACAAGCATTTTGGAAAAAAGGGAAAACTTGCACCGCGTTACGTTGGACCTTTCCTATATATGTTAAGGTGGGTACGGTAGCCTATTAACTTGCTCTACTGAAATACTTGCGACAAGTTCGTGACGTGTTCCATAGCTCTTCTGTATAGAAGTACAAGAGATGTGATGGTGCTTTAGGCACATTCCTTTTGAAGATATTGAGTTGCAACTTGACGTTCCTTATGAGGAATAGACGGTTGCTATTTTAGAGCGTGGAGAGCGGCGATTGAGATCGCAGGTAGTACCTTTAGTTATGATGAAATGTGATCACCATAGTGTCGAGGAATCGACATGGGATCGCGAGGATGGCATGTGGGAAAGGTATCTGCATTTCTTCTTGCGAGGTGCGCTTGAATTTTGGGGGCAAAATTCCCACATAAGGGGGGGAGTATATAATAACCCTCACGTTTGATAACCTATTTTTATATTTATTTACTATATGTAGTAATTAATTGTAAAATGATGGATGTTGAGTAAATATTAATTTAATATGAAAAAGGTTAATATTTATTAAATTGTTGTTTAGTTACCTTGTAAGTAGGTAATTATATTCATGTGGTAATTTATTGTGTCATAAGAATTAAAATGACATTTTGGTTTAATGAGAAACCGGAACTTTAAATGAGTTATAAAATTACCAAATGATAATTTGGAGGGTGTAATTAGTCCCGATAGGTACGAGACATTCAAAATAAGTGCCATATTGCATTTTGGTATTTCGGGCACTTTTGACTGGTTATAGCTTAAATGTGTAGTTACGATTTATTATATCGCGTATTAGTCATTAAAGTTGAGATTTTTAGACTTAAGCCACGTTTAAGTCCCCTATCCTATTTCTATTCTTCCATTTCACACAATTGAGCCTTAGAGAGAAAGAGAGAGAAAGAGAAGTTTGGGAGAAATTGAGAGATTTGGAGATTCAAGCTTGGATTGTTGCTCTCATCTTCATCAAATCTGATTTTGGCAAGCTTGAGGCAAGTTACCTACTTGCTAATGTATGAATTAAGGAGAGTAATTAGTATTGATATTGGTGAATTGTTATGAATTATCATTTTAGGGTTTTGTTAGATTAATTGGGTATTTACCCTTGGAAATTGATTTGGATGATAAATATTGTAAATAATGGTAGTTGGGTGGATTTATGGAGTTTTAGTTCCATTAAATGATTTTGGTTTGGTTGATTTTGGGTTTAGGAAGAGATTTGGAGTTTAAAACTTCATAACCAAAACTAGGAATTTCTGCAGAACCGAATCGATTCGGCCTAGCCGAATCGATTCGCTGAGAGACAGTTTGCAAGCCTGGGTCGTCCGAATCGGTTCGGCTCGTCCGAATCGATTCGACAATTATGAAGAAAATCATTTTTCCTGACCGAATCGATTCGGCTAGGCCGAATCGATTCGGAAACCCTGTATTTTTCCTTTTTGTTTTCCTTTTCTAATTTTAACCAAAATTTTTAGGATTGGGATCTAGGAACCTTCTTGAAAGAAGTAAACTTAGAGTCCTAGAGTAGTGGTTGAGTTTGGTCGCCACCCTATATTAGAATGGGTTCGTTTGTGGTTTATTCCGGGGATGTTTAAAGTAATGTTAAGGCATTATTTTTTTATTGAGTTTTTAGAAGTTAGGAGTTTGTATGCCCAAGCTTGGAGACATTAGGGGCTTATCGAAGTTATGTAAACTTTGGGGACTTGTAGAATCATAGTGATCCTTTGGAGATTTAGTCGGGACTTGTAATTTGAGGAATATTAATGATGATATTCGATGGTGATAGGTTCGCCTAAAATGAACTAAATTAGTCAAAGGTATTAGGTTCAAATGAAATGAACCAAATTATTTAATGGTAGTAGGTTCGAATGAAAATGAACCCAATTCATGGATATTGAAAAATAGAAATGAAATTTGGAAAAAGGAACAAAGTAAATGATAATTTACTAAATCATGATATGGTAAATGATTTTTTTTTATGAAACACACCTCTCTAAATACCATCATAAGGGAAGTTCGCGCGCACAGGTGAAGCCCACTGGCTAATGAATGCAGGGAGGATATAGTCCTAGTCCATGTGAGCGTTTATTGTTATATATTTTTCTGCGATGGGTCGGAGATTCCGGGTGTGGTCTTGACTATCCCGCAGGCACATGGCCGCTTCCCGACGTCTTGCGTTGTAGGATCACAGGTTGTCTTATAATAAGCCTTGGAAGATGATGGTCATTTAGGGGCGCGCACAGTGGGGAAACCCGGACGGGCGGTCTTAGAATCGTTATATGTATATGAATATAACTATATTTTTATCAAGTGGAACTTGATGGTTGTTAAATGCCACAAAGAGCGTATGATAAATGCCACAAAGAGCATGGATACGTGCCATAAAGAGCACGGGATTGAGATTTATGTACCATAAAGAGCACTTGATATTAATGATATTCCTATTAAGGAATGGAAAGATAAAATTGTAAGATAATTAACTATGGAGGTTAATAAATGGTTTTATCCCTATTAATGAATATAAAAGAAAATGGAAAATTTGATAAATGAGGAAAGGTTTTAAATTAAGGTTATTTACTTTTCTTTCTTTTATGTAAATGATATTTCATTTCATCATTTAGTTAAATTGTAAGGTGAGTTTATCATCCTTATCATTTATGCATAACTGTTCATTTTTATCATGCTTTTTATTTCTTCTGGTGATCATATAGAACCCGGCCCTGACCGGTTTACTTTCCTTGTTGCATATATGATTGTGTCCGCTCAGGTGCTCCCCCGCAAGGACGCCCATTTTGATGTTCCCATTCCTTTTCTTTCGACGAGCTGTAAGATTTTGCTGGTTATTACAGGACATTGTATTAGACGCCTTCATCTTTTTGTTATAGATATGGTCGGGTCTTATATTCGGGCGTGTGTCCCAAACTTTTGTATTTGATTAATGAATGTATTATGTAAGATATTTAAACTGTTGTGCTATGTTCTATGTAGTTGTGGACCGACAGCCTATTCGGTCCTTTTGTATACTTTCCTCTTAGTTGTATTACATATACATCTTTTGGAATCCCACTTGCTTATCAGATTGGGTTGTTTAAATTTAAATTTCTTAACTGCATTTTAAAATTTCTAAAATTTTTGGCAACTCGTTTTCTGATTTATTGGGTGGTTTTCCCGTATACTCAGTTTATATTTTGTTGATGCTAAGAATGATATTCATCCATGATTCCTGTTACGGTTGAGTATCGGGCTGGCCACCCCTTATCTCGGATCACGGGTTGTCACAATATATATTGGTGATAATTATGTTGAATATTACATAGCGAGTAAAGTAATATATGATTACGAAAATATTATTATGGTCAGGAGTGAAAAATATGGCAGTTGCAATACACTTAGTTGGGACGCGCATGTGAGTCGTGTCCGTATTACTTTATTGGGTTAAAAGGATAATTTATTTTTAAGTAACTCATATGATCATTTTGAGTGCGCCGGTCAAGATAGTCAGAAAACTCTACTCGAGTGTTTTATTTGAATTTCGGGGCAATTTAGGCCAACCGACACCCCGAAGGGGTATTTTGGACTTTTGAGATTTTGGGGAATTAAAATGGACAAAAATAGATAATTAAAAGGGAAGTGTACATGGGTAATAGGTTATCTGCTAGTTTTCAAACCTGGGTAAGAGAGAGATATAAACAAAGAGGGAGAATAAGAACTCCATAGGTGCCCTGGGATAAAGACCCAAGCTCTCACACCAAAAATCACACCAACGCGTAGATCGTGAAGAGATGATCACCCCTATACCAGTTTCATTCAGTGAATCAGAAGTTCACAAAAAGGCAAGTGTTTATCTTGCATGATTTTAGATCATATATGATTCATGTTAATTTAGTTGATGGTTTAATTATAATATCATGTAATTGGGACTAAAATTGGGAATTTATTCATGATTGTGGTATTAGAATTGCATGTAGTTGAATAACTATATATTATGGATTAGAAATCTGAATGTTATCTGTTGAAACCACGAAATCATATATGTGTTTAGTTGGTCATTAATGGTGATTACATGAAATGAGGGCTTTTGAAGGTTTGAGAAATTAATTGAAATTCATGTTAAAATTTTAAAGATTTGTTGTAAAAAAATAGATGGGAAAGTGTTCTAATACAAGGGGATATAGTTTAGAGTTATTGGATTTGAATTAGGATGAATTTTAATTGATTTGCTTGTTGAAAGAATTGGGAAAAACGAAGTTTTTGGAAGTCAGGATGAACTTGAAATTCTTATTCGAAGACATCCCCAAGTCGTTCGAACGACCTCGTTCAAATAAGAATTCCAACGAGATTACTAACGAGTTTTGTTTTATAGTTCTGTAAGGATACAAATTTCCAATTGAGTCCATATATAGTTTTGGCTCAATTCCAGACAAAAACATTTATACATAGGATTGTATTTAATTGTAATATTCTCAAGCCTATGAAAAGTTTGTTGAAGACGTAGCGGCAAAGAGTATAAAGCGTCATCAATATGCTGGTTTGCGTGCCTCGTTTCTACGTCATCAAGTATGGTTCCATGCTCCTAAGGTATGAATACAATATTATATATATAGGAGCTTGGAACTTGTTTAATTGGGTGTTAGGTTTAATTAAAACTGTGTTTTATTTTCAGAAAGAATTATTTAAAACTTTAAAATAAGTTTATAAAGTTTTGTGGGCTAAAATCGAATTTTCCAAACTTTCTGGAAGTTCGTTCGATATGTCGTTCGAACGAGATTGTCGTTCTAACGAGATTTCTAACGAGCTTCTAACGAGTTCATACTGGAACTTCATTAAAAGACTCGTTCGAACGAGAATGTCGTTCGAACGAAATGTCGTTCGAACGAGATGCCAGGCGGGAAGAGTTTTTGGCAGTTTTAAGCAGTCTTTCTCCCACTTCCCCACTTGTTTCTTAACCAATTTTTCTCAGACTTTATTATGTGCGGGAATAACATTTTCCAACTTAACTTTTCCATTCCATTCCATCTCTTAGACAGAATTTGAGAGCAAAATTGCTTAAGGAAAATGTTCTTGTTTTGAGTGAGTTTTTACAAAGAGAAAAATATACACCACTCAAGTTTACACCCAAATTAGTTTCTTCCAAGTTCCCATATTCATATATCTTTCTTGGTGTTTGGCACCGGGTTCATCTCTTCTGTTCAAAGAGAAGTTTCGGGTTTTCGTCTACATCCCATAAAGAAAGAAGAAGAGCTTTATTGCGGCATTACCCGCTTGGAGAAAGGCTCCTTGCTCGGGTGACGGTGACCATATAAAGTCCGATCGTTGGATTCCGAGACCGCGATGGAGCTCCAAGGTTATCCGCTAGGAAGAGGTATCTATAAGAAGAAGCGTCGAGGCTTGAGAGGGATCGAGTCCTGTGTTGTAAGACTTTCTGTCTTGTATTTGTAAATTCTGTACTTAGTGGATTTGTGGCTAGGGCCGTCCGAGGTTGTTTCCTGTTGTGGGTTTTTCTTCATACATCTCGGCGTAGTGTGATTGATTTATTTTTATCTTGCATAATGAATTAGAACTCATGCTTAGTGTAATTCAAGATAAAAATGGTTTTAATTGTCACACTTAATTTAATTGGGTGCTAATTAAATTTGGATAATTGTTTATTTAATTCAAGTCATTTGCTAAAATTGGTATGGCCTAACTTTGGATTATTGATAATTGTGATTAGGCAAATTCTAGGACTTGAATTAATTGGTTTAAGTGAAATTTAATATTTGTTGTTTTATCAATTCTCACTTGGGTTTGATTTTAATTTGAAGAAGAAATTAAAATTTAGTATTTAAGTTGAACCATCACCTTTTACGCTTCCGCATCTGTTTCATAAAAAGGAAATATAACATTGAAAAGAGTTTACAATCTGAGGATTTGATTTTACAAATTGGTATCAGAGCCAAATCGATAAATTATTTCATTAAGATCCTTTAAATATTTTTGTCTAAAATGGAATTTTCCTCATTTTCTAAATTTCCTATTTTCGATGGTTCTAACTACGCGTATTGGAAAGCGTGAATGAAATCGGCACTAAAATCTATCGACGAGAGAGTTTGGATGTCTGTAGTTAATGGGTGGTCCCCACCAACTCACTTATTTGAAAATGAACGTGTTCCCAAACCGACCGATAGATGGACTGAAAATGAGTTTAAACTTTCTAATTTTAATTCTCGTGGTTTGAATGCCTTATTTAGCGCTGTCACACCAGATGAATTCCGACGCATTATGACGTGTGAAACCGCTAAAGAAGCTTGGGATATTTTACAACTAACTCATGAAGGAACTAGTGTCGTTAAAGCTTCGAAACTCCAAAACCTCACCACTCAATTTGAAACTATCAAAATGAACGATAATGAAACTTTTGATGAGTTTTACGCTAGACTGTCCGATATTGTCAATTCAACTTTTAATTTGGGAGAGAAAATACCCGACAACCGAGTTGTAAAGAAAATTTTAAGGTTCCTACCCGATAGATTTATTCCAAAAGTGACCGTTTTAAATTCTTTACCAACTTTAGCCTCTACGAAATTAGAAGAGCTTGTAGGTGATTTACAAACCTATGAACTAGACATGTTTCCCTCTAAAACTGAAAAGAAAATAGAAAAGGGTGTTTCTTTAAAAGCCCGAAAAGAGGTCAAATAAGTAGTAGAGAGCGAGAGTGATAGTGACTCGGAAGACATGGCCTTGTTTGCTCGAAAATTTAGAAAATTTCTTAAATTTAACAAAGATAAATTTAAAAATAATTTTAAGAAATTTGAAACTTCTAAGCATGACAAAGTCGAGAAGATCCCTAAACCTATTAATGAACAACTAAATAGGGACGAGTCTAATAGGTGTTTTGGTTGTGAGGGTTATGGCCATAGGGCTTCTGAATGCCCCACTAAACTAAGGAAAGAGGGTAAATGACCCATTGCATATAATGCGACCCTTAGTGATAGTGATAAGGAAGAGCGACCCGATTCCCCCACTAAGCCTAATTTTGTGGCTTTTATGGCGAGTCATGTGAGTGATAGTGAGAACTCATCGAGTGATGAAACTTTAACACATGAAACTTCCAAGGTCATTGTTTACGATTCTCTTGTTTTTTATGATAGTGAGAGTGGAGAAGAAAGAGAGAGTGAAAATGAAGAAGAGGTTAATGTGAGTGAACTTCAAAATGCTTTTCAAGAATTATATAAAGAATCTATTAAATTGAAAAGAGCTAATTTGAAGTTAGAAGCTAGTTTGAAAGAACGTGTCAAGGTCGTAGATAATAGTATGTTGGTTGAAGACCTTAGGACACGAGAGAAAGCTCTTCTAGAGAATCTTGAATATATAGAAGGCGAGAGAGATTGCCTTAGGGGTTTAATGGAATCCTTGAAAAATGAGCTTCTTGCTTTTGAAGAGTGAAATGTTTTATTAGAGTCTAACATTTTAGAATTGCAAAATAAATTAAAAGACTCTAGTAATGTCAAATTTGATTTGGAGTGTCGTTCGGAAAAATTAGATAAAATATTAGGAACGGTCCAAATTAAAAATTACATGTGTGGTTTAGGCTTAAATACTTGTAATGAATCTACTCATAAAGCCAAGACCAACGTTTTAGGATAATCTACTAGGAAAGCATTTAGAGATCACTCCTTAGGTAAATCTTTTCCACATGTTTTTACTTGTACACATTGTGGTCGAAAAGGTCATCTTAAGAAATTTTGTTTTGATCTTAAACGAATTCCTAGAAAATCCCAACGTAATGCAATCAATGTATTTAGAACTCCTACAACCCAAGACAGTCATTCTTCATTAATTTGGGTTAGGAAATCCGACTTGGTTGCCTTGCAAAATAGGGTTTTTGATTCTCATTTACTATCACATGCTTCCTCCCTTGATAGATCTAAAGGATAAATGTGTTAGTTGTTTGCATACTTTAGCTTTTATACTTCATGTTATATTCACATGCTAAATGTATGCTTGTTTAATCATTTTCTAGTCTATGCTCCATGCTTACCACGTGCTAGAATTATGATTTTTGTTTATCTTTTGTATTATGTTTCCTTCATTTTGTTTGCATTAAATGAAAAATACAAAAAGATTTTCGTTTATCATTTGGATTTTATCTCTTGGTAATTTAAGCTTAATGAAAAATTCAAATGATTTTTGTTTGTCTTTTGAGTATATATTTTTTTATTTTTGGTTATAAATGTCAAAAACTCAAAAAGATTTTATTTTGTGTGTATTTTGGTTTGACACACTTTAAGTGGCATATACTTGTGTTTGAATCCCTCCTTTTTCTGGGCTAAAATCGAATTTTGCAAACTTTTTGGAAGTTCGTTCGATATGTCGTTCGAACGAGATTATCGTTCTAACGAGATTTCTAACGAGCTTCTAACGAGTTCATACTGGAACTTCGTTAGAAGACTCGTTCGAACGAGAATGTCGTTCGTACAAAATGTCGTCCGAACGAGATGCCAGGCGGGAACAGTTTTTGGCAGTTTTAATCAGTTTTTCTCCCTCTTCCCCACTTGTTTCTTAACCAATTTTTCTAAGACTTTATTATGTGGGTGAATAACATTTTCCAACTTAACTTTTCCATTCCATTCCATCTCTTATACAGAATTTGAGAGCAAAATTGCTTAAGGAAAATGTTCTTGTTTTGAGTGAGTTTTTATCAAAGAGAAAAATATACACCACTCAAGTTTACACCCAAATTAGTTTCTTCCAAGTTCACATATTCATATATCTTTCTTGGTGTTTGGCACCAGGTTCATCTCTTCCGTTCAAAGAGAAGTTTCGGGTTTTCTTCTACATCCCATAAAGAAAGAAGACGAGTTTTGTTGCAGCATTACCCACTTGGAGAAAGGCTCCTTGCTCGGGTATGGTGACCATATAAAGTCCGATCGGTGGATTTCGAGACCGCGGTGGAGCTCCAAGGTTATCCGCTAGGAAGAGGTATCTACAAGAAGAAACGTCGAGGCTTGAAAGGGATCGAGTCGTGTGTTGTAAGCCTTTCTGTCTTGTATTTGTAAATTCCATACTTAGTGGATTTGTGGCTAGGGTCGTCCGAGGTTGTTTCCCGTTGTGGGTTTTTCCTCGTACATCTCAGCGTAGTGTGATTGATTTATTTTTATCTTGCATAATGAATTAGAACTCATGCTTAGGGTAATTCAAGATAAAAACGGTTTTAATTGTCACACTTAATCTAATTGGGTGCTAATTAAATTTGGATAATTGTTTATTTAATTCAAGTCATTTACTAAAATTTGTATGGCCTAACTTTGGATTATTGATAATTATGACTTAGGCAAATTCTAGGACTTGAATTAATTAGTTTAAGTGAAATTTAATATTTGCGTGTGTTTTATTAATTGTCACTTGGGTTTAATTTTAATTTGAAGAAGAAATTAAAATTTAGTATTTAAGTTGAACCATCACCTTTTACGCTTCCGCATCTGTTTCATAAAAAGGAAATATAACATTGAAAATAGTTTACAATCCGGGGATTTGATTTTACAAGTTAGTTCGAAGTGAGATCAATTTCATTCGAACGAGAATTCCTATCTTCTAACAAGATGTCAAAAACTCTAATTTTTACCGAGACGCGTTAAAATCCTCCTAGGTTGATTCTAGTGAGAGAAATGACCTATGTGAACATTGAGCGACTTAAATTCCTAGTCTAGTGGTGAGATGAGTGTGTGATTACTCAGGGAATATGTTGGAATAACAGAACCTTAAGGAGTATATACGATAAATAGATAAATCGTATGGTTAGTGTATTGTGAGTGGTAGGGATGATAATACTCCTTATAATTTGGGTATTTGGGTTGCATGAATACCTAATGAATATGATAAGTTGTGTGCATACTCATTATTTGAACTATTATGTGTATAACATACGTACGCTGCTTTATATTGGGTAGAGGTTGCACATTGTGGACGATCATATCCTGAGAGACCTTCGGGGGGATTTTGAATTGTACCACTAGAGCATAGAACCTAGGTTCGGGCTAAACATGAGTGATAGTGATGACGGTCGTTTGGGTGCATATGTATGTGCGTAGCCCATTGGTTTGGAACTATGTTCGCCTCCAATATGTGTGTTTTGTTCTGATAGTTCGCGAGAGATTGAACCTATTGTCCTTAATGCAATGAGCGATGCACCGGGACATGATAACAGAGTATGCATGGCACCAAAGGTCCCTAACTCAGGGGTGCAGTATTAATATATGTATACATAGAGAGATAGATATATGTATACCCGATACTTATTCTATTATGAGTTTTTAGTATTTTTGGAAATAACAATAGTTATTATATTAAATTAATGAGAAAAAGAATGTTACGAGAATAACGGTTGAATATTTATATACCTATCTGTTGATGTAAAAAACTAGATTGCTCTAATTATTCAATCACAGATAAATAAATAAGACAGAGATTTTTAAAGTGGTTCGGCTAGGAATAAAGCCTACGTCCACTGTTATGTTATTGCTGAGTGTTTGCAGAATTCTTGAATACAAGTTCTCTCAAGAAATTCCGGTCCCCCTTGAATGAGGATGATACCAGGTATTTATAGCCTTTAGGCTGTACATTAAAGGTTCGATACATTAAATGATATACATGTGAAAGGGTAATACATTTAATGCAGCGTGCGCGTCAAGAATATAAACATTCAATGGATATTTGAACTGTTGATTATCTGGCAATTAATGATACGACCGAGGTGCAGCTCGGACCGCCATAGTTGCTCGTTGCTCAGGAGTTCCTCGGAGTGTTAGAGTACCTCGGAATGCTAAAGTTCCTCGGTGTATCCTCGTTGTTCGGAGAGAATCGTGGTTGGTCGGGAAATGAAATTCCTCGTCGTTATTGCACCACGTAGATTGACAAGTGTCTTCGTATGATTCATCCACATCAGCATATTAATTTTGGTATCAACAGAAGCCCCCAATGTTTTATATTTCGAATTTTGAGGAGTATGAAACATTCTTTCTCGGTACTTGGCCATATTGAATTGATCTTCCTGGGTTTTAGGAGCATCGTATTTGAATTTATTTCTAAATCCAAAGAATTCGCCTTTTTTCAAACTTTTAAGAGCGCTTCGATCTTTGTGCCCTTTTTGTCCTTTTTGCCGTCGGAAGTTCAATAGTTTCTTTTTTTGTAATCATTTCCTTCTCCGCTTCCCAATGCAAAGTATTTAAACTTCTTTAGGTGACCATACCGTCTTCTTCTTTTCCCAATTTCTTGCATTCAAGCTTTCTATTCTCTTCTTCTCTCTCTTGTGCGTTCATCTTTGTTTTCGTTCGTTGTCAACATACCTCCTTTCTTCCTGTAAGATCTTCTTCCTTTCTTCTCTTTTATTCAGTATGGTTTATATTGTGGAGTCTGTTGAGAAATTTCGTTCTGATTTTTCTATTCCTTCGTGGGTAACTCTAGAGGTTCTTTCTGAGCCTTTAGATTACTTTCGATTGGCTGAGGGACATTGGTTCCCCAGTCTATTTGTTGCTGAATGTGGATTTTCTTTTCCACCAAACCCATTGTGTCTTGAGTTTTGTCAGTATTTTGATCTTGTCCCTGCAAAAATAGCCCCCAATTCATGGAGAATAATTAATGGGGTATACAAATTAAATCTAACTCATGGGACTCGTATTGGGATCCCTGAAATTATGTACTGTTATAAGTGGGACACTCTAGATAATATTTATTACTTAAAAACTAGGTTTCTGAATAGGGTTCTTGTAGTTAACCTCCCTGACTCAAATAGAGATTATTTTGAACATGGGTTGGTTATAAAAAATTGGCAATATGCCCCTTTAGTTGGAGATGGAGTATACAACGGTCCCAGATGCCCCCCATATGGCAATGGGATAGGTTTATTTTTCATTTTATTTTTCTTATGAAATTATGCTTTCATCATGTTTGACAAAATGTATGACTGACATCTCATTATGTATTTATTTGCAGTTGATAGCAAAAGAAAAACTCCAAAAGAATCAGAGGTTAATATTAAGCATCTGAAACTTATCTGGGGTTTGCATAAGAACGTTGCAGACGAACACATCAGGTCTGCCTCATATCTGCTATAGTATAAGAGTTACACAACCTCTTATACTGCTCGCCTTGTTGAACCAGCTTCAACTCCAGAAGATTCTTCTTTAGATTCTCATCTTCCTTTAAGTCAAAGGATGGGTAAGAAAAGAGCTCCTCCTGCTCTCTTTGATGATGTTACTTCTGTTGTTGGGGCTAAGAAGAGCAAAACTGATGTCCCAAAGGGGACTAAGAAAGTGGATGCTGCACCCTCTAAAGCTGCCGAGAAGCCCTTAGTGGCTCCGAGCAAGAAAGTTGCTCCTATGGAAGTGATTACCATCTCTCCGACCAAGAGTTCTTCTTTGGTTGAAGCTGCTGAAGTCCCTTTGAGAAGATTGAGGAAATCATCCTCAGTCAATTTGGCTGAAACTGCCTCTTCCCCACCATCTGGTGTTGTTGGTGTTCCAACCATCATTCCTCCGAGCTCTGCAATGAGCTCGGTAAAAACTTGGATCATACCCGAGGTCCAAGGAATTGATGAAAATATCTCCAGGGATATGCTGACATCCCTAGCTACTCGTCACCTTGCTTCGGTAAATTTCTCATACTCTGGGTTTTCTTTCTTTCTCTGAGTATTTGTATTTTTGCACTGACTTACTGTTTTTCTCCTCTTTCAGCTGGTGAACTGTTTTAATAACATAGTGAAGAAGGACGAGGTAATTAAAGCCTCTAGTTCCTCGTCTGGTGTAGAGGATGCTCTGTTGGGTTTGACCCAATCCTTGAAGGAATCTCGCCAACAATACAATGAGGACAAGACTGCTTGGGAGAAAAAGTTGTCAATAGTTGAAGCCGAGAAAGTGAAGTTGGCCGAGATCTCCAAAGGATTGGAGAATAAAGTAAAAAGTTTGGAGGTTGAGCATAAAAAATACGATGACAAGCTCAAGAATTTTGGAGAGCTTGAGGATAAACTGAAGAAGGCAGAGGAAGAATTGTCCGCCCTGCGAGATATCAAGGTCCAAAAGGAAGAATTGGATGTGAAACTCTCCTTGGAGAGACTAAGAAGAAAAATCGCAGTCAAAAAATCTTTCAGCGCTGGCTGGGAGAAAGGATGGGATAAGGGAATTGCTGCAATGACATCCCAAGTTCAATATGGGAAGTTGAAATACTTCCATGATGGCTGGGTAGCTGCTCTGCAAGAGTTGAAGATCAAAGACGACTCTGAGCTATTCCAACTACACCTCCCTAGTCCTCCTCCAGCAATTGTGGAAGAAGAAGAAGATGAGCCTATCTCTGATGAATCTTCTATGGCCATAGGTGATCAAGTCTCTGCCTCTCAACCCTCTGCACCGAGGACATTTCTTCCATGCCTCCTCCTCCTGAGAAGATTCCTGCCGATCAAACCGCTGTTACTACCGAGCAACCGAGCTCCTCGTCCCAGCATAATGAATCAACTGAAGTTGAGGATGATACTAGGTATTTATAGCCCTTAGGCTGTACATCCTTGGTCACGATGCCTCAGAACAAGCAGTTCAGGCTTACCGGTACCTGAAGGATTTACTTGATAGATCTGTGGTCAATAATGTGGCATACTACGAATTGATCGAGGAACTTCATTGTAGCTTAGAAGATCTTCAGAATCAACATAATGAATCAACTGCTTTGCTGCACAAGGAATATGAAAATAGATATCAGCAGCTCTCTTCTGAAACAGGCCATAAAAAGATCCTCGCTGGATATGATATTAGGGAAAGAACTCTAAAAGGTGAGGTTGAGGCCTGCAGGCAGATTGCTGAGTTGTTGGAACAGGAGAACAATAATTTGCAGAAAAAGTTGGCTCAGTATGAATCTGCAGCATCATCTTCCACTGCTTTAGTGCCAGTTACTGATGAAGGTTTCTCGTTCTTAGAGGTCGAAAATGCCAAATTAAGGCAAGAACTGGATGACTTAAGAAGATCTGCTGTTTCTGGGATTGCTCGGGGATGAGGTAGAGGTTCTCGGGGGCGAGGAAGAGCTGCTCAAAATGTTGCCGAGGAGCAAAGTTCTCCAATCGCTGCTCGGAGTCGATCAAGAGTTCTTAGTCGTAATGTTGAAGAGGCTCGTACCCAATCTACTTTGGAAACTCAGGCATTCCAATTAAACGTCAAAGATCGAGCTCTATCAGAAATGTCCAAGAAAAATCTATCCTTGGAAGATCAACTTACTGCAACGAAGTCTGCTCTACATACTAAGGATCTTTTTGCCAAAAACCTTCTCGAACAATTGGATAGATTAACCTTTCAATTTCATAAGCAACCCAGGGAATTCTGGATGGCAGGATATAATGAATCTCTTGTTCACTTGGATGCTCGTATTGAACATGCCAACAATGAAGGTTATAAGCAAGGGTGGTTGAACGCACTGGGTGTGTTAAAATTAGAGCAAGGGCATTATTTATGGGATTATCATGCTCCAGGGTTATTAGACTTGCCTATGCCACCTTTCAGATTGGACATGGCCTGGATCCCAGCTCGTTCCATTCCACGTAGTTTGATTTCAAAATACCTCGGTGATTATAACCTTCATTCCCAAATCGATGTATCTCGTCCATACCATCTAATGGAGACACCTTCAATAATGAATGTCAGAATGTTGAAGGACTTGAACTTTATTAATTCTCCCCTTTGCCTGGAAGATCCTCCTGCTGGCGAAGAGCCTATTTCTAAAGCAAAGGGCAAGAAACCAATAGAATAGGACTATCAATGTAATAGTTAGTACATTCATGTAACCTGTAATTTATTTTGAATTTTAATGAAAAGACTTTCATTTTCTGTTTGTAAATTTTGCTGTTGTCTTGTGTTTATCAAACACCTTTATATTTGTGCATATGTATCTGTTAAAAAGATAACAATAATATTGTTCATCAAGCAACTTAATAAAAAGTTACAAGTATCAAGGTTGTTCAATCACTTAATAATAAAGTAATGAGTATAAAATGTTCAAACTGTTTCCAACCAACCAAGGCGGATAAATAATGTTTGTCAACCAACTATAGTTGATGGGTCTTTATCCCCGACCAGCCATACTTGGTTCAATTTCAAATATTTTCATAAAATGTGTCCGACCAACCAAGGTCAATAATTTATCCTCGTCGACCAACTACAGTTAGTGGGTTTTTATCCCCGACCAACCATACTTGGCTCATTTTGGAATGTTTTGTTCTCTGAGGAACTTTTGTGATAATATTACCTCTCGTCCAACAAAAGAGTATTTTTTTTGGTTCTTTCGCACTGTCCACTAGTTATCTTACCAACCGTAGTTGATCACGCTAGTGTCGTCTCCTAACCAAAGGAGTATTTTTTGGTTCTTTCAAACTGTCCACTAGTTATCTTACCAACCGTAGTTGATCACGCTAGTGTCATCTCCTAACCAAAGGAGTATTTTTTGGTTCTTTCGAACTGTCCACTAGTTATCTTACCAACCGTAGTTGATCACGCTAGTGTCGCCTCCTAACCAAAGGAGTATTTTTTGGTTCTTTCGAACTGTCCACTAGTTATCTTACCAACCGTAGTTGATCACGCTAGTGTCACCTCCTAACCAAAGGAGTATTTTTTTTAAGCATAGTGTATTACACTAATATTTCCCGAAAAACTTTCAACAAAAAGAAAATGGGGAAACATCCTCGTTTTATTCATAATGAAGGAAATGCATTTACATTTTACATTACTGATAATATTTGCGCAGGTGTTCAGCGTTCCATGCATTCTTAAATTCCTCTCCCTCTAGAGTGGCTATTCTGTAAGTTCCTGGTTGAACAACTTCTGTAACTCGGTAAGGTCCATGCCAGTTTTCTTCCAGCTTATTATGCTTCTGAATGACTTTCTTTAGCACATAATCCCCTTCTTTTAAGTCACATTTCTTCACCCTTTTGTTGTAGAACAGAGTTGTACGTTATTTGTAAGCAGCATTCCTAATGGCTGCCTCTTCTCTAACCTCCTCGAGCATATCCAAATCTAGTATTCGCATCAAATCGCTGACTGGGGAATTGAAATTCAGCACTCTATGCGTTGGGAGACCCAACTCGACAGGTATCACAACCTCACTTCCGAATGCTAGCATATATGGTGATTCTCCAGTTGCTGCTCGGGGAGTTGTTCGGTAAGCCCATAGTATTGATTGGAGCTCATTAATCCAATTTGCTTTAGCTTCACTTAACCTATTCTTCAAACCATTTAGTAATGTTCTGTTCGTCACCTCAGTCTGTCCATTGCTTTGGGGATGGCCTGGTGCTGAATGAAACTTCAAAATGTTCGACTGACGACAATAGGCAGCAAATTCTTCGTTATCGAATTGTGTTCCATGGTCTGTGATGAAAGCATGGGGGAGACCATATCGACAAATGATGTTCTTCCAAATGAACTGATATACCTTCTCGTACGTCATATCAATTAGTGGCTCAGCTTCCACCCACTTTGTAAAATAATCCACTGCCACGACGAGGTACTTGAACCTTCCTCGGGTCGTCGGCAATGGTCCAACTAAATCAATCCCCCACATGGCAAATGGCCAAGGTGAAGTTATGGGTGTCAACAATGCTTGTGGAGTTCTTCGGATGGAGGAAAAACGTTGGCACTTGTCACACTTCTTGGCATAGGCTATACAATCAGCCCTCATCGTCGGCCAGTAGTATCCCTGTGTCATCACCCTTTGCAAAAGTGTCCGACCTGCTATATAAGCTCCACAAGATCCTTCATGGATTTCCTCAACTAATTCTTTGACCTCTGATGGATGTACACATCTTTGCAAACCTGCCATAATTCCTCGTCGATACAAAACACCATTAGTTAATACATACCGAGCAACTTTATACTTCAATTTCTTGGCGGTTAGCTTATCCTCTGGTAGTTATCATTCTTCAATGTAAGCCCTGATAGGATCCATCCAAGAGGGTCCTAAATCAAGGGTGATTATATTCACCATCAGGTCTTCTTCTATGCTCCGACTTTCTAATACCTCGCTCGGTGCGCGTAGCTGACGCTAATCGGGCCAATGCGTCTGCTCTAGCATTCTCCATCCTCGGTATTCTCACTAATTGAATAGCATCAAATTCTGTCAATAACTTCATCACCTTTGCATGGTATTTCACCATTAATTCTCCCTTAACTGCATATATTCCCATCATCTGATTCACAATTAATTGAGAATCACTGAAAACAATTACTTGTCGTGCTTCCATAACTTTCGCCAAATGAAAACCTACTATCATGGCCTCATACTCAGCTTCATTATTGGAAGCTTTGAATTGGAATCGCAAGGCATATTCCATGTCAATATCATCTGGGGTGTTTAAAACAATCCCTGCTCCACAACCAGCTGTGCAAGATGATCCATCTACATATAATCTCCATGTAGGTAACTCATCTTCAAATTTCTTATCTGTCAGAGCTCCCCGGTAAAATATCTGTTGTTTTCTTTCATCATCCCCTGGTATCTTTCGTTCCTCGTCGATCATCTGTCCGTGTCCTTTTACCAACTGGAGTTGGTCTGGGTTGGAATATAATGATTTTTCTACATCCACAAGTCCTTTTACCAACCTTAGTTGGTCTGGACCTTTGTCTGTTGATCCTGTATCGTCCACAGGTAGGTCCGCAAGTACCTTTTATTCCTCGGGGGTATCAGGGTACGTGAACTCTGCTATAAAATCTGCTACAGCTTGCCCCTTTAATGATGATCTGGGTTCATACACAATATCATATTCACCGAGTTCTATTGCCCAATACATCAATCTTCCTGACTTTTCTGGCTTGTGAATGGCTTGACTTAATGGCGTGTCTGTATACACGATGATGGTATGGGCCTAGAAATATGGCCTCATTCTTCTACTTGCCTCAATTAATGCTAATGCCAATTTTTCTAGCTTTGGGTATCTGATTTCGGCACCTCGAAAAGCTTTACTTGTGTAATAAATTGGCTTCTGGACTCCATTCTCCAATCTGATCAATGCCGAGCTGACTGTATTTTCTGATACTGCCAGATATAAGTACAACTTTTCTCCTGTTATTGGCCTAGACAACAATGGTGGGGCTCCCAAATACTTCTTCAAATCTTGAAAGGCCTTCTCACATTCATCAGTCCACTCAAAACTTTTTCGCAGTGTTTTGAAGAATGGGAGGCATTTATCAGTTGCTCGGGATACAAATCTGTTGAGCGCTGCAACTCGTCCTGTAAGACTCTGTACTTCTTTCCTCGTTGTTGGTGATCGCAGCCCTAAAAGAGCTTTGATCTTTTCTGGATTTGCCTCAATACCCCGTTGATTGACGATGTATCCGAGGAACATTCCTTCTCGTACTCCAAAGGTACACTTCGTTGGGTTGAGCTTCATTTGATATTTATCCAGTTGATCAAAGGTCTGGCCTAAGTCAATTAGATGATCAGTAGCTCTCTTGCTTTTGGTGAGCATGTCGTCGACATAGACCTCCATGTTGCAACTGATTTGTTCGACAAAAACCTTGTTCATCAGTCGCTGATATGTTGCACCTGCATTTTTTAAACCAAAAGGCATAACATTATAACAATAAGTTCCCCTTGGGGTAATAAAAGAAGTACTTTCCCTGTCTTCAGGTTTCATTTTGATCTGATTATAGCCAGAATATGCATCCATGAAGCTGAGCAGCTCATGTCCCGAGGTAGCATCCACTAGCTGGTCGATTCTGGGCAATGGAAAATGATCTTTTGGGCATGCCTTGTTCAGATCAGTGAAATCAACACACATTATCCACTTATTGTTCTTCTTTTTTACCATCACCACATTTTCCAACCAATCTGGATATTTCACATCTTCAATGAATTGGGCTTTATGGAGCTTCTCGACCTCCTCTTGTATGGCCTGGTTCTTCTCGGGACTAAACACTCTTCTTCTCTGCTTCACAGGTTTGATCTCCTTATTCACATTGAGCTCATGACATAAGAAGTTTGGATCTATTCCTGGCATGTCTTCATGACTCAAAGCAAAAGTATTCTTCCTGTTTCTCAAAAAAGTTATCAACTCCTGTTTTATTGAAACATCCAACGACGATCCTATCTGGGTTACTCGTTCAGGATGCTCATCGTCTAGAATAACATTTTCTGTAGATTCCACCACATGTCCTTTTACAAGTTGAGATTCATCTCTAGGGTCAAGAGTTTCAATTTCTGTACCTTCCTCCACTTGGTAAGTAGTGGTCTTTTTCCTTGATTCTTCAAGTTCCTCTTGCTCGGCAGACGAATAATAGCATTCTCGAGCTACTTTTTGATCACCTTTCACAACTCCGACTCCAAAGTTTGTTAGGAATTTCAAACACTAATGTACCGTAGATGGAACTACTTCGAACTTTTTCAATCCAACTCTTCCCATAATGATGTTGTAGGCTGATTGCACATTTTTATCCATCACAAAGAAGCATATTCTTTATGTTCGACAAGCAGGCCAAGTTCCAATGAGTATATCCAACTTGATCGTCCCAAGTGGAAAAACTTTCTCGCCAGCAAAACCCAGAAGGGGTCTGTGATAAGGTTCTAGTTGAGATAATTTCAAATTCAAGCTATCAAAGCATGAATAGTACATGATGTCTGCCGAACTACCGTTGTCTACCAACACCCTCGAAATGACCACCTCTTTCATCCTCATTTTGATCACCAAAGGATCGTCATGAGGGTAAAGAACACCTGCCAGGTCGTTTTTTAAAAAACCAATGACTAGCTTCTCTTTGTTTACCTTCCTCGGACGATCCTCCTCGGCCAGATTTATTCGCTGAATATATGAACAAGCCTGAGCCTCTCCGAGGTAAGCTTTTCTTTCTGCAGTAAGGTCTCCTCCTCCTGCATCTCCTCCTGTAATAACATTACAATCAAATGACCCAAAACGTATGGAAAATACCCACGTTCAGGATGCCTTGGCTTCTTGGGAAGATCAGGATCATCATCTGGATCATCTTCGTGGTCCCTCTTCTTTTTCTCCTCTGCACGACGAGGAGATCTAGATCTCTCTCTCGTTCTATCATCATTCTTCCTCTCACCCCTGCGATCTACATATTTTGATAATTTTCCTCTTCGGATGAGCGTTTCAATCTCATTCTGAAGGGCTATGCAATTTTTGGTCGTATGACCATGATCTTTGTGAAACTCGCAGTATTTGGCCTTATTCCTCAGATCAGGATTTGTCCTCAGTTTTTCTGGCCACTTGATTTCCTCGCTATTCTTGATTTCTTCCAAAACATGATTAATACCCATCTTCAATGGAGTATAATTATCGTACTTCTTTAGGACCTCCCATGACGTCCTATTATTCTTGGAGGGTTTGTCACCACCATTACCTTTCTGATCTTTCTTCTTAGACTTATCGATCTCCACTTTAATTTCTTTATCCATATTCTTCTTCGCAGCCATAGCCTCCTCGGCATTCATAATTTTGGCCGCTTTCGCCATCAACTCTGACATAGTTTTAGGTGGATCTTTGGCCAAGGTGTAGTACAACTTGTTAGGCAACAAACCACTCATCAAAGCAGTGATTGCTGTCTTTTCTTCGTAATCTATGACTTCTAACTTCTCGTTATTAAAACGAGTTATGTAATCTCTAGTACTTTCACCTGATTTTTGCCTAACACTTAGCAAGTGTGCTACTTGCTTTACTGGCTCTGCTCCAAAACAAAAATTGCCAATGAATAGCTCGGCTAACTGAATAAAAGTTGAAATCTTACCCCGAGGAAGACTATTGTACCATATTTGTGCAGATCCGGTAAGAGTTCCAGAGAATGCTCTACACCTCATCTCGTCGGGGACGGCATAGATGTCGGCAGCAGCTTGGTATTGTTCTATATGAAGTACAGGATCTGTTTTTCTATCGTACTTGGGGGTCACCACAGGTGCTTTGAATTTCGATGGTGTAGAAAAATCCATAATGGCTTGCACAAAAGGTGTCCCTTGAAAAAAAGTTCTCTGTAAGGGGTTTCTTGCCTTAGCCATTTCTCCCAGTCTATCTTCTAACCGCTGAATGGAACCTTTCCATGCTTCATTTCCTTCCTCAGGCCGCTTAGTCCGAGCAATTGATTGCTCTGACGTAGCTTCCTGAGATTTATCTCGAGGAGTAGTTGGTCGTGATTGTGCTGATCCTTCTCTCAAACTTGATGGTGGCCGAAAACTTCTCGATGGAGATCTAGGTGGACTCATATTCCTCCTTGGTCCTAACCGACTGAAAGGAGACACCCTGCTTAATCTTTCCAAAGCGCTAGCTCTCTCCGGAGAGAGAGTAATATGTTGACCTGTATCCGTAGCCCGTATCGATGAGGTTCGCCCAGGTTGATACGTAGAATCATTAGACTCCCCATTGTGATATGACCCAGTACGTCTGGATCGTGATTTCCCACGATCACTCCTTTGTCCTGAATAGGTAGGTGCACCGCCTTGAAGAGTTTGAATGAGTTGCCTCATAGATTCTTGCATGGCGGTTTGTCCTTGAGCCAGATTTGTCATAATTCCAGCCAGATCTGGAGGTGCAGATGGATTTGGAAGATTTCCAGTATTTCCAGCATTTCGATTACTGGATTCTGGATTATCTGCCATTGATAATAAATGATTTTTGCGAAAAATGATAGTAACAGTCGTTTCCCACAGACGGCGCCAATCTGTTGATGTAAAAAACTAGATTGCTCTAATTATTCAATCACAGATAAATAAATAAGACAGAGATTTTTAAAGTGGTTCGGCTAGGAATAAAGCCTACATCCACTGTTATGTTATTGCTGAGTGTTTGCAGAATTCTTGAATACAAGTTCTCTCAAGAAATTCCGGTCCCCCTTGAATGAGGATGATACCAGGTATTTATAGCCCTTAGGCTGTACATGAAAGGTTTGATACATTAAATGATATACATGTGAAAGGGTAATACATTTAATGCAGCGTGCGCGTCAAGAATATAAACATTCAATGAATATTTGAACTGTTGATTATCTGGCAATTAATGATACGACCGAGGTGCATCTCGAACCGCCATAGTTGCTCGTTGCTCAGGAGTTCCTCGGAGTGTTAGAGTACCTCGGAACGCTAAAGTTCCTCGGTGTGTCGTCGTTGTTCGGAGAGAATCGTGGTTGGTCGGGAAATGAACTTCCTCGTCGTTATTGCACCACGTAGATTGACAAGTGTCTTCGTATGATTCATCCACATCAGCATATTAATTTTGGTATCAACACTATCCTTAACATATGTTAATGCGGGATACGAGCGATATGGTCAATCACTTGAGAGTCTTGGCATAATTCTATTTATCATCAATATAGTTAGGAGGGGTAGCATAACTAGGATAGGTTGGTACATGCGTTAGGTGTGCACACTAGTTGAGAGGTGAGTATCTTAAGAGAGAGTAAGATAATCTAACATGAATAATATATGTGCTAATGATTTATTTAAGCACTTGTTCATTTTTAAATTATTTTACAACTCGAGCTCTAACCCGTTTTTAGCAAATCTCTTTTCTTTGTTAAATTATTTTAGGTGCCCAGCCACAGGGACACCAAGCGTAGGAGTTCCATTCATTCGACGACCTGTAGCTACTGTGAGAGTTACAGCACCTTGGCAGTAGGAGCCTCTATGTCCATCATTTATTCCTTTTCGAGTTATCATTTCAGTTAGGGCATGTTTCCCCTTTTTCTATTAATATATTTGGAGATCTTGGATTTAGTTATTTACTTCTTTTAGTTGTTGGTTTATTTCTGTTAGATTATTGTATTTGGTACTTAGACTGGAAGTGTTTACTCTAGTTAAATTTATTATTGCAGTTATTTCCTATCATATGAGATTGGTGTGAATGGTGAATGTTTTAATTATTCATTAACCTAGTTTATATTAATTAAAAGATAAAATTTTGACATCAACCATTTTAAATATTAGGTGGTTAGTATTTAATAATAAAGTTTTCGACATTGTGCATAATCTGAACCAACTAGATATTCTGATTTAATTTAATAAATGACTGATCACCCGGTATTTAATTAGGCGGGGTGTCATAAAATCTACAATTATTTGATCCTTTATTGATTCCAAAAAGTATTTACTAAAAAATATTTTTCAAATTTCTCCCAGGTTAATTTGTATACATTCGAAAAACGTAAACTAGACTGCCACCAGAATTCTACTTCCCTTTCAAATAAATTCGAGGCCAATCTTACCCTAAGTTATGGACTAATACATACTATGTTAAATACTTTGAGTGTTTGACAAATTCACCTCTCATATTTGGCTGCACTAGGCTTGTCGAAAAATGCTAGGGTTTCTTGCCTCAAGAATTCCTTTAGGGCACTCATCCTCTAAGTTTCTTCTAGTACCTCATTATTAACTCGTTGTGGGGGATTATATGTTTTGTTTCCTCTGGGTTAATATAGTTAATTCTTGTAAGCAACATAGAACCCACTAATTGGTTGTAGGTGGATTAGGAACATGTGGAATGTGTTATTATTTATGGGTCCTACTAGTAGTTGCATGAGTGTTAACATACTATATAGACAATATGTTGATGTATAAATTACAAATAGAGATAAGGAAAATAGACTTGTTATATGATATTAAATCTGAATATGAAGACTATCATACAGTCAAACTTGCAGGAAAGGAAAAGTACATGTTCATAGGATTCTATTTTACAATAAAAAGAATGATTAGTTACTATAAAAGAACGATCAACTCATCTACTTTCATCATTACAGAATATGGGGCTTCTGATACCGGCACGCACATGCGTAAGGAAAGTTATTAATTCTTTCATAAATTTATTAATCTACAACCATATTCCATAAGATGTCTTTATCTAGCTAGGGTATAATGTGATCAAACCCCGAATCAGGCTTAGAGGGGTCAAAATCATCTGAGGAGGTGCTAGTGGTAGAATGAGTGAAACAAGTGGTGGTTGGAGAAATGTGGCCATAATCGATAGGAGAATCGGGAGAAGTAATAGTGAGTTTGTTTGGTGTAATTATATCCCCAAGCAAGGTGAATGGCTTGCTGCAAGGTATCGGGATATTGGGAGAATTATTTCTCTTGTCGAATCACTTGGGAGTGTTCGCTGAGCAAACTGTGTTTGATTTATGGGGTAGAGATGGACCAGTCACGATCTATGCTTCGTATATGCTGACACAACTTTTCAAAATTTATGTCTTTGATGGATCATTCAAATCATTTATGGGTAGTACCATGTGTATTGAAGTAGATGTCGTTCGAGATATTCATGAATGTAAAACAGTATGAGTTCCAGAATGTAACAAAGGAAATTTTATAATAATAATCTAATAAGTTGTATGAAGACGGGAGATTCTTGTGCCCAGTATCGTATAGGCATAAAACATGACGAAGCTCTGATACCATGTTGTTGTAATCGAGATTCTAGGCTTTGATGGTAACCAAGGAGTTATAGTAATTACAACGAATAAATTGAAGCAAAATGGAATTAATTTTTTTTATTATAGGGGATGCTCAGCATCTTATTACATACATGAGTCTACATAAAATAGAAATACATTTATTAGGACATGTTGCTCATAAAATGAAACTATAGTTAACATTAGGGAATAATAGGAGATGATGAGTGGTGTATAGATATTCTAGTGGGGACTACCATCCTTACCTTCTACCGCCCACATGTATGTTACTCAAAATAGTTTTCGAGGTATAAGTGAGTAAAAGTCCATAGGTATGGGTGGTATTTATCCTTCGTCTAGATCATTGCCTATCTGGAAGGAAATAATTAAGTAGGCCAAGTAAATAATTTAATTTATATACAAGATGTGAGTAAAATGTATTGTCAGAGTATAGACGGGATTAATAATTCAGATGTTACAGCACAAATTATAACCATTGGAAACAAAATGAAATATCGTAGAATTGATAGAGGTATATTGGAGTCTAACGATATGTAAATGAATAATACAGTGAATCATAATTAGATATGTTGTTATCGAGTTACAAGTATAAGGGATCAGACTATAATAAGATAACCCATAAATTATCGGTTATAGGGCTTCACCTGTGTAGCAATACTGTTACAATATTGGACAAGCAATCCAAAATAATTATAGAATAATAAAATTTCTTGGCACACTTTGTTAGAGTGGAACTCATACTTATCTAGAAAATAAAAATTAGTCACTCACCATCTGAGTCCTACGCCAATTAGAAATGGCGTGGTATACAGGGGCCTAACACCTGAATCGTAAGGTATGCTACTAGGGGTTTCGATGATAATTGTTATAAATTGCAAGTTTACTGCAACTAAGTGTAGTAGGATGTGGGTCATTACCACATTTAAAGGTTTAATGGAATTCAGTGGTTCTTACTGAATTAGTAGGTTGTAGAGTTTTATCAAGTTTAGGGAATACCTTGGATATCGAGACAATCAATATTCATGGTAAATATGAACTATAAAAATGAGTTCATAAATGAGAATATGAGTTCAATATTATCAGATAGTGATACAATAATACAATAATTGCAGGAACATATACTCAATTCTTTAATTGGTAAGTAGGGGTTAAGGTTTAGAGCATCTAATTCACGAAAGTTGACTGGATATTCTGAAATCAGGGAGAATATAAGTAGGTAGTATATGTCTAAAATTAATGTTATAGGATTCTTATAGGATGCAGTTGAGTGAAATTTTAACTAAGTTTTCAGTGTAAAATAACTGGTAGGGTGTAAATATATAATTTCCAAAAGTTTAAAATATATATTTTTCCTTAATTTCCATTTGGATTCAGGTTTAGTGGAAATAGAGAAAATGGTTATATTTAACATAAGGTATTTATAAAAAAATTTGGGGCCGTTTTGAAATAATTGAAAAAAATATCAGGGAGTTACGTGTAAATTGAAAGTTGATTTTTTAACTTTAAACCTATTTTCTCAATATTGTGCTTTCTAGGAATCCCAAAAGGGTGATGTAAACTACCATTTTGTTCAGAATTAATAAACATTATTTTTGGAAAAAAATGGATTTTTTTATTGGGGATGCGCCCTCACTCACTGGGTCAAACCTTAAACATGGTTGGTTTGACCCCTACTATCGCTCGTGTAACCCACATCATCTTCAATCCTTGACTTGTTGACATTAGGGTTTGAAAACTTTGACCCAATAGTTGAATCGTTCTAGAATACCATTTGAGTTGGTTTCTGAATGAAAGTTGTGTAATTTTTTTTAGGAATCGAACTATATAAGTTTAAAATATTTTGGTGGAATGGTTCGGGCTTTTGGATTTCTGTAAAAATGGTAAAAGTTTGACCTGGATATAGGTGATTGTAGGCTATGATTTAAGCTCTGGCATTGTGATGGCTGTGTTATATTTTCAAAATGCAATCAAACAGGCTTGTTTTGAAGGATTTTGTTAAGTATAAGCTCTAAATTTGTGTTATGAAAATCTTTGGGCCGAGTTTTTCATGCTTCAATTTGGGGAATTAAAACTTAGTTTTGCCTCAATCAAACATTGCACCTAGGTTCCTTAGAACCAGAGCTTAAGTTCCCTCACTTTGAATCTAATTCAAAGTCAGAGATACATAATCAATTATTGAATCTCAAGCTTCAATGGATTTTTCTGGCTTTTAAGCTTATTCAGTAATATTCATATGTTAAAACTTACATGTAACTACGTAATTTGATTATAAAGTAGTGCAAAAACATAACCAAATGCTAAGAAATGAATTTCATTCATAAAATGATAAATATGCATAAAAGCTCAAAAATTTACTTTGAAAGCACACTGAGTTGGGTGGGTTTTTCACAGAGGTGACATGGGCTTTATATAGGGTTCGTAGGGGAGAGCTGATTAGTGAAAAAGTAAGTGAGTTTTAGCTTAGTTTGGATTTATTTTCAATAAAGTTTCAACGGGGTACATAAGGGTACCATGTTTTAACCATGTGGTACACTACCATGTAGGCAACAACCTAGCCCACATTAGTAGGTTAATAAGAAGAAATAAGTTTGGCTTTTAAGTTTTGGTCCTAGGATGGTTTTAGTTTAGGTTTCAAGGCTTATATGTTACTTTTTGGATGTTTTAGGGGCTTAAGTGTAATTTTTCACACTTATAGGATTGGTTCATGATAACTAAATATGTGTCATTTGCTTAAAATTTGGGTTCAAGATTTGATTTAATCGATATGGTAATGTACATGTTAGCATGATTTTATGTTTAGGGGTATTTTGGTAATTTGGGAAAATTTGAGGGTTCCTTAGGAATTTTAAGGTTTTTAAGGGACTAATTTCCTATGTTGGGTGAGTTGTTACATATTTGTTGAATTTGCAGGGTTATATGGATTCGGTTCAATTCGTGAAATACACTCCTTTAAACAAACCAATTAATTAACAACACAAGATACAAATAACAATTAGGCTAGCAGGTTGATACTTTCCAAGTTTCAGTCTTGATTACTAAGTTCCTACCTGAGCATGCGAGATATCAAGTACGTAAAAAGAAAGTACAACCACACAACGTGCCAATGTACGAGGAAAACCTAAATGAAAAAAAACCTTGGATGGCCTAGCCTAATCAAAATCCACTACGAATACAGTTGTTTACAAGAAGACGCATAAGACTTACAAACTTGACCCCAGAAGAGCAGTTGATGTCATTTTTAATACATTCGTCCATAGCACATGTAGACCCAACACGCTTCACAACACACATGTGTCTCGGTATCCACCGTAGTCAACTACCGTCTCTAAAAATAACTCGTGTGGAGGTTTACCACGCCTAAATCAGGGTGAATATAGGTTGAATTTGTGTTTTCTAGTTCTTGGAAAAATGATCTTAAAGATCACATGAAAAGTTGGAGACTTTTTGTAATGAGAAAATATGTTTCTTCTCAAGTGTAAGGGACTAAAGTTCAATTTTCCCAAGCTCCAAAGTAATTTAAAATATGGAAGCAGTGGCCAAGGGTGGTTAGACGGAAAAACTATAGTTTTCAAAAAATAAATTGCTCGTTCGAATGACTGAACTGGCTCGTTCTAACGACATCACAAGTTGTCATTGGAACTAGTCCTTCAAATGACATTTCAAGCAAAATCAATGAAGGAAGTCGTTTGAAGTCATTTGAACGACTATGAGAGATAGGTTATCTAAGCAAGATATCAAACGACATTACAGGGAATTCCAAGAAGGAATTCATCGCATGTCATTCGAACACACACGTTCAAACAAACTAGTTTGAACGATCTCTATAATTTAAAAAAATTAAATTTAACTTTAAATAAGCAAAAAGAGTTTGAAAAACTTTCACCAAGAAGCATGTAATAATTAAAAATTTGTCTTCAATAAATTGAAAAATATCCGGGTCATATACCTTTTGGGGAAATGAGAAATCGGGTGATGAGGTGAAGACTTAATGTATGTTGAACTCCGAGATGCTAAAATTCTTCATCGAGTAGAGTAGCATGACATCAAATGACCCTAAATGTTTTCTCCAATGGAATTAGCCAACACAATTTGATTCTATTGGAAATTTGTCCTTAAAAGTCTCCCCCTTTGGCTATTTAGGGACAAAACATAAAAATAAAAAAAAGATTTGAAATTTTATAAGCCAGGCTATCAAGCCGATCGTAATACCCATACCTAAAACTAAAAAAAGTACGAACTCGACTCAACTAACAATGCAACTCCAATGTGAAGATCTTGTAGGTAAGAATCCGGAATATGAAAAAATAGGCTACACATATGAAACAACAAAGTCATAAAAAACATGGGCAAATAGGGATGAAAATAAATCAAATTATGAGCTCCCTCTAAACATGTTCTCCGAGACATGCAATGTTAGTGCATATAGAATAATACAATATAGAGTACAAGATAACACTAACATGAAATAACAACAGCCAACAATAATATCCAAAACAATGATCAAAATCATCATAACAATGATATATGATAAAATGAAGCAAGAGATGATTAACATTAGTCCATAATAATATCCAAAGAGATGAAATAATATATAAATCTAAAAATGGGAAAGGGAAATGGAAAATCAATATTCGGTACATATGAGAGTAAAAATAAATGAAATATAAAACTCTCTCTCACAAGTGCACTAAAGAAAAACAACTGCCTAAAACAAGGATCACTGTGCTGGATCATCAGGGGCATCATCTGGATCTCATAACCAAGATAGAATCTGATGCCCAAAGAACCTTCACCATGTCACATCTCAGCACAATGGAGATCCTAAAAGTGTTGCATAACGAGGAAGTCTCTACGTACCTGAGCCTCATCTACTCCATCTCAGCGAGGTGTAACCTTAGGAAGATGACCACGGGACCGACTTATGGATGAACTATTTATGGTCTGATATCGGGTCGAGGGTATATCTAAAGGAAGAAGAGGGAAACCTACATCCAAATAGTGATGAGTGACTAGAACCGTAAAAGTAAAATCCTATTGAACAAGCGCAAATGGTGACATACGGATGACTCTAAGAACTTCATAAATAAAATCGGGAAGATTAGTAGAATCAACACTAATTGCATGCATAAGATTCACATGGTCTGGTGAAATCTGAGTACGGTCTGCACGTGGTAAGAGGCAAGCATAAAGGATCCAATTAAGGATCAAAAAATCTGACTTAAGATTACTATGATACAAGATAGCAGAACCCAACTGAATCACCTAAAATACAATCTCTAAAATAAGATCATAAGAAGGTCTAGCGTCTTTGGGCTGGTGGTAAGTAAGGTTGGAGACTCGGGGTAAATAAATAAGACGGGTTATGAGGTCGGTGGTGATAACAACCTTCCTACTCTCCGCTACGAGCATAGAAAAGAAAAAATCTCTAGTAAGAAGTGAAGACTAAACATGGGATCCCAACCACGGGTGACTAGAGAAGTGAAACTATGGTTCCTCATAACGAAACTAGGTTTATAATCTTTTCCCTAACAAAAGTCTTAGTAAGGAAACTAAGGGCGTGGAAGAGTGTGTTATTTGCATGTGTACCCCAACGCAAACAAAGATTTGGGATGGAAACGTCTTCATTGGAAGAACGTTCATTATCCGAAGGGCCGACACGCCTGGGTCATCGACTTATAGCCATGACAAAAATGTAATAGATAACTATAACCTACCCAAAATTAACCAACCAAACCACCACAACATCATAAACTAACAACAACAACAACAAATCCTATCCTCTCTTAAAATATCACAAATATGAAAATATAAAACTAATAAAACAAATTAAACGAAAATTTATGATTTTTGACAAAAAAAATTGATAAAAACAATGTCAAAACTTCATGATATGTCATTTAACCGGGGCAAAGATAAAACTTTTTAAAAAATTGTATCAATATATATAGATATATATATATATATATATATATATATATATATATATATATATATAGAGAGAGAGAGAGAGAGGCAGGCTCTTATGCATACTAAGTTTGCACACGTGCTGGCGCACACCAATTTTTTTAAATATCAAAAAAATATATTTGAGTTGACTTTTTATGTGATATTTAAACATTTCAATGGACCAATGTAAAAAAATTCATCTCAAAAGTTTTTTTAGCCATTTTTAAAAGATCCGTCAAATTTTCATAGCTTTTAAAGTTGGGAAAGTTTGATCGATTTTGTAAAAATAACAAAAAAGTTTTTTTTAGCTGAATTTTTTTATATTGGTTCCTTAAAATGTTTATATACACACAAAAAATTAGTTCAAAAATATTTTATTATTATTTTAAAAACATGATGTGCAAACTTAGTATGCGCAAGAATCTGACTCTCTCTCTCTCTCTCTCTCTCTCTCTCTATATATATATATATATATATATATATATATATATATATATATATATATATATCCCCATAGAAAAATGTTAAGTTTATTTAGAATGGGTCCATGGTGAGATGTAAACAACATTAAAGTGTTTCATGTTAAAAAAATATCCCAAAATACCAGAGAAGAGATGAAAAAGAATAACTAAAAAATAAAGCTTTAGAAATACACAATAACTATAAGTCATATGGAAAATGGCTCTAGGAGGTGGAGGATTTTATATGGGTGAATATGGAGATGAAGGGTTGAGAATATGGAGAACGGGGGAGACATGAAGTGGAGTGTTTGAGAAATATAAGGGAGAGAAACTGTTTTGGAGAAGAGAGAAGGATGAGAAAAAAAATGAAACGGCTATAAATTTTTTGACTCAACCGCCCTGGTCGTTCAAAAGATTCTGGGAATGTCATTAGAATAATGTCATTAAAACGACATACGAATGATAAAATGAACGGGATTTCAGGGATTTATGTGGAAATGGTCTTTATAATCACGTTTGAACGAGAATTCAAATGAGATTTTAGACATTTTCATAGGAAATAAAATAATTTTTTAAATAAAGGGTATAAAGGCCTAACAATGTTAAAGACCCACTAAATTTTGATTTTCAATTGTCCTATGTAGTGTAGAAATACTCGAACTATGGGAATGGAATGGATGGGTGTGAAAAATGCGAGTGAGAGCATCGCCTAAGACAATGCACAAGTGCAAAATGCTAAATGATATATCTACACAATATACACTCACATCTTCCTTGTGACAAATAAGGTGGATACAATTGAACACTAGCCCCAAAAATAAAATGTCTAGAAGATTTATAATTCTCTAGACAATATCGTCACCTTAAGAAAGCAATATTATGATTTATTGTGCATACCCATTGATCTTGAACCTATGTCTCCCATATAATCACATATTCTTATGAATTATGCACAGTATTTGGCATGCTATACATTGGCATAGCAATTTGCAATTTTTTTATGCTATATTTTCTTTTAGGCTCTTTTTATTTTTGCAAATGGTGGCTTTTCACTCAAAGACACCCTATCCTTCGCAGCCCGATTCCATTACTAAATAAAACTTTATCAAATAAATGTTTTTATATTTTTTTCCCAATTAGGGCAATGGTTCTAACATGTACAATTATAATGTCTATTTCTTATAACTTTAGGTGACAAAATTGATAAGACAACACCTTACTTCACCTAGCGTATGTAAAAGGGATGTAGACATTCTTAAGACTCTGTGATAGGTGTGTGAATGAAAGGTATATGTGGCAATTATAGAATAATATATCATAAACAAGCATCAAAGAGCATAAACAAGACAAAGTCCGGACTAGTTGCTCATTGAAAGCCACGTGAACATGGAATGAAATAGTGATCTGAAAATATCACACACATAACCCATAAGCAAGAGTTTTATGAAATACTTTATACACAAAAAAATGAAAATACTTTTGGAAATTTTGAAGAATATATGTAAAAAAATATAATCTAGTTCATAGGTAAAGAGATAGACATGAGGCTCAACTTAAACTAGGTATACGACTACGAACTCAATCAATGGAGCAAACCCCAATGGATTTCCTCGAACCTAAGGGCATATAGGTTTGGTAAAGATGTCATCCAATTGAAGATCAGTGCCTACAAAGCTCAAGGAAATAACTTTCTCTTCAACTAACTTTTGGTTAAATTTCTCTCGAATCGCAATGTGCTTAGTTATAGAATGTTGGACGGGATTTCGATAAATGTGGATTTCACTCATATTATCAAAGTAAATAGTCTTTGTGCCTAATGAAATACCATAATCCTCCAGCATTTGCTTCATCCAAATGAGTTAATTGTAACAACTCTCAACGACAATACATTCGTCCTCCATCGTGGACAAAGAAATGGAATTTCATGAGACAAATGCACTACCGAAATAGAAACAACCACCCGAGGTTCTCTTACAACCATCAACGTCTCCTGCACAATCGGCATCCGAGTACGTTGATAGATGATTATTAGTGTCGAAAGAGTACCAAATTCCAAATGATAGGGTCTCACAAACATATTTGATAATACATTTAACGTCAAGTAAATGGGACTCTTTCGGAGCATCTTGATAACAAGCACAAACTTCTACACCAAAGGAAATATCTGGACGACTAGCTGTTAAGTAGAATAAACTATATGTCATACTCCTAAAAATAGTATGCTCTATATCCTTTCCTTTTGTGTCCTTACTAAGCTTAACGGATAAACTCATGGGAATACGTGCATTCTTAGCAGAGTCTAGATTAAATTTCTTCACAAGATCTTTCGCATACTTAGATTGGGACAAAATATCCTGCTATCGAGTTGATGCATTTGAAGACCTAGAAAGTATGTGAGCTCGCCGAACATACTCATCTCAAACTCACTTTTCATTTCTTTGTCAAAGAGTTGAGTATGTTTATCACATGTGGATCCGAAAACTATGTCATCGACATACACTTGGGCAACTAAGATAGCACTCTTATCTTGAAAAAATAAATAATGTCATATCTACTCCCCCTCTCGAAAAGCCACAAGTAAGGAGATAGGAAGTAAGCCTCTCATACCAAGCATTGGGTGCTTGCTTCAAACCATATAGGACTTTTTTCAAGTAAAAGACGTGACTCGGGTACTTAGGTTCTTTAAACCCTTTCAGTTGTTCTGCATTTCCTGAAGAATTCCATTTAGGAAGACACTCTTGACATCCATTTGATAAAATTTGAACTTAAGAGAACATTCTATGGCCAGTAAAAGGCAAACGAACTCTAACCTAGAAATAGGAGCAAATATCTTATCAAAGTCAGTACCCTCTATTTGGGTATATCCTTGGGCAACTAATAACCTAGCTTTATTATAAACAGTGACACCATTTTCATCCATTTTATTTTTTTAAATCCATTTGGTACCAATGATGCTAGTATCATTAGTCCGAGGAACTAACTCCCAAGCATCATTCTTTTGAAATTGAAACAACTCTTATTGCATGGCATTTATACAATATTCATCATTTATTGCTTCTTTGAAATTTTTAGGTTCGATTGTAGAGGTGTAACACAAATAAGTAACCTCATTTTCTACTTGCGCCATAGTCTTGACACCTAATTGGGGATTCTTAATAATTTTGGAAGGGTCATGACTTTTACGAACACAAGGACATGGATGACTTTCTCAAATCAGGGGTCCACCAAATCATTTTGAGTCTCACTATGATTAACATCACGGGGGTGTGATTAACGCGAGAAAAGTGCGCGCGTGTAAGGTGCGCAGCCGTTGTTTTCGTTTCACCACGATAATAAAAAACCTAAATTACGACTACACTTGCGGGGCAAGTCTAGTGGTAAGTCGGGTATCGAAAGATCCACTGGGACGAGATGCTAGAATTTAAGTGATTTAATACTTCCAAATAAAAGTGTAAAAGATGAATTACAAACTAAAAAGGAAAAGATGCATAAAAGGAAAATGTTTAACTAGGCGAGGGAAAATAAATCTAGACTAACAAAGCGAGTAAAACTATAGGTTGCGTCAAATATTCCTCACCTGAGTTAATTTGTATAAAATGGTTACATGGGTCGACCATTCTAGACTAACAAAGCGAGTAAAACTATAGGTTGCGTCGAATATTCCTCACCTGAGTTATTATAAATGCCTCTCGTTTGGACAGTTAATTGAATCAAGGTTTGTCACGCCCCTAAATACACATAAAAGCCTAATAAGATTTTGTCGTCAACAAATATCCCAGAAATTACGCGCGAAAGGTCGTAAGCACGGGACATACATGATATGCCCCGTCAAATCTCCTAGGCGTAATAACAAAGACAACGCACCCAAAATAGACCCGTAAACACCATCACCAAAGCCAAGTAACGCGTTAACCCGAGTGAGTTCAATTCAAACACAACCAAATTTAAATTACCTAGAAAGCATATTAAAAACCCGATAAATAGAAAGCGGTAAATAAACGCGATAAATCTACTTAGAAAGTAAGTAAAGAAAGAAAGTAAACTAATTAACAAAGCTTGTAAACCTAATTATCAAAGCAATAAATTAATGAAATACAAGTTAAATTAATGGAGAGGGTAATGAATAGTCAACTTACATACAAAAAAGGGTGTCAATCCAAAGAGAAATGAAGAAGAACTAATCAAAAACCCAAACCCTAAGCTAAACTATCTTCTAAAACTATCTAAAATCGTTCACCCCTGATATTTACAACAAAAAAGTCTATTTATACTAAGTTAGAAAAGAAAAGAGAAAAGAAAAGAAAAGGCAAAAATATCTCCTGGAAACAGGGGATCGATTGGTCGATCGATCGATGATGAATAAAATTTCCACTGTGGAGAAGGATAGATCGATCGATCCTTTTGATCGATTGATAGATTGATCGATCAAGCAGGTATCAGCCACAGCATTGCTATTTTTTTCTTGAATGCATTTCCTGTCCGCTAGAATAAAATACGCAATATTTGCGTATCATCACACCCCCTAACTTACACATTGCTAGTCCGTAGCAATGAAATAGGATGAAACAAGAACTACAAGCAAACCAAAAGCAGGAGATAGGTACAAAAGTATGGAATAAAAGCAAAAGACCACTTTCACGGGCGATTCGATTGCATTTAGCGTATGCCATAAGCCGTTAAACCCCTAGGTCACCCTAGTGGACGAGTGTCGTCTTGTGAGGGTTTTCAGGGATGACACCCACAAACATCACATGGTTTCCTCAAAATAAGACCAACCCAATATGCGACAAGCCCAACAATAGCGAAAAGGATTTCATACGCATTATTAGCACATTTCATGGATTCAAACAAAAGTCCGAATCATTAACATTATAGAATGCACCTCATAGAATTGAAACCTTAAAATATGGGAGGGGAGCGAGCACATGCAAAATGTCATTCGACGAGAAATATATAAACTGAATAAACATTAAAGCAAGCATACATTCAATCCTCACGGGCATTACACTTATCAAGTGAATTCACTTAAAACAGGGAGGTAACACACGGAACATGCGGGCATAAAGAGTAAAAGTAAATGGAAACTAGGCCTCACACATGTCACAAATGAAGAACGTTATATATAAATTGAAAAACTGTAATCTCAATGAAAGGATACCGCACCCTAAAAGGGGCGAAATGCATTTTCACAGATTATCGAAACTATTATGACTTTTAAATTACATCAATCTAAGATCACATAGGACTTTACTAGGGTTGTAATGTAGGCTAAGCTAGGGTCTGAAAGGAAAGAATGTATGTACGGATTCAAAGTGTTCGAAATGAAAACTCGGGATAATGGAAAAATGCGGGTAATATCAAAATTGGAAAACAAGTTCCAAACAGGCATTACATATATCATCGGGGAGAGTAATCAAAGCTTATTGAACTATATACACAACATTTATAACTTTCTCTTTCTTTTCTTTTCTTCTTTTTCTCATTTTTCTTTTGTTTTCTTTTTCTTTTTGCTTTCTCTTTTTCTTCACTTTTTCCAATTTTTCTTTACTTTTCACACTCTCACATGCCTAAATTGCAACCAACATCACAACAACAACATTCAATACCATGTAACATTCCAAACAAAGGTATGGAAAGTTTATATATGGTATAAAACTCCAATGCGGAGTTGGTTATGGGAATGGGGTTATGAAACGAAAGGCTATATTTAGGCTCGAAGGTGTTGACGAGGGTAAACATATAAGGGTGAGGCCAAGGCTAATATGGGTGATATAACAAAGATAGCCTATGATCATTTCCAAAAGTTTACGCAATTCTCGAATCAGAACAATATATGAAAATCATGATCAAGTAACACATTTCAAGTATGAACTCAATTAATGAACGATCAAATGAAAGAATAGAGAGATTACCAATGAATTCAGCGTTTTCAATGAGAAAAAAATAGTGTATACACTCACAAACGACAAAAGGTACAAATCTTACTCGGTGTAAGTATATACAATTCAACAAAAGATTGACAAGTTATAAAAATCTTAAACCAAATCAATATAACAATAAAAGTGCATGTTCTCGTGGGATTAAAGTTTAATTCATGAAGTAATTCATAATATCAATAATGGAGACTAAAGTCTAATAACTTCTAAAATCGACAACATGCATCATTGAGTTGTCAATTGGATAGGGCAATTATTGAAATTTATCATCAGAAACAAAGGAAAAACGTCCAATAAAGGAGAAAAAAGAAAGAAAATGTTTTTGAAATTTTTGAATTTTTCTAAGAAAAGCATACTAAGTAACTAACATGTGAGAAAAAACATGGACTAAATAAAGAAATGGATAGAATATCCCACACCCCCTAACTTAAAACCTAACATTGTCCTCAATGTGAATTAAGAACCAAGTTAAAGAGAGAAAAATAGCGATATTACCCAAAAGTAGAGCGATTCCCATAAGAACAAGTCCAAAGCATCTACAAAACAAGTTAGTACCGAGCATAAAAAAAACAAATAACAAAAAGTTAACTAATTACACGAGACTAAATTAAAAAGGAAAGAAAAAAAAAAAGAAAGAATAAAAAGCTAACTATATACAACCTACTATTTAGGCTTCACACTAACTATACACTAGAAGTCTAAATAGATGAGGGTCCATCGTAAAAATAATTTGAATTTGGAGGATAACTGGTGTACCCTCACATACAAGCATGCCCTCCGAAAAATATGAATTCCTTTTTAACAACGGAAGGCATGTGTAAGGCGTAAGAAAGGAATCATCGCCAATTAAAATGTTTTGCAGGACGATGGGGAGTTTGGATTGGACGGGTGAAAAAAACATGTGGGGACCGAGAAAAGACAAATATCCTCCCAAGTATTTTGAAATTGGAATGGGAGGTGGTGCACACAAAGGCACGGATGCGATCATGGAAGGCGACTCGAGCAAGTACTCCTCATCGACGAAAAGGTTTAAAACATTAAAGTTTGAAACCGAATCATCGGGTACTTGGGATGGTGTGATAATAGAGAATGAAAATGGGGATGGAAGAAATTCAAACTCATGAGATGAATCATCATCTTTCGAAAGAAATAATATCATTTTCAATGAAATGTTCTTCTTTGGGGGCCAAAGAAGAAATCATTTCATTGCAAATAGATATTACGTCATTTTCATCCTCACTTTCAATATCTATTACGCAATGGGCAAAGTCTAGAATGGTTTGTTCCAAAGTAGGTAGAAGTACCTCATTTGGTTCAAAACATTCTTCGACATCGAAAGTCTCGGAAGCAAAATCGTCGTCGGACTCAAATAATAAATCCAACTCATGTTCCCTACAATATTTTTCTTCCCGATAACGAGTTTCAATTTTCTCATTCTCATACATACGCAACCCCTCACCGAATGTCATAGGTCGAGGTACGGATGCATGAAAATGGAAACTTTGAAATTTTCCATCGAACTTATAAGAAACCTTATTATTATAGGAATTTTGAAAACTATTGCAGTTCGTTTTAAAATTTCTATTATAAGGAGGTAAAGGCCCAAAATCATTGTCATCGTCATCAAAATTCCAATAACCCAAATTTTGACTTTCGCTATACTCGCCCGAAGTCATATTTGAATTTGTTATACTTTGGGATTTTAAGTATTCATCCAAACTCATAGGTTTGTGAGAATTTTGAGAATTATAACAATGATTACCAAAAGAATTGGAATAAGACATGCTTACCCCAAAAATGGCTCAAATTGGCGGATTCCACAAAGTAAATGCGTGCGGGAAAAATTCGAGCATTTCTAAGTGCTCAAATGTGGAAGTCCTGCAAAAAGATTAGAAAATAATACAAATAAAAAGAAAATACTATGAAATACTAAATCAAATAAAGTCTAAAACAAACAAGTCCCCGACAACGACTCCATTTTGATTAACGCGTGAAAAGTGCGCACGTGTAAGGTGTGCAGTCGTTGTTTCGTTTCACCGCGATAATATAAAAACCTAAATTATGACTACACTTGTGGGGCAAGTCTAGCGGTATGTCGGGTATCAAAATATCCACTGGGACGAGATGATAGAATTTAAGTGATTTAATACTTCCAAATAAAAGTGTAAAAGATGAATTACAAACTAAAAAGGAAAAGATGCATAAAAGGAAAATGTTTAACTAAGTGAGGGAAAATAAATCTAGACTAACAAAGAGAGTAAAACTATAGGTTGCGTCGAATATCCCTCACCCAAGTTAATTTGTATAAAATGGTTACATGGGTCGACGAGTTATTTCAAATGAAGAAAAGGGTGTCAATCCAAAGAGAAATGAAGAAGAACTAACCAAAAACCCAAACCCTAAGTTAAACTATCTTCTAAAACTATCTAAAATCGTTCACCCCTGATATTTACAATAAAAAAGTCTATTTATACTAAGATGGAATAAGTTAGAAAACAAAAGAGAAAAGAAAAGAAAAGGCAAAAAAATCTCCTGGAAACAGGGGATCGATCGATCGACCCCTTTGGTCGATCGATCGATGATGAACAAAATTTCCAGTGTCGAGAAGGATCGATCGATTGATCAAAAGGATCGATCGATCAATCAAGAAGGTATCATCCACTGCATTGCTGTTTTTCGCTTGAATGCATTTACCGTCCGCTAGAATCACCGTAACTTTTTCATTCTGAATTGGAGTCGCGCACCATTCATGGTCATGCGAAGCTTGAGAGGAGGGATAAAACTTCCTTTTAAATATCGGTCCTGGTGCCCAAGATGTGGAAAGAGATTAAATTTCCCTTGAACGTGCGATCGTGTATAGAAATCGAGTGGAACGCGCCCGAACTTCACGCTTAGCATCCAAATACATATAAAGCTAAATTAACCCCTGCAAAACATGTTAACGTAGAAATTAGAGGTTGTCTGGTTAACGAGCATAAATATAGGGAATAAGATACCCGAGGGGGCTAAAATGCGTAGGTTCGGAGGATGAAATATTCAATATTTGCGTATCATCAGGGTGCATCACTCTTAAGTGAGGAATTATCCTCAATATCAACAAATGTGTCTAGAGCATCATTTTTTATTGTAATATTTATTGATTCCATAATTATAAAGTTAACAAAGTTATAAACCCTATAATCTCTACCATTTATTTAATACCTTAACAATATACCTTTATCACTCGTCGAGTCGAATTTGCCTAAGAGCTCTTTATCACTAAGGATGAAACAAGGAATCTCTAAAGACTTAAAGTAGGATAGGTTGGGTTTCTTACCTGTCCACAATTTATAAGGAGTTTTATTAGTATGGGGATGCAAGTATACCATATTCATCGAATGACATGCAGTGTTTACCGCTTACGCCCAAAACCTACGGGGCACTTTCCTACCTAAAAGCATTCACGCTGTCATTTCTTGAATTTTTCTATTCTTTTTCTCTCCTATACCATTTTGTTGAGGCGTTCGGACGACTAAAAATGCATGCTTAATTTGACTTCATCAAAATAAGTATTCACACCAGTTTCCTTAAATTCGGCTCCATTATCACTTTTAAACCGATTAATGGTGATACCAAGTTGATTTTGAAGAACTCGACATTTAACCGTTAAAAACCCAACTGTATTAGACTTTTCCCTAAGAAATCCAACTATTAAATATCTTGAAAAGTTATCTATCATCACTAGGATACATCTCTTTTCTCCTATACTCTCGGTACGAGTGGGACCCATAAGTCCATATGAATTAATTTTAAGACATCTGAGGTGGTTATAGAGTTAAACTTTTTACAAGGACTCTTAATTTAATTTCTAAGTTGATAAGGGCTAAAAATTAAGGAGGTTGGTTTACCTAAAGATGGAAAGCCTCCAACTTGGTCTCTCTTCACTAGACGATCAAGATTTCTAAAGTTTACATGACCTAGACGTTGATGCCAAAGATCAGCAGGGTATACCTTGGCACTATTGCAAATAAATGAAGGCTTTGGAATGATTCCATAACGATTATCACCAGTCCTCATACCTTGTATAGTATCCTCACCAAATTTATCATAAACTGTGCATTCTGTTTGGCTAAACTTAACTGTTAGGTTTTCATTGCATAACTGGATAATGTTTATCAAATTGTCTTTGAGTCCATTAACATAAAGAACATTTTCTAGTTTTGGAAAACTAGAAACTCCAATGGTTCCTCTACCCATAATTCTATATTTACTCCCACCACTAAAGGTGACTTTAGCATCTTTGTGATCTTAGAAAGTGGTTAAAAGGGATTTATTACCTGTCATATGTCTGGGGCATCCACTATCAAAATATCATTGGGAGGTATTTTAATCCTTAGGAGCAACATGAACAACAAAATCCTTCTTAGTCTTTTCTTTTAAAACCCAAGCTTGACATGTGTTCTTCCCTTTGTTAGGTCTAGTCTTTTGGTTGGAATCATTTTTTTGGGCCATAGAAAACCTTAGAATCTCTTCCATTAAACATTTGGATGTATTATTTAGACATTCAACACGGGTTTTAAGTCTTGCTAAGGAGATATAGTGTGGCCTAGGAGTATTGGGATATGAATTCTTCCTCAGCTTGTAAAACAAATCTCTAAGATAACCCCTATTGTAACAAAAACTACAAACATAGGATTGATTTGGATTCACTTTCATAGGTTTCTTAGGTAGATTTCTCTTAGGTGGGTTAGGCTTAGGAGGGTTTGTTTTGGTAATAAACTTAGCTAAAGCTTTGGATTTAATATTGGATGACTCACCATCTTCATATCCTATACCCTGTATCCTTGATTTCCTTTCTCCTTATAACCTATTACTGGACCGAGAAATAACTTACCCATTCGTCAAGAATTATCATTAAGAGTGACTTTGACTTCCCTAGAGGCCTCGGGATCTTTCTCAAAGATTGATAATTTTTGCTTCAAGTGTTTTTCTAATCTCCAAGGATTCATGAAGATCTTTGTTAACAAGAGTTAGAGAGTCAGTCAAATCGCATTTTTCTTTACCCACCAAAATAAGCTTCTTAGAGAGAGAAATATTTATCACCTCGAGTTGACTAACTAAAGCCTCCTTCTCCTTCATAATTTTGAACTCCTTTTTTTAACGTCGACACCTTAAAATTTAACCTTTTGAATACACATAGACTCAGTGTACAACTCAAAATAGGCGAACTAAAAGTTACTTTTATCAACATCACTATAATTTTCTTTTTCATCACTACCTTATGAATGAGTGGATACAACCTCAAGATGTTCCTCTAAAACGTAAACACTAGGATGTGACCCACTTGAAGCGCTATCATGAATCACCATAAAAGTGGTGAAGTTATTTCCTGAAGGAATAGAATCATCAGAGTCCTCAGACTCATTCTCATTATCAGTAAGAGTCTCATTATAAATGGATTCATCCTGACCTTGTCTCTTAATCTTAGTGGGGCAATCATACTCTCTATGACCTTGTCCTTCACACATAAAATATCACTCTGAATCATCCTTTTTAAAGTTATATCTTTTAGAGTTTTCATTTTTAAACTTCTGTTGATCCTTATTATTAAAACTTATACTTGTCATATTTTTATTTTTATCAAATTTAGGTTTTTCAAATATTGAGTTTCGCTTTTTAAACTTGAGAAACTTTTTAAATTTTATAGCAAATAAGGCCATATCATCAGGATCTATATCGGACTCTTCGTATTAGGAAACTTATTCATTTTTAACTTTTAGAGAAATTCCTTTATCTTTATTTTTGTGATCTTTAAGAAACATGTCTAATTCATATGTTTGGAGATCACATACAAGCTCTTTGAGTTTTAGTAAATTTAATACTCCTAAATAATTAAGAACCGTGACTTTCAAAATGAAACGATTAGGGATAGATCTAAGAATCTTCTTGACTACACGAGTTTCCGAGATCTTATCACCTAGGTTGAAACATATATCGAAAATACGGGCATAAAACTCATCAAATGTTTCATTCTCTTTCATGCTGATAGTTTCAAATTGAGTAGATAAACTTTGAAGTTTAGATGCCTTAACCGAACTCGTTCCCTCATAAGTAACTTAAATAATTTCCCATGCCTCCTTTTAAGTTTCACAAGTCATCATAAGACGAAACTCCTCGTGAGTAACGACATTAAATAAATCATTTAAACCTTTGAAGGTACCTATATAGAGCACACCTAAGGTTTGCTTTCTGTGCTTTAGCTATATAGGACTTCATCTAGCTGGACGTGAATTTTGACAAAATATTTTTGTAATCTAGGATTGTGTCTCGCCTATCGACGCCAAGCTCTCCTTGTTCATCTACATCAAATGAGCTCTCAATTCAGTCCGCCCTGTCAGAAAAGGTAATTTTCAGCTTCTATGGCTCATAAGAATTTTTGTCACGTAGGACACGACACCACGTTACATGTGCATGTAGTTTATCATATCTTATGATAGTGTTTTTGTTTTGTCATAATAATTTTTTTTGAGTTCAAAACTTTAATTGAAGTTTTTGTAAGAAAAATATTTTTATGAAAATAAAATTTTGTCACTAAATATTTTTTATAAAATTTACAGAAATATTTTTTTTAAGTTAAAAAGAATTTTTCTTATATATATATTTACATGCATATGTATGATGTTAATTAATGTATGCGTGTAAGTTCTCTTATGCGTGACCTTACCTGCCTTACACGACTTGACCTTAATAGGTCATACACAAATTGGAACTCTAGCAGGTCATGGTTCTTGCATAGACCTATATATATTATATTTTTACACAACACACACTATTCACGAAATTAATTTTTGTGTGAATATTCTGTTTGTGACTTGTTTGTGAGTTCTTGAATGTTTTTAAACATTTTGTTTTAAAATATATTTTTCAGAAAATATTTGGTAATATTCATATTTATATTTTTTGGGGTTTAGAAAGTTAAACCTAAGATTTTTGAGATCTAATTTGTAAAGATTTAAAATCTTGACTGAATATTATTTTCTTGAGTGTTTAAAGACTGTTTTGATTTAATCTGAAATATTTGTGAAAATAGTCTTGATAAGATTTTAGATTAAAATCTGATTTAATTTAATATTTGTTTTCTGAAAAATAGATTGTGAATATTTGACTGTCTGATTTTATTGAATATATTTGAAGTCATTATTCTGTGAACATGATTTCTCGATTGTTTAAGTGATTTTCATGAACTGTTATCATCTCATATCACTCATGTTATATTCACGTAGACACATTTATGAATGTTAATATTTGAACAAGTCTAGTGTTCAAAGTTTAAAAGAAAGAAAAGAAAGTTTTTCAAAACTGTATTGAAAGTCAAGAAGACTTGATTTGAGTTGACATAAGACTTGCGAAGATATATAGGAGATATAATCTGTTGTATAGCATTTGGTGTGCATCATTTAAGTATGGGTGTGTCATCTAGGATAGAACACCGCACTCAAAATACTTCACCAGAAAATAACACAATAGGCACTAATCTAATATTGAGCTAGAAGAGCAAAAGGGAGAAGCTGCGAAGTTTAGAACACAATATCAAATAAGGACAGACTTAAAGAGAGACCAGAATAAGCAACCAGGGAGGAGTCTTGGTCATGTGGGGTAATCGCTACATCTATCTTCTTTAGTTGTCAAGTTTGTTGATTGTAACTCGTTCCTGTTGTTTTTATTGTTTTAGTTGAAGTAGATTAGGTAACTTCTAGAGGAGTTCGTCGTTTTTCCCGGGGAAGGGTTTTTGCGACGTAAAATAAATACCTTGTTCTTTACTTTACAAATTTGCAATATCTCGCCTCATACGAAAACGTAGGTTTAATACTAGAAACGCACCTAATTAATTGAATCATATATTATCTGTTTTGACACCTAGTTAACTCAAGATAATAAATAGGACTATCAATTTACTTGTCAAACTAAAACCTGTTTTAGCTAAGTTAGCAATTCAAGAAAAGTTTGAATTGGTCCCCTCTTGAATAATATAGATAAGTCGTAGGTAATTAGAGTTTATTTCAGAAAATTGTTTACTTCCGCATTATAGTCTTTCATAAGCTGCAGGCTCTAGTGGTATCAGAGCTAGACTTTAAAAAAAAATTCCAAAACTTTTGTCAAACTCGTTTTATCTCTTTTTCAATGGATGATTCAAGTCAATTACTTGGTCTTAGAAATTTTAGTTGACCTCCTATTTTCGATGGATCAAATTTTTTATACTGGAAAATCAGAATGGTTGCATTTACTCAAGGCACACTAGGAGATGATGTGTGGAATTTGATTGAAAATGGTTATAGGCCCCCATTACTACCATAACAGAAGGCAACACTATCTTTAGAAAACTTAAAACTAATGAATTAAGTGTTGATAAAAAAAAAGATAAGTAGTGTCAATAATAAGGGCAAAAATGCAATTTTCATGAGTTTGAGTGAAAATGAATTGAAACGTATATGTCATTGCACTACTAGCAAGTATGCTTGGGATACTTTAGTAATAACATACGAAGGTGATGCTAGGGTAAAGAAGTGTAAAACTCAAATGTTGGTTCAATAATACAATATGCTAGCTATGAACGATAATGAACCATTTGATGATTTGTATATGCATTTGACTGATATTATTACCTAATTGCATGCGAATAGTATTGAATATTATGATAAATAAGTGCGTGCTAAAATTCTGAGATCTCTTGCACCTAGGTTTGACCATAAATGTTATATCATTGAAGAAATGAATGATCCTTCTCTCACACCTGAATTGCTAAGCTTTAAATTGATAACTATGGAACTTGAATCAGCCTTTAGGAAGACTCCCACATCTTATACTAAGACTGAGTCGACCAAAACTTCTAAAGTTTCTTTTAAAACTGCCTATCCTAATATATATAAGCATAAGGTAGTTAAACAACAATCTTTATGTGATGATGATTCTGATGTGGAATCAGATGATCTTGATAAGAATGACAATCAACTTGTTGTTATGTCCTCTCAATTGAGGAAACTTTTGGAGCAAAGAAATGCTATTGCTAAGAGAGATATGCAAGTGAATAATCAATTTAGTCAGTTCACTAGGCCCCATAATAAAACATCAAAGCGAAATTCTAGTTATGATAGTAGAAGTAGTATGGTTGATAAATCTGAATTGGCTTGTCGTAAATGTGGGAAACTTGGTCACTTTATTGCTAAGTGTTGTTCTAAGCCACAGTCCAAGCATTCTAAACAACACAAGGAACACATAACTAAAACTTGGGATGATTCTTATGATTCTGAATCAGAAGACAACCAAGGAAATTCTGAACCAAATTGCCTTACATTTTTAGGAGAAGTTTATGACTGTTGCGAAGATGTGTACTTAGCAAGAATGACTGATTTTGAAGATGATTCTCATTATGATTCTGATGAAGTGCTTGATTTAATTGATGCTTCTAAATCTTTATTAGCTAGTCAACCTTTTATGCTTTAAATAACTACTCCGTTTGATGCTAAACGTGCCTTATGTGATACTAAATCTGATGATAGCAGCAATTCTCACACGGGCACTAATGAGCATGAAAATTTTGTTATCTATGATGATTACTCGGAATTGTATGTCAGGATTTTGCAAAATAGGCAAGAATTATCAAATTTGGTAAAAATGCTTAGTGAAACCTTGGAGAATTTCAACAAAATTCCATTGAAATGAACAATGTCAAAACTGATTTTGAAAAATAGTCACTTGATTTTAAATGTCAGATTACGACTTTAAATGAAAGTTTATCTTTTTTTGAAGAAAAATATAATGAAGCACTTTTGCAAGTTGAAAAATCCAAACAATGTGTCGTAGTAGTGATATAAAATGTTTTGACCTTGACAAATTGCTTGCTGAACAACGATATAACGGTGATACTAGAGGATTTGGATATGAGGGTCCTCTTGAAAAAGTTTATCCATGTAGACCAGTCTTATTTGTAAAAGCCCAAGAAAAAATGGCTCTTCCGTTAGAAAGTAAGTTATCTCAAAAGCATTAAGGAAAACAAGTTTTAATTGAAAGTGATTATGAAAGTGACATTGAAAATTTCATAGAGAACTTCGTAGGACCGTCTACATCAAAATATTTCCCTCCTGCCAAGAGACTCTGTAGACCTCCTAAACCATTTATTCGTAATAAATCTATTAAGCATGTAGAGGAAAAACACTACCAAACAGACCTACCTACTTCTAGTAAATTTTGTACTAGGTGTGATGTTTTTTATCACAAAAACTGGGAATGCCTCGATAATTGCAAGAAAGGTACTCATTTTAAAAGTCATAACAAAAATGTGAACGATTTACAAATTTTCGTAGGCAGCGCACTAATAATAATTGGAATCATTTCTTCAACAAGACTAGGCCTCATGTTAACAAGAAAATATTTTCAAAAAATAAATCTTATCCTAAATTTCAAAAGGCACAAAAACCTTTGAAAACTTTGCCTATTTGGATAAGGAGTTGTGACTTGAGACCTCAAATGGATTTTTTAAAGTCAAATAAATGTCCAACTAATGTATGTGACACTTGCGAGAGTGAGAAAATCATTAAGTCTCCTCACGAGAAGGTTAAGGACTGAAACACTGCCAAACCCTTAGATTTATTCAATGATGGGGGAGGTGAGTTTAATCAAAATGGAGTTACCAAGTGTTGTGATGCTAATGGATATTTTTACTAGTTTAATGCTCCAAAAATACCTAAACAAATTAGGGTTGTTCCTTCTATTGCTAGTGATTTTCAGCTTGCTGATATGCTTTCTATGCCTTATGATGACTCTTGTTTAGAAGTAACTTCAACATTTGATTGGAGAGATTGTACTTGAATTTTTGCTTGTGTTTATTCTGCACTTTGATTACTAGATCTCCGAAGTTTTAGGATAAAGATATCTACTAATAACCGGTATCTCTTAAAGCCATGTTTAATGTAGGAGACGCTTATTTTGCAGTTTATAAACATTTATTTTTCTTCTTTCTTACCATTGTCTAATTTAGCCAAAATGGGGGAGAGTTGAGCACATATTCTATTATTGTGTTGTTGATATTCTTCATACATATCTTGTCTTATAATTTCCTGCACATTTAATTCTGTCATTTTAATATTTTAGTAGAGCAAATGCTACTAACTTGATTTCTCGGCAGAAAGTGTATTTATGTTTTGCAGGTATTCTCGTCGGTCGTCTTGAGTTGCGTCTTTTCATTTCTAGGATGGGTGGGTAGTTAGATACTCTTTTGTATAGGACATATTAGGAATTATTTTACCTTAGTATATCATTTGATGTACTCAAGGGTTTTGTCAAAATTAATCCAATTGGGGAGTTTGAAGGTAACTATATAGAGCACACCTAGGGTTTGCTTTTCGTGCTTTAGCTATATAGGACTTCATCTAGTTGGACGTGAATTTTGACAAAATATTTTTGTAATCTAGGATTGTGTCTCGCCTATCGACGCCAAGTTCTCCTTGTTCATCTACATCAAATGAGCTCTCAATTCAGTCCGCCCTGTCAGAAAAGGTAATTTTCGACTTCTATGGCTCATAGGAATTTTTGTCACGTAGGACACGACACCACGTTGCATGTGCATGTAGTTTATCATATCTTATGATTGTGTTTTTGTTTCGTCATAATAATTTTTTTTGAGTTCAAAACTTTAATTGAAGTTTTTGTAAGAAAAATATATTTATAAAGTAAAATTTTGTCACTACATATTTTTTATAAAATTTACAGAAATAATTTTTTTAAGTTAAAAAGAATTTTTCTTATATATATATATTTACATGCGTATGTATGCTATTAATTAATGTATGTAGGGGTGATAAACGAACGGATACGGATCAGATACCATGTTTTCCATATCCGTATCCGCTATCTAGATGCACTATCCATATTCGTATCCGTATCCGCCGGAAAGTTAAAACAACTATCCATATCCGTATCCGCTCGGATACCTCGGATTCGAATAATATCCGTATCCATTTACATTGTTTAGCCAAGGGGCGTTCGCGGTCCGGTCCGATCCGATTTTGAACTATTTTTAGGACCGATCGCATTAATCGATTGTATAAAAAATGGACCGAGATCGGACCGAAATAATCGCTCTCGGTCCTTTTTTATTTTCAAGCGGCCCGTGTTCGGTCATGGTTCTATTCGATCCATACCCACAAAAAATAACACATTTTTTTAATTAAAAATAACACTTATAAAACTATTTTCTTAAAACAAATTATTATATTAAAACCGATTTTACATCAAAATTACACCATAGTAGTGATGTTTGAAAGGGGAAATTATACATCAAAATTATATTAAAACAAATTTTACATCAAAATTAAAACTGATAACAACATAGCACTAATGTATACGATATATTAAAACAGATTTTACACAAAATTATGCAATAACAGTGATGGGTGGGGATTAGGTTATGTAGTGTAAATATCCGTGTGGTTAAACATGAAAAAGGAAATTGTACAATAAGGAGAGCTTGACATGTGATTGTATTAAAACAGATATTACATCAAATATATACAATAGCAGTGATGTTTGAAAGGGGAAATAAAAATAGCCACTAACAATGTTTGAAAACATACTTGATAGGTTACGTATATGGAAGACAAAAAATGGTTCATGCCCGATCTTGGATATTTGAAACCTTTTAACTTCTGTCGTCGGATCTTGGATCTTGCTGTGCAGATGAAGCAAATGAAATGGACTACGTAGGGTTTGTTGAGAGAGGGAAGGGACAGAGTCAGAGAGGGAAGGGACGGACCTTACAGTGGAGGTGATATAGTTTGTAGCGCTTGGCCCGTGGCAGTTTGTAGATAGATAGAGAGAGAGAGAGAGAGAGAGAGAGAGAAGATAAGAATTGGGGTTTGGGATTAGGTTATGTTGTGTGGTGACCGTGAGTTGTTAAGTATATATATATATATATATATATATATATATATATATATATATATATATATATATATATATATATATATATATATATATATATTTGACCGATACGGATATTCAGTAAAATGGATACTTCGCATCGAATACGGATTATCCGTGTCGAATACTAGTACTATCCGTATCCATATCCGTTTTCTCAGATATTTTTATAAAGTATCCATATTCGTATCTGTTTCCATTTTTTCGGATAAATATTCGCAAATTCAGATTCGAATATCGGACCGATGCGGATTTTCGAATATCCGTTTACAGGCCCAAATGTATGTGTGTAGGTTCTCTTATGCGAGGCCTTACCTGCCTTACACGACTTAACCTTAATAGGTCGTACACATTTGGAACTCTAGGAGGTCATGGTGCTTTCATAGACCTTACTATATATATATATATATACAACACACACTATTTACGAAATTAATTTTTGTCTGAATATTCTGTTTGTGACTAGTTTGTGAGTTCTTGAATGTTTTTAAACATTTTGTTATAAAACATATTTTTCAGAAAATATTTGGTAATATTCAGATTTATATTGTTTGGGGTTTAGAAAGTTAAACCTAAGATTTTTGAGATCTAATTTGTAAAAATTTAAAATCTTGACTGAATATTATTTTTTTCAGTGTTTAAAGACTGTTTTGATTTAATCTGAAATATTTGTGAAAATAGTCTTGATAAGATTTTATATTAAAATCTGATTTAATCTAATATTTGTTTTCTGAAAAATAGATTGTGAATATTTGACTGTCTAATTTTATTGAATATATTTGAAGTCATTATTCTGTGAACATGATTTCTTGATTATTTAAGTGATTTTCAAGATCTGTTTTCATCTCATATCGCTCACGTTATATTCACGTAGACACATTTATGAATGTGAATATTTGAACAAGTCTAGTGTTCAAAGTTTAAAAGAAAGAAAAGAAAGTTTTTCAAAACAATATTGAAAGTCAAGAAGACTTTATTTGAGTTGACATAAGACTTGCGAAGATATATAGGAGATATAATTTGTTGCATAGCATTTGGTGTGTATCATTTAAGTGTGAGTGTGTCATCTAGCATAGAACACCACACTCAAAATACTTCACTAGAAAATAACACAATAGGCACTGAGCTAATCTTGAGCTAGAAGAGCAAAAGGGAGAAGTTGTGAAGTGTATAACGTAATATCAAACAAGGACAGACTTAAAAAGAGAGCAAAATAAGCAAACAGGGAGAAGTCTTGGTCGTGTGGGGTAATCACTGCATTTATCTTCTTTAGTTATCAAGTTTGTTGATTGTAACCCAATCCTGTTGTTTTTATTATTTTAGTGGAAGTAGATTAGGGAACTCCTAGAGGAGTTCGCCGTTTTTCCCGGGGAAGGATTTTTGCGACGTAAAATAAATACCTTGTGCTTTACTTTACAAATTTGCAATATCTCGCCTCATACGAAAACGTAGGTTTAATACTAGAAACACACCTAATTAATTGAGTCATATATTAACTATTTTGACACCTAGTCAACTCAAGATAATAAATAAGACTATTAATTGACTTGGAAAACTAAAACCTATTTTAGCTAAGTTAGAAATTCAAGAAAAGTTTGAATTCCTCCCCTCTTGAATAACATAGATAACTCGTATGTAATTGGATTTTATTTCGGCAAAATTGTTTACTTCCGCATTATAGTCTTTCATAAGTCGCACGCTTAACCATTAGAATTAAAGTTACATAATCTTAACTCATCGTCACTCCATTGTTCTACAGGTTTTAGAATAGTTTCTTCTTCAACAACAACAGTAGGAGGGGACCACCCTTTTTGAACAACAAGCCAAACACGTTCATCAATTGATTTTAATGTAGATCGCATATGTGCTTTCCAATAGGCATTATTATTTACATCAAACATAGGGGTGTATTTGACAAATAACTATCCATATAACCTCCGAGATTCATCTAAATAACTCTGAGAAATAATCTCTAATACCAATTTGAAGTTCTTGAATTATATGGATTCGTATCAATTCGTGAAATACACTCCTTTAAACAAATAATTTTTTTAACAACATAAGATAAAAATAACAATTATGCTATCAAGTTGATACTTTCCAACTTTTTGTTTTAATTACTAAGTTTTTACGTGAGCATGTGAAATATCAAGTATATAAAAAGAAAGCATAGCCACACAATACGTCGATGTGCGAGGAAAATCCAAATGGGGAAAACCTCGGACAGCTAGGCCAAGTTAAAATACACTATGAATAAAGTTTTTACAAGAAGAGACACAAGACTTACAGACTTGAATCCACAAGACCCACAGATGTCGTGTTCAATACCCCCATCCATAGCATGTGTAAATCCAACACTCTGCACAACACTCCTGTGTCCCATTATCCACCGAAAGCCAAGCACCGTCTCCAAAAACAACTCGTACAGAGGTCCATCACACTCAAACCGCGATGAATGTATAAGCGGTTGAGTTTGTGGTTTTTGGTTCTTGGAAAAATGATCCTATGATGGAGTTCTTCTAGAAGTTTGATGCTAAACACTTCGTGGAATAAAATATTTTGAAAATGATATTTATCTTGTTCAAATGTTTTGATGAAACGATGTTCGAAATTTTCTTGCAAAAATGATGATTTTATAAAAGTTGGACATTGTTGAAGTTTAAAGAATAAAAATGTCCTTTCGTCTTAAAAAAGGTATTTTTACAAGTATTATGAAGTTTCTAAAGTAAATCACATGTTAGAGCCATTTGATAGGACTTTTATACTTAAAATCCATCTTCTCATGCATATAAACTTGTAGTATTTTGATAATGGACATATAAACAAGTTTAATAAGGGTTTATTTGGGTTTAAACATGAAATGAAGAAATTAGAAAATTCATCCCTTAAGATGTGTGCAATGGGTGTTGAAATTTGATAAAAAAAATTTAAGGTGTCAAGACTACAAGTATTAATACAGAAAATGGTATTTCCTTATAAGGTAGTCTTAGTGTTAATGATTTCTTAGAAAAATCATCTCAGTACTCACATAAACCCTTTATAGGGTTTGCATTGCAATGGCCGCCACCTCAAACCCCTCTTCAAACACGTCCTACCCCCCCCCCCCCCCCCCCCCAAACACCTCTAAACCTACTGATCCTATCAACCCATGTAACTGATCCTTTGTACAAGTACTAAAAGGGAATAACTTATCTTAAACAATATAAATACAACCCTTATTTTGATATAGAGGTGAGCCTTCCATTTTAATCAGCGAAGATCAAATAAATGACTTTTCAAAGCCTTTCAAATATGCTCTAGTGGGGAAGTTTTCATGTGGCAAACATTATATGGAGTTTATAAGGAAAACCTTTGGTTTAAAAACTGGTGTTGAGTTAGGTTTGATAGATCACAAATATATTCTCATCGAAGTTCATTTAAAAGAAGGCGTCATCAGGTTATGGATGTGTGACCAATGGTATATGGGGAGAAGCAAAATGAGGACTTTCAAATGGTCTCCTAGATTTAGGCTAGATCAAGAAAGGTCATTAGCTCATGTTTGGATTTGTTTCCCAGGTTTAACTATTCATCTGTTTACGAAAGAAGACATATTTTCTTTAGCTTAAGCTGCAGGTTCCCCCTAAATCTTGACAATGCAAAAACTAATGTTTTAAGACCTAGCATGGCATGTGTATGTGTTGAAAGGTATGTGTTGAAGGATCTTCCAAATAAAATATTGGTTTCATGTGGAGACTTTGGGTTCTGGCAACCTTTATGAATCAATCCTTGAGTATTATTCAAACTTCTTTAAGATGGGTTACAAATAAGATCAATGCATGTTTTCTTCTAAGAATGTAAAGGGATAAGTTTGTGTGAAAGTAAATACGAACAATGAGAGGCAAAATAATCAATGAGAAGAGTTCAAAGAAATAATCAATAGAGCCATGAAATGGTAAGAACTCAAATAGAAAAACAAATTGGAGGAATTCAAGAAGATAAGGAATTACAAGAAGATTTAAACACTGAAAATAAAGGGACAACGTTGCTTACTAATGTAGAAGAATAAAATTATAAAATGGAGGACAAGAAAGTAGAAATTAAAGAAGGAGAAATAGAAGATCAAGATGAAGACTGTAACGCAATAATTTCTAATCTCAAAGAAAATCTAGGGATCAAAGAGGTGATCTATAATTTTGATTTAGATGATAACCACAAGAAAAATAAGGAGATAAATAAGAAGATGGTCCAGTCAGATAATGAATAAGAGAAAAAATATCCCCCCACTCATTGAAGAGTTGATTGTATTCTCTAAAAATATTTTAAAAAGGATGGAAGGATACAAAAGGGTAAAGCAAATTCAGAATTTTTCTTTAAAAGGAAACCTAGAAGAATGGGTATTTAAAATAGTGGTGAAGAAGAAGAGTAATCGTGCTCAATAGATTCCTAAATCTACAGGTGAAATCAAAATGTCTACAAGGTCCTCCGGTCAAGTAAGCTTAAAAGTTTAATCCAAATATTCCAATGATTAATTTTCTTATATGGAATGCTAGCAGTGTAGGTAACAAACCTACTAAAAGAAGGATCAAAAGGTTAATCAAAACTCACAGCCTATCTTTCTTAGCTATCCTTGAACCTATGATTGAAGTTAATAAATTGGAGCACTTTAGAGTTTCTAATAATTTTGAAGGAAGTATATCCAACACCTTCAAAAAAATTTGGTACTTTTAGAGACATAGTGTATAAGGGGAAGTTATTATAGATAATTTCCAAAATATCCCAATTAAGCTTAAACATTATCTAATAGCAATCTCACTAGTGTTGAATATGGTGTATGCTAAATGCACTAGGATTGAGAGATTGGTTTTATGGGATTCTATAAAGGATATAGACCTTACCTATTCTAATAGCCCTCTTTTGACTATTGGTGATTTCAATGTTGTGAGCAATGTTGAGGAAGGAGTATGTGGTAATGAGATTAATGCTCTTGATAGTGCAGACTTCAATAACTGTATCATTGGAAGTTCTCTGATGGATAAAGGGTACTCAGGGTCTAAATTCACTTAGACGTGGGAGGAAAATGGTTTTATAATTCTCCAAAGGCTTGATAGAGGCCTTATTAACCACACTTGGCTTGATTACTTCCCCACATCTTTGTTGACTCACCTAAATAAACATTGTTCATACCATATCCCCTTCTTCTATCCATTCTTAATCCTTCTTATTCAATCCCTAAACCTTTTAAATTACTAGACCTTTGGTCTTCTAAAGAAGGCTTCTTCGAAGTAGTGGAACAAAGTTGGGCAGGGGGTTCTATAAGCAAACCTTTAGAGAAATTTGCTTCCAAATTGAAAACACTAAGATATGATCTGAGGAGATGGAACAAATTCGTTTGCAATGACATTTTTCAAAACATATTGAACCGGAGTACAAGTTGAAGAAAGATGAATGTAGATTTGAAGAGGTCCCTAATGAGGTGAATATAGAGGAGATGCAAAAAATCAAAGCTAATCTTAATGCATCACTCAAAACTGAAGAAACTTTTTGGTTCCAAAAATCTAAAAGCTAGTGGATATCTGATAGGGATAGGAACATAAAATACTACCATTCTATGGTTAAAACTCAGAGGAAGAGATCCTAGATTCATAGTATGAACGATGAGAATGGGGAATTAAAGGAGGGAGCAGAATATATTTCTAACATTTTTCTCTATTATTTTCAAAATTTATTTTCTACGTGTACTTATGAGTCTTTTGAGATGCTTGATTTAATTCCCAATATAGTTTCAAGCAAAATGAATTCTTTATTAGAAGTTGTTTTAGAAAAAGAAGAAGTGTTAGAAGCAATTAAGTCTATAAATAGTAACAGTTCAGCAGGTCAAGATGGCTTTAATGGCTTCTTTTACATGCAGTGTTGGGAAATCATAAAGGAGGATCTTGTGTTAGCTATCTAATCCTTCTTTTTAGGTGTTGAATTGCCTAAATCATAAAGTTCTTCTCTCATTTGCCTCATTACAAAAATTCCTAACCCCTCCCATTGTAAACACTTCAAACCATTAAGTCTATGGAATGTAAGTTATAAAATCATCTCTAAAGTTCTTAACTCCAGGATTTCTTCTTTTCTCCCTTCTCTAATCAATCCATCTGAAGATGGATTTATTAAAGAAAGGAGAATAGTAGATAATATTCTCTTGGGGCAAGAAATGAGACTTTATTGTATAGGAAAGTGTAGGTTGGGATGTTGGGATTAAAAAAGACTTCAACATAGCCTGTGATATGGTATCTTAGTTGTTCATTGTCAATACATTTAGGGCTTTTGGATTTTTTGAGATGGTCATTGACTTATTTGCAAATATATTTCTTCCTTATGGTATTCTATTATGTTAATGGTCAAGCTAAAGGTTTTTTAAATCTGAGAGAGGTTTTAGATAAGGGGACCATCTGTCCCCAAGTCTATTCATTATTGGTTTTGAATAACTAAGAAGGGGGCTGCATCATATGGTGGAACAAGGAAAGATCAAAAACCTTTCTCACCCTAGAGGTTGTGAATTAATTAGTCATCTAAGCATTGCATATGATCTAATTATATTCACTAATGGTTTGAAAAGAAGCATGGGTTATCTAATAAAGTTTTGGTGGAATTTTGAGAAACAGTCGCACCTTCTAATTAGCAGAGAGAAATCCATCTTTAAAATGGGGAAGAATACTTCTACAACTAGAATCAAAATAGAGGCAGATTCTACTAGTTTCAATCAATAAAAAGGAGTTATTAGGTATTTGGGATGCCCTCTTTTTAAAGGGAGGAAAAGGTTGTTTACTTTGATCCAATGGTTCAAGTCATTTAATCCAAATTAAACAGTTGGAAATCTAAGTTTTTAACTATGGGAGGGAGGATTACCCTTATAAAAGACATTCTTCAATATATTCCCCTTTTCATAAAATTATCTCTTAGCCCTCCATAAAAAACCTTGAAAAATATTGATTCATTATGTAAAAATTTCTTTTAGGGGTCTAATGAGGAATTTGGAAGAAATTTTCATTGGTATAGATGGAAGTATATCTGTATTCCCGTAGCAGAGGGGATGTTGGGCAAAATATTTTTAGAATCTATTATTGAAGCATATAATCTAAAGCTTGCTTAGTCTTTTAAAATAAGTAATTATCTTTAGGCTTCTTTTATGAGATAAAAATACTATTCAATGCCTAGATATCTTGGGTATTTTGCAACTAGAATAACTAGTAAGGTGTGGGAGAAAAGTGAGGCAAACATATAAGTGGTTGGGAGACATTTCATATGGGATCCAAGTGCCACAGGTCAATTTTCTTTCAAGTCTACTTATGAGTTAGTCAGGCTTTTTAAGTTATCTTCTCCTACTCAATATTTTATTTGGGATCCTAATATTCCTCCTATAATTTATAATTTCACCTGGAGATTCCTCAATGATAGTGTTCCTCTTGATATCTCAATTAAAAAAACTAGGAGTGTTTCATGCATCTAGATGCCCATGCTACTTTAAATTCAAGGATTCTATCATCCATCTTTTCTTGAAATATCTTCATGCATCCAAAATCTGGGAATTCTATAGGAATCTTATGGTGGTTAAGAAGGGGATTTTTTTTAACTCCCACCTTGCTAGCTAGTGGATCAATACAAGCCATAATCACATATCTAAATGGCTCCACAAAAGTATTCCTACAACTGTTTTTTTAAGAGATTTGGTTGGCCAAGAACAAAGCTAAATATGATGGAGTCCAAATGTTTTCTAGGAGAATCATTCACAAAGTTTCTTCTAGGATATCTAATATGGCTAAATCTTCAACTTTCAAACTTGGTGTATCTAAACCTATTTAAGAAATTATGTACCTTTTCAAAATAGATCCTCCAGAGCAAATCATCTACAAAATCATTCTTATTGCCTGGTCCAAGCTACTACTGATGATGCTGGAATTAGCACCATCGGATAAGGTGTTTTCAAGCTCAATCTAAGAATAACAATGGCAGCATAGTTATGTAAAAGGTAAGAGAATAAGATGAGGAGAAGAAGAGAGAGCACCAGAATATAAGTGGTTCAGCCTAAATTGGCCTACGTCCACTGTGTGTGTGAATAACCTCAATGTAATAAGGCACTGATGGCCATGGATACAATCTATCAAGCTTTCTCTCTCTACTGTGTATCTAGACAGAGTTTCAGCTAGGGTTGTATATCTGGGATCCTTTGCAAGGTAGAGGATGACCTCTATATATAGTACCTAGGGGGTGTAATGTACCCCCCATGCATGCAATGAGCATGTGTGTGTTTGCCTCACCAATATGGGAAAGCCATCTGTCACTGTCACATGTAGAGAATGATGATGCAATATTCTCCCCACGTGTGGGGAATAATCTTATTATAACTGATTTGTGTCCGCGTGCCCTTATCCAAATGTCAGCAGATGCTCGGCTATCGCGCCTGGTGTATGACCTCGGACTGGGAGAGGACGAGGTTGGTAAGTCTAGGTGCCCGTTCAGTCCGAGTTAACCATGTAGGTCTCGGCTTAATCCTAGCCGAGACAATGGGCAAGGTCGGCCTGAGACGAGGTTGAGCTGGAGTGTTTGGAATATCGACTAATGTCTTGATGTGGTTGCTGGTGGCTTCCTGTGAGCTCGGCCTATGTTTGGCCGAGGTTGCCATTCCAAGGTATACGAGAATGCTGCTGATCCTTGTGATGTCCCTTGGAGAGGCTCATAGTAGTGTCGGCCTGGGCCGACCTTGCTATGGCCGAGGGTTGATATCGCATGTCCAAGACATGTTCAACGTCGGCCATAATCTCGGCCGAGGTTGGTGTTTCTGGGCCGAAGTTACACTTGTATCAATCACCCCCAGCCCTTAGTCATATGTGGGAGCAGGTGACTAGGGGATTATCACACCTCCGAGGCCTGTCTATCACAAGCCAATATTTGTTTGACACTTGTCCAATGCTGAAGTATGCTTTCTAGGTGGGCGTGTGCTGTTAGCCGCCCTTTGGGGCTCCCAAGGAAATCATGGGCCTTTGGAATTGCGTCTGTTTATGTAAGGGTTTTAAACCCTATTTCCCTTCTTTCTTCTTCACTTCTCTTATTTCCAGCCAAACTCGTTCCTGTAGCCTTCTCTCTCTAGAAAGATCCTTGCTGAGGCTTTTGGAAGGTGGTTTTCTCGCGTCTTCTCGTCTCCTCCTTACTATTTCATCCTCAAGTAACCTTTGCCATACTTTTTCCTTTATTTTTCCTGCAAGTCTCCTTATTTTCGCATTTTCCGGTGAGTTTCTGAGTTTTTCGGTGAGATCACCATTATTTCAGGCGAACAATTCTTGCCACATTTAGGTAGTTTGATCTTTTACTGTTGTACTTCACTAGCCAATCTTGTTTGTAGTTTTAGGAAGTCTCCTAAGTGTAGTGTCAGGCCCTGATGCTCAGACCCTTATATCAGCTTCTTGAGGAGTTCCCCTCCCTTAGAGAGAAGACTTCAGAAAATATTAGACAAATAGAAAGAGCACAAGAGGAGGCTCGTAGGTCACAAGAGTTTCCCATTAGACCCATCTTTCCACCACCTCTGAAGGTGATAAACCCTGACCCTCCAGAGTTTTTCTATCAGACAGAGGTTCCTGCGGATACCATACCGATGTCAGAGTCTGAATCTTCTACCTCAGACCCCATGTCTATGGATTCCTTTCAGGAGGCCATGGACTTCACACCTCGACCTGATCGGGCCTCTGATCAGGCCGAGGTCTCCACCCGAGCCTCATCCCATAACAGCTCAAGCACCTCAGCCTCTTCCTCAGAGGTTGAAATTATTGAGCCAAGTGTGGCTATACCACCCATACTTGACGCCATCCCTCTGCCGGCCGTCACTGGGGCAGAGTTCGCTCAGAGGTTCCCGAGTAACCCATCAACATCTGCTCCGGCCGACATTGAGTGGGATGATGATGAGGTTGAGAGCGATGTCGACGTCTCTGAGGCGGCTGAGATCGAGAGTACTATTACTGAGGTAGACCTCCTCTGCTTTAGATATCTGTATTCTATCAGTCCCTCAATAAAACTTAGGAGACCTCTGAGGGAGGAGAGGGCTTATCATGGCCGAGACGGCGAGATCTGCCTGTACGAGCAGATGTTCAAGTTGGGGTTTCGTCTACCCATTCACCCCATTATCAAATCCATCCTTTATTATATCAATTTGGCCCCCTCTCAACTATCCCCTAATGCCTGGAGAGTCATAATAGGTTCCATAGTCTTATGGAAGGCTGTCCACCACTCAGACCTTCCAGTTCAGGTCTTAAAAGTTTGCTATGTCCCTTCCTCGACCAAAAATCATTCGAGCTACTACCATTTTGTAGCTCGGAAGCCTGAGAATAAAATGCTTCAGGTAACTCAGACTTCCAACCATAACTAGAAGCCTTGGTATTTCTTTGCTTCTGGGCCATGGGAATTTGGCCCATGTGTTCCCTCATCTATTCTAGAGTCGAGGATGCCCCTGAGGTGGGGTAAAGTCACAATGTCTGTGAGGGCCGACCCTGGCCTGAGTCTACAAAACCTCCAGAAGTTGAAAGCCCTTCAAGATCGGGGGTACATGGTCTATTCATCAGGTTCGAACACTTGATGACTCCCCACTAACTCTCTGGGACAAGTCTAGGTCGAAGTCCCCTTGCCGAGCTTGGTAAGCATTTTTGTTTCAGGTTCCCTCTCTGAGTTTATTCATGTCTGATTATCTAACTCAGATCTACTAATTTTTTGCAGAGCGACCACAGGATATTTCGGATGAACTTTGGGAGATGGCTGCACCCAGCTTGACCAGACTTGCTAAGAAATCAGGCCTTAACACTCGTCCCCCAGCTCCCTCTGCCTCTAAGCCCCCAGCCACAAATAATAGGGCTCCAAAAAGTAATGCCCCTGAGGATCAGAGGCCAAAGAAGAAGAATGATGACGCTGCCATCCCCATCTCTTCAGCTGACGCCCTGTCGGCTCGTCTAGATCAGTTGAAAATAACTGACAGCATAGTCGGCCACAGTCTTCAGGCCCTAGATGCCTTCGTCTCTACAATGACCGAGTCTAACAAACGCTTCTTCAGGTCACTGGACACCCCATTGCTGGTTGAGTTCAGCATTCACAGATCCATTCAGGTATGACTTGATCTTTTTGATTGTTCTTTACCCAAGTGCAACATCTGATTGTTCTCCAACTCATTCATTATCACAAAATATGCAGGGCCTGGCAGTTATGCACCACTTATCCAACTGGACTCTGAGGAAATTGCCCCTCATCCAAAAGGGTCAAGAGGCCGAGAAGGTCCAGAGCACTCTGAATGCAGAGATTGAGCGCCTCAAGTCCGAGCTGAAGGATTCTGAGAAGAAGGTGATGGGGTTGTAGAAGGACATCTCCCAGCTTGGTAAGGATCATGCTGCAGCTCTGAAGGCTAAGGATGATGTTCTGCAGCAGAAGGTCAACTTAGCTGTTAGGGCAGCCCTCGATGATGCCTCTGAGAAGATAATCTCTGACTACAAGTCCTCTGATGATTTTATGAGCTTCGGCTTTGAATACCTTAAAAGAGGTATCAAAGCCACTATTAAGTGGGCTGACGTCAAGGAGAGGGAGGCTGGTACTCTGAAAGCCTCAGATTTTGTAGGCCTCGGCTTTGCCGACACCCAGTTTGCCCAGGCCCTTTAGGAGGTGGAGGAGGAGGCTGCCACGCCCGTCGAGACTTCCACATTAGATGGCACTGAGGTTGAAGGGACAGACCATCATGATGACGTGGCCGAGGTGACCAATGTTGCAGAGCCTAACCAAGTCGAGGATATCAACATTCCCCCCTCAAACCCTTAGATAATTTTTTAACATTGTTTGTAACCCGTAACATTTTGAAACTTGTTCTGTAATCCTTGATCATCTATTATTTCTGAATGCATCAACCTCTGAGGATGACTTAATTTTATTGAATGTCATGTGATGTTTTCGTTCTCTTTCTTGTGGCAATGATATCTTGTTTAAACTTAATCAATGATCTGACCTCAGATGGTGTATGATCTCAGACCTCGTCACCACTGAATGGTGTTATGAAGGTCTGAGGTCATCACCTAATATGTTATCCTCATAATTAGTCTCATCAAATTAAAGATGTTAAGGGTCTGAGGTCATCCCATTATGGTGTCTGACCTCAGACCTAGTCACCACTGAATGATGTTGTAAGGGTCTGAGGTCATCACCTAAGATGTTATACTCATAATTAATCTCACCAAATTAATGATGTTAAGGGTCTGAGGTCATCCCATTATGGTGTCTGACCTTAGACCTCGTCACCACTGAATGGTGTTGCAATGGTCTGAGGTCATCACCCAAGATGTTATCCTCATTATCTCACCAAATTAATGATGTTAAGGGTCTGAGGTCATCCCATATGGTGTCTGAGCTCAGACCTAATCACCACTAAATGGTGTTATAAGGGTCTGAGGTCATCACCCAAGATGTTATCCTCATTAATCTCACCAAATTAATGATGTTAAGGGTCTGAGGTCATCCCATATGGTGTCTGAGGTCAGACCTCGTCACCACTGAAAGGTGTTATAAGGGTCTGAGGTCATCACCCAAGATGTTATCCTCATTAATCTCACCAAACTAATGATGTTAAGGGTCTGAGGTCATCCCATATGGTGTCTGAGCTCAGACCTCATCACCACTGAATGGTGTTATAAGGGTCTGAGGTCATCACCTATGATGTTATCCTCATTAATCTCACCAAATTAATGATGTTAAGGGTCTGAGGTCATCCCATATGGTGTCTGAGCTCAGACCTCGTCACTACTAAATGGTGTTATAAGGGTCTGAGGTCATCACCTAAGATGTTATCCTCATTAATCTCACCAAATTAATGATGGTAAGGGTCTGAGGTCATCCCATATGGTGTCTGAGCTCAGACCTCGTCACCACTGAATGGTGTTATAAGGGTTTGAGGTCATCACCTAAGATGTTATCCTCATAATTAATCTCATCAAATTAATGATGTTAAGGGTCTGAGGTCATCCCATATGGTGTCTGAGATCAGACCTCGTCACCACTGAATGGTGTTACGAGGGTCTGAGGTCATCACCTAAGATGTTATCCTCATAATTAATCTCATTGAATTAATGATGTTAAGGGTCAGAGGTCATCCCATATGGTGTCTGAGCTCAGACCTCGTCACCACTGAATGGTGTTATGAGGGCCTGAGGTCATCACCTAAGATGTTATCCTCATAATTAATCTCTGACCTAAGAATGAAGCAAGAACTGTCATGGGAACTGATCTTTATTAATAACCTCTTCATAATAAGATGGTACATTTACATAAAACTCTATGCAACATCATATGTAATATCTCTTTAGGTGATCAGCATTCCATGGGTTAGCGAAAAGTTCTCCTTCTAGGTTTTCTAGCCTGTAGGTGCCAGGCACAACCTCTTCTGTCACTTTGTAGGGGCCATGCCAGTTTGGGTGAAGCTTATTTACTTTTTGTAGGGCCTTCTTTAGCAATAGGTCTCCCACTGCAATGGGTCTTGACTTCACCCTATGGTTGTAGAATTTCATTGCCCTCTGTTGGTAGGATGCTTGTCTGACCTTTGCGTCCTCTCTTCTTTCTTTCATAAGATCTAGGTCTAGCCTCCTCTCTTCCCCATTATTGTCAAGGTCATAGGTTTGAATCCTATGAGTTGGGAGCCCTACCTCCGTTGGTATGACGGCCTCTGAGCCATGTGCCAACATGAACGGGGTTTCACCTATTGGTGTCCTTGTCGTGGTTTTGTAGGCCCATAACACAGCGTAGACCTCTTTAGTCCATCTTCCCTTCGCATCCTCTAACATCTTATTGATTCCATCCAGGATAGTTCTGTTTGTGACCTTGGTCTGACCATTTGCCTGAGGTCGTCCAGGAGATGAGAAGAATTGCTTTATTCCTACTCTTAGGCAATACTTTTCTAAAGAGGAATTCTTGAACTGGGTCCCATTGCTCGAGTGTTTGGGAGGCCATATCTACATATGATATTCCTCCAAATAAATTGGAAGGTCTTCTGCTCTATGATCGTTATCATTGGCTCTGCCTCCACCCACTTTGAGAAGTAGTCTATGGCAACTATCAAGAATCTATAATTATTGGCAGATCTTGGTAGGGGTCCTACTAAGTCAATCCCCCATACTGCAAATGGCCATGGAGAAGTGATTGACGTCATAGGTTGATGAGGCTGATGAGGGATGGTGGCGAATCTTTGACATTTATCACATCTCTTTACGTAAGATGCGGCGTCCTTGGACAAAGTTGGCCACCAGTACCCCTGTGTGATGATTATCTTGTCTAAGGGACTTCCCCCTATGTGGTTAGAGCAAGAACCCTCATGAACCTCTTGTAAGACCGGGGGAACTTCCGTGGGATGCACACATCTGAGGAGAGGCAATAGAAATCCCTTTTTATACAAGACGTCTCCTATCATCAAGAACTTGGCAGCCCTATATCTCAATTCTCTCCTCTCTATCTTGGACTCAGGTAGCTCTCCCCCTCTAATATACCTGATGAGGGGGTCAATCCATGAGTCTCCTAGGTTCAAATTGTGACACGAGTTACATACCTCTTCTTCCTCGATGGTTGCCTTTCTCAAGACCTCGATCGGAATGGTACTTCTAACATTTGTCTTTATTACCGAGGCCAGCCTTGCCAATGCATCTGCGTGACTGTTACTTTGTCGAGGCACTCTCTTCAGTTTTGCCTCTTCAAAATATTCTAACAACCTTCTTACCCTCTTCAAGTACTTGGCCATCCTTTCATCTTTGGCCTCATAGATCCCCAGTACTTGATTGACCACCAACCTTGAGTCGCTGTGGAGTAGGAGTCGTTTTACGCGAAGAGTTGTTGCCAATAAGAGACATGCTATCATGGCCTCATACTCGGACTCGTTGTTTGAGGCCTGGAAGTTGAACCTCAGAGTGTATTCAATGTTCGCACCATCTGGAGCTGAGAGTATTAACCCCACACCGCTTCCACTGTCGCAGGAAGAGCCATCAATGAAGAGGCTCCAGATGTCTGTATCTGATGAAAAGGCTCCTTCTATCATGACTCCTTGTTTGAAGAGATATCGATACTCCTCGTCCTCTCGGAAGACACTTGGTGTCGTCTCTTCCTCCTCTCGGAAGACACTTGGTGTCGTCTCTTCCTGATTTCGGAAGACACTGCGGTTTGTCTCTTCCATGCCCCCAGGCCTTTCTCTGCCTCGGCCTCTTCCCATGTGAACTCAGCAACGAAATCTGTGAGAGCTTGCCCTTTGATGGATGTCCTAGGTTGGTAGGCAAGATCGTACTCCCCCAACTCGATGGCCCAGGTCATCAATCTCCCGAATTTCTCAGGTTTATGCAGGACCTGTCTTAGCGGGGTGTCAGTGAGGACTACCATGGAGTGAGTTTGGAAGTAGGGCTTCATTTTTCTTGAAGAATGTATCAGGGCATAGGCCAACTTTTCCATGCGAGGGTAATTTTGTTCAGCCCCTTGAAGGGCTTTACTGTTAAAATACACAGACCTTTGGATCCCATCGTCTTCCCGTATTATGGCTCTACTGATGGCTGATTCAAAGACTGCCAGATACACATACAACTTTTCTCCTGCGACGGGTCGAGATAGCAATAAAGGGGATCCCAGGTAAGATTTGAGTTGGTTGAAGGCTTTTTCACACTCTTCATCCCATTGGAAGGCCTTTCTTAGAACTTTAAAGAATGGAAGACACTTGTCCGTTGCCCTAGAAACAAACCTGTTAAGGGCAGCCACTCTCCCTGTGAGTCTTTGGACATCCTTGATACTTCTAGGAGTCTTCATGTCAAGTAATGCCTTGATTTTCTCAGGGTTCGCTTCAATTCCTCTCTGATTAACGATGAATCCCAGGAACTTCCCAGCTCCTACTCCGAAGACACAATTCACTGGGTTGAGTTTCATTCTGTATGAGTCCATAACATCGAAGGTCCTCTCAAGGTCTGCTACGTGAGTGCAAGCTTTCAAGCTCTTTGTTAGCATATCGTCTACATACACCTCCATAGTCTTACCTATTTGCTCTTCGAACATCTTATTGACAAGACTTTGGTATGTAGCCCCTGCATTTTTTAGACCGAAGGGCATCACTTTGTAGCAGTACATCCCTTTGTCATTAATGAAGGCTGTCTTCTCTGAGTCTTCAGCATCCATGAAGATTTGGTTATAACCTGAATACGCGTCCATGAAGCTCATGAGCTCGTGTCCCACCGTCGCATCCACCATCTGATCTATCCGAGGTAAGGGATAACTGTCTCTTGGACAAGATCTGTTCAGGTCAGTGAAATCAACACACATTCTCCACTTCCCATTGGCCTTGGGCACAATAACTGCATTTGAAAGCCACTCCGGATAGGTAACTTCTCTTATAAACTTAGCCTCTTCTAACTTTTTGACCTCTTCTCGGATGACGTCGTATTTCTCCCTGGAGTAGACTTTTCGTCTCTGTTTGATAGGCTTGGCATCTTTGGTCACGTTGAGCTTGTGACTCATCACCTCAGGGTCGATGCCAGGCATGTCTGCGTGACTCAATGCGAAGACACTTTGTCTCACCTGAGGAAGTTTATCAGATCTTCCTTGATTCCTGAATTAAGGGCTTTGCCGACCTGGATAGTTTTTTTTCGGCTCGTCCTCTTTGAGGACGATGGATTCTACCTCTTCCGTGGCCTATCCCTTCTTCAACTTTGTTTCATCTCTTGGGTGAAGAGTATCAATGCTATAAGTGGTGGTTGCCCTCTTATGGGCTTCTCTCTCTTCGGTCGAGTTGAAGTAACATTCTCGCGCTGTGGTCTGGTCACCTTGCACTTCCCCTACTCCATAAGGAGTCGGGAATTTTAGCATCTGATGGACCGTCGACGGCACAGCTTCAAACTCTTTAAGTGCCACCCTTCCTATAATGAGGTTATAGGCCGAGAACACGTTCTCTTCCATGACGAAAAAATTTACCTTCTTGGTCAGCCTATTAGGCCACTCATCACCCATCCGTACGTCCATCTCATACATGCCCAAGGGGTGGACCTTTTCTCCACTGAAGCCTATCAATAGGTGATGATAGGGCACCAGCCTTACTCTGCTAAGACCTAGGCTCTTGAAGCAAATCCAGAACATCACGTCCGCCGAGCTCCCCCCGTCTATGAGGATCCTCTGCACCTCGCACCCATGCACCCTTGTTGTTATGACCAGAGGGTCATCATGGGGGGCTAAGATACCCTTGAAGTCGAGACTGGAGAACCCAACTACGAGGGTGTCCATGTCTACTTTCTTCCTCTTCTGCACTGTATCGGAAGACGTTAGATTCATAACTTCAAGCTTGGCCACTGACCTGGCCTCTGCTACGTGAGCCTTTCTATCAGCTACTTCAGAGCCACCTCCTATAAATCCCCCACATATGGTGTCAACACCAAGGGAGATCGTACCGACCCTCTTCACCGGGGTGTTGTCATCTTTTGGCGGAAGATCCGGATCATCTTTGTCATCTCCTTCTGAATCATCGTCTCTTCTGGCCGGGACATTGTCACGACATCTGTCATTTCTCCTTTTCTTAGGGTCATCTCTTCCACCCTTTGGAGCCTTACCATCCACATACTTCCTCAGCTTTCCAGATTTCAACATCTTTTCAATCTCATCTTTTAAAGCGAAGCATCTATCCGTGACATGGCCATGATCCTGGTGGAACTCGCACCATAGGTTTTTGTTCCTCTTATGTGGTGGGGCCTTTAGTTTCTCTGGCCATCTCAGAGTCCTGTCAGTCTTAATCTCATTGAGGATGTGCTCGCAACTTACAGTCAGAGGTTTATAGTGAAAGAACTTGTCATCACCCGACCTCTTCTTCCCATCTTTCTTGCTTTGGGACTTTCCACTGCCACCGCGGTTCTCATCCTCATACTTGGAGGCCATTGCCTCTTCCGCATTCATTACTTTCCCTATGGTTGCCAAGAGCTCCGCCATAGACCTAGGGGGTCTTCCGCAAGTTTCTACAATAGTTTCCCCTTCTGAAGACCTCCTATAAGGGCGGTCATGGCTATGTTCTCTTCATAATCTTCGACCTCCAACTTCTATTTGTTGAATCTCGCTATGTAGTCTCTTGGGCTCTCATCCTTGGCCTGCTTGACATACAGCAAGTGGGTAGTCTTCTTTTGAGGCCTCACCCCAAAGCAGAAGTTGTGGATGAATCATTCAGCCATGCCTTTGAAGTTCTCAATTGAGTTCTTCGAAAGGGAGGTGAACCAACTGTGCGCTGCCCCTATCAAGGTACCAGAGAAGGCCCTGCACTTCATCTCATCTGGTATCGGGTATATGTCTGCTACCGACTGGTACATTTCGATATGATGCACATGTTTAGTGCTGCCATCGTACTTGGGAGACACTATAGGAGGCTTGAACTTAGCTGGGGTTGGGAACCCCACTATCCTAGCCACAAATGGGGAGCCCTCTGAGTAACCCCTTTGTAATGGGTCCCTGCTTTTAATGAGGTCTCCTATCTTCTCCTCAAGGCGCTGGATAGAGTCATTACATGGTATTCTGCCATCGACTTGGCCGAGGTTATCCCCTGCTACCTCCATGGGATGGACCGAGGGTTCCCCTGCCACGACACGTCGGCTGTTGACCTCTTCCTGTTCCCTGCCTCTTCTTTCACAGTGTCGGCCTTGATCTGGTCGACCCTGCCTGTTCCCTCTCTGAGAGCCTGTTGCGCTCCTCGATCTCCACAGTCTCTGTCTTAGGTCATTCATCAGGCCCAGTCTCTCAAAGGTCGTCCCTCTGCTCAACCTATCAAAGGCTGACCCTCTTTGTTGGGCCTCTTCACCTCTTCGGTCGACACAACCTTGACTTTGCCTAAGAGGTCGTACAGTGTTATTTGACACCTCATACGGCTCCCACCAGTCTTTCGAGGATTCTTCCGCCTCTAGATCATCATACCTGCCCTCTGGGCAAGGGTTTCCCTGCCTCCCCAGGTGCAAGCGCCTAGGGTCAGCAACGTCCCTTCTCCGCTGGGGTGCAGGTTGATTCTTCATTGGTGCCTGGGGTGGTCCCCTGGCGTCAGGATGAGGCTGAATTGCCGCCAGAGTGATCATATCCGGTGAGACTCCAGGTGGCCTCATCATAATTTGGCTGAGCTGTGCAAATTTCTCCTGCATAGCTTGTTGTGGTGCAGCTAAAGATCTCAAGGTTGCATCTACCTCCGCCATTTCGGACTGGGGGCGCCTAACTGGAACTAGGCCCTCCACCCCCAGGTGGCGGAAGAGGCGGTGGTAAGTCTGGTGCCATATGTTAACACTATAGAACTTGAATAGCAGATGAGCTTAGTACCTCAAAGGACCTCTTTCAATGGTGAAACAGCTCCGCGCTAGGGGGAGGCCTGGTTTACATCCAGAGTCTCCGGTGAGGTTAAGCAGAAAAAGAGGAAGAGATAGCTTCTCGTTCCCACAGACGGCACCAAAATGATGATGCTGGAATTAGCACCACCAGATAAGGTGTTTTCAAGCTCAATCTAAGAACAACAATGGCAGCATAGTTATGTAAAAGGTAAGAGAATGAGATGAGGATAAGAGGAGAGAGCACCAGAATATAAGTGGTTCAGCCTAAATTGGCCTACGTCCACTGTGTGTGAATAACCTCACTGTAATAAGGCACTGATGGCCATAGATACAATCTATCAAGCTTTCTCTCTCTACTGTGTATCTAGACAGAGTTTCAGCTAGGGTTGTATATCTGGGATCCTTTGCAAGGTAGAGGATGACCTCTATATATAGTACCTAGGGGGTGTAATGTACCCCCCATGCATGCAATGAGCATGTGTGTGTTTGCCTCACCAATATGGGAAAGCCATCTGTCACTGTCACATGTAGAGAATGATGATGCAATATTCTCCCCACGTGTGGGGAATAATCTTATTATAACTGATTTGTGTCCGCGTGCCCTTATCCAAATGTCAGTAGATGCTCGGCTATCGCGCCTGGTGTATTACCTCGGCCTGGGAGAGGACGAGGTTGGTAAGTCTAGGTGCCCGTTCAGTCCAAGTTGACCATGTAGGTCTCAGCTTAATCCTAGCCGAGACAATGGGCAAGGTCGGCCTGAGACGAGGTTGAGCTGGAGTGTTTGGAGTATCGACTAATGTCTTGATGAGGTTGCTGGTGGCTTCCTGCGAGCTCAGCCTATGTCTGGCCGAGGTTGCCATTCCAAGGTATACGAGAATGCTACTGATCCTTGTGATGTCCCTTGGAGAGGCTCATGGTAGTGTCGGCCTGGGCCGACCTTTCTATGGCCAAGGGTTGATATCGCGTGCCCAAGACATGTCCAACGTCGGCCATAATCTCGGTCGAGGTTGGTGTTTCTGGGCCGAGGTTACACTTGGGGCATATCAACTACCATCCAACTTAAAGCTAAACATAGATGGAACATGTGATTTGTATAAGAAGATAGGGTATGGAGTAGTTCTTAGAGATGATAAAGGGAGATTAATTTAGGTTTTTGCTACCCATGGCTCAGGAGGATCAAGTATAGAAGCGAAAGCTCTTGCTCTAAAACAAGGTTTAATGAAATACATTGGAGAGAACTTTCGTATGTTGGAAGTGATATCAGACTCTGAAGTTGTAATGAATGGGGTTATTTTGAAATTAAAAGTTCCATGGAAGATTAAAGAAGAAGTTTCTGAAATCTAGAAGCTTGTGGAGAACTTCCAAATCAGAATTAAGAACATCTACAGATCATCCAACCAACTAGCTGATCTCCTATCAAAATATGGATTGTCATCACAAAAGTATTCTGATTTTAACCATTTCTCTAATCTTCTTTTTCCTATTAAAGGTTCTATTAATTTATATAAGCTTAGTGTTCCTTATATAAGGAAAATCAAATGTAAGTAGTCTTGAATTTCTTCTTGTTAGCCATAGAGAGGGTTATTCTCTCTTCTCATCCATAAGATATAGTCTTATATAAAAAAAATTCTTTGAAATGAAAATAATGAAATAAAGATGTTTCTAAATTGAGAAGAAGAATACTCCAAATGTTAAAAAGTGTTAATGTGTTAAAAACACTTAAGAAGTTAGCGTGGGTAACTAAATGGTGTTTTGAGAAAATAACACTTGTGAAAATGGAGGAAAAGATAAGTTTGAAAATAAGTGGTTAGTGTGGGTAACTAAATGGTGTTTTGAGAAAATAACACTTGTGAAAATGGAGGAAAAGACAAGTTTGGAAATAAGTGGATAAAATGATAATTATACATAAAGTGGAACATTTTTATGAAATAAAAATTTTGAAAAGGTGTTATACAAAAGGGTCCTACATGTACATGATTTGGGATAAAATCAGTGTTCCAATAAAAAGAACAAGAAATGATGATTTCAAAGTATAACACAAGTTGGGGTAAAACCCGAGTTTTGGCTTCGGTCGGGTAAGAGGAAAAGTGGAATAATGTGAACATTTGTAAAATGTTAAAACATATTAATAAGGACTCAGATGACACCGAAAAAATTAAGGAGGACCCATAGCCCTAGGGTGAAATACCCAAAATCACTACCCATAGCATATGGTGCATATAGCCGACGGTGTGGAGCCCATTAAAGTATGTGATTAGCGAAAGATTCTGAGAAAAGATAATAAAAATGGGACATGTCAAAAGATGGGTTGTCTGGTGAATATTTGAAAATACAACCTAACTTCAATGAATTAATAAATTTTCCAGTAAAGGATAAAATGGATAAGTAATGTGAAAATTGATTAATGTCTATGAGGTAAAGAAATGGTATAGTGAAGTGATTAAATGGTGGTCAAGTAAACTAAGAGGTTTAATCCATAAGTAACACAAAGGTGTGATCATGAAAGGTTTTCAAAGTAAAAGTAAGTATTTTCTAACATGGTATTTGCGTGTGTTAAAAGGGTAATTTAAAAATTAAAAAAAAAACTAACATGGAATGGTACAAATAAAGTGAGTAATTTAGGTGAAAGAAATGATTTTTCTTAAATAAAGTGTATTTGTTTTAAGTATTTAACCGGGTGTGTTAAATCAAGGAATAAATGTTAAGTAAAGTAAAAGGGGATGTCTTTTACCGGATTAAGGTGAATTAATTGGGGTAAATAACGTTTTTGGAATGAAAACGATTTCATGCATGTGTGTGTGTGTGTGTGTGTGTGTGAGTGTGTGTGTGTGGTAGTTGCATGTGCACTTAGATATACGTGTTAGAGATTTCTTTTGTTGTTCGATTCTATACTGCATTTTGTATTTTTTTCATTGAGCATTCATCTCACTCCCTTATCTTTGTTAAGGCAAATTGGGTACAGTTTCATATTTTGAGAGTATTTTGAAAATGTCATTATGGACGACGAGCACCCGGAATGAACAACTAAAATAGGTTCGTCGTTGGATGCTTCACTAAAACAGGAATTGATAGTTTTCCTAAAAAGCAGAAAATAAACTTTTGCATGGAGCCACGAAGACATGCCAGGGATAGACCCAAATTTCTTATGTCACGAGCTCAATGTGAACAAGGAAATCAAGCCAGTAAAGAAGAGAAGAAGAGTGTTCAGCCCCGAAAAGAACCAAGCTATACAAGAGGAAGTCGAGAAGCACCAGAAAGCTTGATTTATTGAAGATGTCAAATATCCAGACTTGTTAGAAAATGTGGTGATGGTGAAGAAGAACAACAAGTGGAGGATGTGTGTAGATTTCACCGACCTTAACAAAGCATGCCCAAAGGATCATTTTCCATTGCCCCGAATTGATCAATTAGTGTATGCTACCTCGAGACATGAGCTGTTGAGCTTCATGGATGCTTATTCTGGTTACAACCAAATTAAAATGAAACCTGAAGACAGGGAGAGTACCTCTTTTATTACGCCTAGGGGAACTTATTGTTATAATGTTATGCCTTTTGGATTGAAAAATGCAGGTGCAACATATCAGCGGCTGATGAACAAGGTGTTTGCAGAGCAAAATGAGTTACAATATGTAAGTTTATGTTGATGATATGCTGACGAAAAGCAAGAAAGTTCCTGATCATCTAATTGACTTAGGCGAGGCCTTTGATCAACTAGATAAATATCAAATGAAGTTGAACCCTACCAAATGCATATTCGGAGTACGAGAAGGCATGTTCCTCGGATATATTATCAACCAACGAGGAATTGAAGCAAACCCTGACAAGATCAAAGCTCTATTGGGACTGCGATCTCCAACGACGAAGAAGGAAGTGCAAAGTCTCACAGGGCGAGTTGCAGCACTTAATAGATTTGTATCATGAGCAACTGATAGATGTCTCCCATTCTTCAAAATACTCTAAAAAATGTTTGAATGGAATGATGAATGCGAGAAGGCCTTTTAAGAGTTGAAGAAATACCTGGGAGCACCTCCACTGTTGTCCAAGCTAGTGATGGGAGAGAGATTGTACTTGTATCTGGCAGTTTCAGAGAGTGCAGTTAGCTCGGCATTGATAAGAATGGAGGATGGAGTGCAAAAACAAATTTATTACACTAGTAAGGCCTTTTGAGGAGCAGAGATTAGATATCCAAGACTGGAAAAATTGGCACTAGCGTTAATCGAAGCGAGTAGAATAATGAGGCCATACTTCCAAGCTCATACCATAGTTGTGTATACCGATATGCCGTTGAGGTAAGCTCTTTATAAACCATAGAAATCAGGGAGATTGATGTACTGGGCAGTAGAACTTGGTGAATATGACATAGTTTATGAGCTTAGATCGTCGCTTAAAGGGCAAGCAGTAGAAAATTTCATCGCATAATTCACTTATCCTGACACCTCCGAGTAACAAAAGCTGAATACCGACCAATCTGTGGATGTAAAGGATCATCAAATTTAAACTCCGACCAACTTAAGTCGATTGGCGATCAAGAGGAGATGGTCGACGAGCAGCAAGAAGTGCTAGGGGAGGATATAAAGAACCAATAAATATTCCACCGAGGAACTTTATCCGATAAAAAATTTGAGGATGAAGTACCTATATGGAATCTGTATGTGGATGGCTCATCTTGCAGTACAGGCTGTGGCGCAGGGATTATTTTAAACAGCCCGGATGAATTCGATGTGGAGTATGCTCTGCGCTTTCAATTCAAGGCTTCTAATAATGAGGCTGAATATGAAGCAATGATTGTAGGTCTTAGTTTAGCAAAAATCATGGGGGCAGAGCAGGTCATTGTTTTTAGTGACTCACAGTTAATCGTAAATCAAATGCTGGGAGTGTACGCAACAAAGGGAGAATTGATGATCAAGTATTATGCGAAAGAAATGGATATTGTATCGAGCTTTAACGCAGTACAGTTAATTAGAACACCAAGATTGGATAATGCAAGAGCAGATGCTTTAGCTCGGTCAGCCTCAGCCACACGCACCGAGCTACGAAAAACAATCCCAATAGAAATTTTTGCTAGAAGGAGCATCGACGAAGATATGATGATAAACTTTATTGCCCTTGATTTAGGACCATCTTGGATGGATCCCATCAGGGCATATATTGAAGAAGGGGTTTTACCAACTGATAAACTCACAGCCAAAAAAATAAAGTTTAAAGTTGCTCGTTATGTATTGAATAATGGTATTTTATATAGACGAGTAATTATAGCAGGTTTGCAAAGATGTGTGCATCCCTCCGAGGTGAAAGACTTGATTGAAGAGGTCCATGAAGGGTCCTGTGGATCCCATGTAGTAGGTCGGACGCTTTTGCAAAGAATAATGACGTAGGGATATTATTGGCCGACGATAAGGGCTGATTGTATAGCCTATGCCAAAAAATGTGACAAATGGCAATGTTTCTCCTCTATCCGAAGAACTCCCCAAGTGTTATTAACACCCATTACTTCCCCTTGGACATTTGTCGTGTGGGGAATTGACTTGGTCGGACCACTTCCAACGACCAGGGAAGATTTAAATATCTCGTGGTCACGGTGGATTAGTTTACTAAGTGGGTGTAAGCTGAGCCTCTTATTGATATGGCGTATGAAAAGGTGTACCAATTTATTTGGAAGAATATCATATGTAGATATGGTCTTCCTCATACATTCATCACAGACTATGGAACTCAATTTGATAACGAAGAGTTCGCTGCATATTATCATCAGTCAAACATATTGAAAACCCACTCTGCACCAGGCCATCCCCAAATCAATGGACAAACTAAGGTGACAAACCGAACGCTGCTGAATGGTTTGAAGAAAAGACTGGATGAAGCGAAGGCAAATTGGATCAACGAGCTACATTCTGTGTTGTGGTCTTATCGTACTACACCACGAGCAGCAACAGGAGAATCTCTATACATGCTGGCATTTGGAAGTGAAGTTGTTATACCTGTCGAGTTGGGCCTCCCCACACACAGAGTTCTGAATTTTAATTCTCCTATCAGTGACTTGATGAGAAGATTAGACTTGGATATGCTCGAGTAAGTTAGAGAAGAAGAAGCAATCAGGAATGCTGCATACCAACAACGAACAGCTCTATTTTACAACAAGAGGGTAAAAAAGTGTGATTTGAAGGAAGGAGACTACGTGATAAAGAAAGTAATTCAAAAGCATAATAAATTGGAAGCTAACTGGCATGGACCCTACAGAGTAACAGAAGTTGTTTGTCCAGGAACCTACCGAATTGAAACCTTGGAGGGAGAAGAATTTAAGAATGCATGGAATGCAGAACATCTACGCAAGTATTATCAGTAGTTGGGATTCCTATGTAAATGAAGTTTTCTTCAGTATGAATAAAGTGTTGAAATTTTTATCCAATTCTCTCCTTTTGATGAAATTTTTTCGGAGTATTAGTGCTACACACTACGCATCAAATTCAGAACAGAAATCCACCAACTACGGTTAGTCGGTAAAATAAACCCTCCCAACTACGGTTGGTCGGTCCACCAACTACGGTTGGTCGGTAATATAAAACCCCCCAACTATGGTTGGTCGGTCCACCAACTACGGTTGGTCGGTAAAATAAAATCCACAAACTACGGTTGGTCGGGAATAAAAATACACCAACTCCGATTGGTCGGAAACAATTGTTTAATCAATATCATGGGATGGAAGTCGTTTCGTGGCATATAATTAAAAAGTGATTAGTCACTATAATAAAAAAATAAAAAATAATTTCTTTACTTATGGCATATCAAATTATCACCAACTCCAGTTGATCGTCAAATAATTATCACAAACTCAGAATGGTCAACAATAAATTTTCACCAACTCCAGTTGGTCGGCAATTTAAAATAACACAGTAAATTTTTGTTTTCTTACAAGATATACATACACATTCATCAGAGAATAAAATAGATATTTTATAAAGTAATGACAAAAGACAAATGATGTGAGAAATGTATTTCATTACCAAAACTTTTCATTCAAATCGAGAAGGATTACATATGCTATGGAAAGTAGAAATCATTACGTAAAAATCCTATTCTATTGGCTTTTTCCCTTTTGCCTTTGAAACGGGTTCTACTCCAGTCGGAGGATCATCTAAGGCGTAAGGAGAATTTATGAAGTTCAGATCTCTAAGCATCCTGACATTCATTACTGATGGCCGATCAAGTAAGTGCTCTGGGCGAGATATCTCAAAATTAGAATGGAGACTGTAGTCGCCAAGATACTTTGACATCAGGCACTGAGGAATTGCTCGAGCAAGAATCCAAATCATGTCAAGATTAAATGGAGGCACTGGAAAATCAAGAAACCCAGGATCATAATAGTCCCACAAATAGTGACCCTGCTCCAACTTTAACACCCCCAATGCATTCAGCCATCCTTGCTTGTACCCCTCGTTGTTTGACTGTTGGATCCGGTCATCAAGGTGGTAGAGGGCTTCATTATATCCAGCCATCCAAAACTCTCTGGGATGTTTATGAAACTGATAGGTCAACCTCTCCAGTTGCTTGTGGAGGTTTTTCACTAAAAGTTCTTTATTTTCCAAGACAGAGCTTTGTGCAGAGAGTTGCTCGTCGAGGTTCAGAATCTTTTTGGACATCTCAGCTAATGCCTGATTCTTCGCTACAAACTGGAAAGCCTGATTCTCCAAGGTTGGCTATGTTCTTGCCTCTTCAATAGTAATTCGAGAAGCCCTTGCTCATCCCCAAGAATCTCTTGTTCGTCCGCGAGCAGAAGTAGTCCTCTTTAAAGCTTCCAATTCGCCTCTCAAATTGGCATTTTTGACCTCCAAGAAAGAGAAACCTTCATCATTGATAGGGACCAGGGCTCTCGAGGTAGATGCTGTAGATTTCAATTAGTATATCTCTCCTCGCAAGTTATTTTTTTCCTGCTCCAGCAGTTTCACGATCTGCCTATGCTCTTTAACCTCGGTCTTCAAAGTCCTCTCCTTAATATCATAAGCAGCGACGAACTTATCATATCCTTTGTCAGCATTTAGTTGCTGATACTTTTTCTCATATCCCTGGTGCAAAAGGGCAGTAGACTCCTTATATTATTGTTAAAGTTCCTAGATGGTACTCGGGAGATCGTCAATCATCTCGTAATATTCCACATTATTGGCAACACCACGGTCGAGCAGGCATTTTAGATATTGGTAGACCTTGACTGCTCGTTCAGAAACATCTGGACCAAGGATATCAATGATTTGAGCTTCATTCAAGTCTGTATGACCAGCTGTGAAGTACTCATAACATTTCTTCATTAGTTTTGTATCATGAGATGATAATAGTTCCATCCTGTCCATAAACTAGCAAAAAGAAGAGATAGAAAGAATTAAGAAGAGATAGAAGGAATTAATAAGAATGCAGATAGAGCAAGAAGAATAAAATGGATCGATAATAAGAGCAGAGCAAGAAAAAGGGAGTTAAGATGCACAACCAAAACTTCAAATATTATTACGTCACAAAAAGAAGTACATGGCCCAAAATTACATTCAACAAAAAAATAAAACGCAAAGAGAAAGGTCCGAACAACTCTACACCTTCTCCTTGCTTCCTAAGACTTCCTCGGGAAGCTTGGATGAAGAAGTAGGTTGCTCGGAGGTCAGAGAAAGCTGATCGGTAGACATGTTGGTTAGCTGGGGCTGCTCGTAGTGAAGTTCAACAGTAGGGACCTGATCCCCAATCATCATTGAAGACTCTTCAGAGGAAGCTTCGTCCTCTTCTTCTTCTCCAGGAGAGGGAGGAGGACCATGAACATGGCGCTGAAAAAGTTTAGAACTCTCAGAGACCTTTAACTCCTGCAGAGCAGCAATCCATCCATCCCTGAAATATTTGAGGATAGAAAATTCCATCTGAGAGGACATGGCAGCTAGGCCTTTGTTCCAACCTTTGTCCCAGCCAGCGCTAAAGGACTTCGTAACAGCAAGTTTTCTCTTTGCCTTCTCTGAGGAAATCCTCTCAGTATGAAGTTCCTCGGCAGCCTTCATCTTTCCTTCTATCTCCTGCCTTTGACGATCAATGTCACGAAGTCTAACAACTTCCTCTTCAATTTTCTTAAGCTTGTTATCAAGCTCTTCAGTGTTCTTGAGCTTCTCCTCAAGCTCATTATTTTTCTTCTCAAATTCTTTCACTTTCCTCTCTAACTCCTGGGAGGCCTCCACAGCTCGGTCTTTTTCTTTCTCGATGGGCTTGAGTCGTGTCTCCCAGGCCTCCTTATCTTCATCATATTTTTTATGAGAATCCTTTAAGGACTGAGTCAGTCCTACAAAAGCTTCCTCCACACCTCCCGAGGAGCTCTAAGCTTTAATAGCTTCATCCTTTTTGAGAATAGTGTTGAAACAGGTTACCAGCTGAAAAAAGAAAATAATTGAAAGTCAGTGCAGGGACATAACATTGAAAAATGAAAGTTTAGATTAGTAATACTTACTGAGGCAATATGTTGAGCTACCAAGGTGGTAACCCTATCCCGAGAAAGAATGTTCTCAACACCTTGAATCTCGTGAATAATCCAAGACTTCATCGAGCTCATAGCAGAGCTCGGAGGAACAAAGGTGGGAATACCACCTTCAACATTTAAAGACTGAGAGACCGCTTCAACTGGTCTCTCAAGAGAGCTTTTCTTTAACCTCCTCGTAGGAGCATGAACATTCTCAACCAAGGATTTTGTCTTGGTCGGTGATATAATGATAACCTCGCTTGGAGGAGAAATAACAACAACCTTGCTCGGAGCTACTGGGGGCTTCTCGACAATCTTCATAGCAGCAGTAGGAGGGGATGCATTAATATTTCTTGTCCCTTCTTCTAGGACATTTGGCTTATTTTTCTATGCCTCTCAAGAAATAGAGGCAGACTTATCAAATAAGGCAGGAGCTCTTCTTCTCTTCATTCTGTCACTCAGAGGAATATTTGATTTAGGGGAGGAACCTTCAGAAGCTGGTATTGGGTCGATGTCACCTATCACTGGACGAGCAATAAAAGATGAAGTGTAGCTCTTGTACTGCAACAAGTACGAGGCTCATCTGATATGTTCGTCAGCAATAGTTTGGTGCAAACTCCAGATAAGTTTCAAGTGCTTCAAATTGACATCAGTTTCTTTGGGGGATTTTATTTTTCTATCAACTGCAAATAAACAAAAAATTAAAATGTCAATGACGCATTTTATCAAACACAAAGAAAACACAATCTCAAAAATAAAATAAAAACAACCTATCCTATTGCCATAGGGAGGGCATCTGGGACCCTGATACACATCATTTCCATTTAATGGAGCATGTTGCCAATTTTTCATAACAACCCCATGCTCGAAGTAATCCCTGTTGGCATCTGGGAGATTGACAACTAAAGCCCTATTTAAAAACCTAGTTTTTAAATAAAAAGTACTATCGCTGACAACCCATCTATAACAAAACATAATTTCTAGAATTCCTAAATGGGTTCCATGAATTTGATTTAACCTATGAACTCCATTAACTATTCTCCAAGTGTTTGGCGCTATTTTTGCAGGAACAACATCAAAAAAACTGGCAGAACTCCAAACATACAGGATTTGGAGGAAAAGAAAAGCCTCATTCGGCCACAAAGAGATTGGGGAACCAATGTCCCTCAGCCAGACGAAAATAGTCAGAAGGTTCAGAAAGTTCTTCTAAAGTAACCCATGAAGGAATAGAAAAATCAGAGTGAAACTTATCAAGCTACTCAACAAGGTAAACCATGATGAACAGAGAAAATAAAAAAGAAGGAGGAAGATCTTACAGGAAAAGGGTGGATCAGTTGACAACGAACAACGGAAGAAATGAACGCACAAGATAGAGAGGAAGTAAAGAAGTTCTAAGATGCAGATTTGAAAAAGTAAAAGACGATCAAATTTTCTGAAGCGTTTAAGTACTTTACCATGGGAATAGAGAAAAATAATGATTACCAAGATGGACGATTGCGTATCCGACGGCTAAAAAGAAGAAAAGGGCACCAAAAACGAAGCGGTTATGGGAATTCAAAATATTTATAAAGACTGATACTGTGCATTTATAAAGGAGTTGTATACAATGAATGCTTTCCTAAAAACCATACAAACCAAAAATCTAAGCAGCAGAATGTTCCATACTTTTCTTCAACATCAAACTACGAAATATTAGGGGCTTCTGTTGATACCAAATTTATTCTGCTGACGTGGACCAATTATGTGGAGACACGTGTCAATCTACATGGCACTCGCAAACACTTTTTGAACAACACCTTGACTCCGAGGAACTCAACCTCCCCGACCAACTCAGGCGCTCAGAGCAACAAGTGTTCTCCGAGGAACTCTATCGTACCGAGCAACTCATGTATACCGAGCTACTTAGGCGGTCCGAGCAGCTTAGGCGGTCTGAGCTGCATCTCGTACAGAGCATTCATATCCAGATAATCAAGAGGATGACTGCGCATTAAATGTTCATTATTATCACATAAACACACACGCCTATTGGACCGTTATGTATTATTCTTTCATTTGTACCGCCTCAAGGCTATAAATACATTGTAACCTCCTCATTAGTAGGGGACTCGGAATTTCTTGGTAAACCCATTACCGAGAATTCTGCAAACAGTCAGCAATAACACAAACAGTGGATGTAGGCCAATCTTTCAAGGCTGAACCACTCTAAATATCTTTTGTCTTGTTTATTTTTATCTGTGATTAAAGAATTAGGTCAAATCTAGTTTTTTACATCAACACCAATGTAGGTAAAAATAATGCATTTGTATGCAATTAACCCATCCTGTGTGTATGGCCTAAATGTTTATTTACTTCTACATTTATTGATTTAAAGTTATATTTGGAAATGCATATGGAAATTACCTCAAATTCCGTGGTTAAGAATATGGAAATTACCTTGTAATAAAAAAACTAAATTCTCAATTTGGTTTTGTCATAATGCTCTTCCCATTCCTGATATCATTTTTCAAAGACACATTTTACCTAATGATATTTGTTTACTTTGTGGACAGAAGGACAACAATATACATTTTGCTAATAATTGTATTCCTTTTAATATTATTAGGGATCAACTTGTACAATTGCCTACTAATATTTTAGAAGTTATAACTCATTCTGGCAAGAATATTTTATCTACTCATTTTCAAAATCAATTAACTGAAATTCATTTTACTTAATGGACATTTTGGCAAGCTAGGACTGCAATTATGTTTAGGAATGAGCCTATCCAACTGTTTTTAATTAAAAAAACAAATTTCTTCAGATATCAAGGAATTTAGTTTTTAAAAATGGGTACTCTTCATACTAATCTTAAGATTAGGTTGTTGTGTAAATGAAAACCATCTCTTTTTTGTTATAAACTCAATACAGATGGGTCTTCAAACTTATCTTCTTTTACTGTCAGTGTCGGAGGGGTTATTAGTAACAATCAGGGTCAGCTTATGTGGGGTTGTTATAACACCCCGAGAAAATCGAGTTGTCACTGTGCTTAAAATTAAACTAAAATCCTCGATAATCCATATAGAGCATCTATATTTCACAAAAATAAACATGACAGATCATCAAAATACATAACGTCCAATCTAAAATTTACACATCAATCTAAAATATCTCCTAACAACAAGACTAGATAAAATACACCTCCAAATAATTACAGTTTTAATTTTCTTCAAAATAATGCTAAGATCCCAAATATTTACATTGGTAATTTGTACAAAATAATATTCTCAAAATGTTGTGCTCTTAATGTCCTTCATAAATCAGTAGTGTCCAAATTCATGCTTATTTGCCACTAAAAAAAGAACGAGGAGTACACAATATGACAAGAATAAATGTTTAATACAATATCGGTGAATAAAATGCAATAATATGTAATTGTATACGAGTCCAATGCGACACCCAAGCATTGTATCAATTTATTTCTCAATAACATATCAATAGGTTACTGGGCCTCACTTCACCTCACTTGGGCTTCTCAAAGCCTCATTCTGGCGATTGAACTTTTGAACTTTTGATGGGTGACCATTCTCAGTACCACATTAAAATTTCATGGCACCATGCCCAAATAAATAAATAAATATACCATATCTCAATTGAATAACACATAGGATTCCAATTAATACCACAACATTTGATGGTAGTACTTTTTTAAAAGTCTTTACTTATTTTTATATTTATCGACTTTAAAATGCATTTGGAAATGCATATTGTTATTTTTTAAGCTCTATTTTTTTAAGATACATGACAATTACAAAACCGTATTTATAGTTATGTGTACAAATATGGGTTATACACTCGTATGATTGTAATTTTTATATAAATTGGTTTATATATATAACTTTCAAGATATAATCATGGCGAATGTACATTTTTACTTTATATTTATAGGTGCTTTCTGTTTAGTGGCATTTAACGGTTACTTAGTTGATTGAACGAATTTCATTCAAAAAGGGGGCAACAAGATAATAACAAAAACATTAGGTGCTAAAACTCAAACTAGAAGAATTATTAAGGTCAAAAGGACAAATATAAATAGTTTAGATATACTAGAAAAAAATTGACAATATGATCAAGTCTTTTCTCTCTCTAAAATTCTCTCTCAACTCTTTTCTTATTCACGAACTTCTTAACCCACCTAGGATTTTAATGATGATATGAGGAAATCGATTAGAGTTCGAGGACCACCAATTGATTCGTTTGTAAAAGATTTTGTAGGAGTTCAGTGGGAGACTATGAGGAGGCAGAATTCAGAGATTGTAAAGGCAGATTGTGAAGAAAATTTTAAGATTCCTATTGTTTCTAATCACAATTTGAAGATTAAAAATGGAGGATCTACAATCAACAAGGAGAAAGTGGCCAATTTAACGATTAAATAGATACAGATTTTAGATCAAACAATTGGTCCAACGGCGGTTCAGAAGATGAAAGCTGAAGAGTTAAATAATAAAGGTGAGGTGATTTAAAATGTTGTCATGTTGCCCTATCCAAATTATGTAAGTACTGTTATTGAAGATGTAATTCGTAGAAGTGGTAAGGAGCCAATGGTGGAAGAAGAGACTTATGATGATCAATTTCCAGATCTGCTTGAATCTAATGGCAAGGATCTTAATTGAACCGGTAAATGAAGAAAATGAAATCAGTTAATCAACAATCATAGGGAAATGTTATAAATTCTAATCTTGATAGGAAATCGGGTAATAAACTCCATTTTGTCCCGACTATTAAGGATAAAGAAGGTATAAATTGTGTTTTGATTGAGAAAAATGAGGTTGAAGAGGAATTACTCAGATGGAAATATGTTATTGCTGTATATTTTTTTAGGGCCAAAATTTCATGAGGAGCTATGAAATCATATGATATGCGTAAATAGAAACAATTTGGGGCTTTGAAATATTCATGCTGAAAACTTGTGTGTTTATAGTGTCTTTTGATAATTTTGAAACTCAGCCGCAAGTGTTGGAACTTGGACCTTGGTTATTTGATAATAAACCCTTAATTATGAAACCATGGGACATTAGAGTTAATTTGGAGAAAGAAGAAATTGCTAAAATACCTATTTGGGTCAGACTTCATGGCCTAAAACTACACGTATGGGTTGATTATGTCCTAAGCAAGAATGTCACCTTAATTGGGAAACCTTTATTCACTGATAGAATGATAGAAAAGAGATAGAGGCTTACTTATACTAGAATATGTGTTAAAATTAATGTGGGTTGTGATCTACTAGATGGCTTACCTATATATGACTAAGATGGAACTAAAATAATTCAGAAGACAAAATATGAATGGACCCATATGAAGTGTGCTAATTATAAGCTTTTTGGACGTAAGAATGAAAATTATAAAATGACTAAAAACCAGCTCAAGTATGGAGGAAGGTTGATAATGGTACTAAGTTAGAAGATGGTCAATATAACACTAAGAAGCAAAAGTAGGTAGAAGCCAACGAAGCAGTTATAGAAATTTAAAAAAGTGATAAAGTGGGGATAATAAGGACTAATTAAGATATAGGAGAATGCAACAAGGTTGGAGATCAAACAAGCCCCAATGTAGAATTTGAAGATCATAAAGTGGTCTCAATCACACATAATCAAAGTGATGCAAGACTCAACAACAAAGCTAATCATATGAAAAATGTGTTTGAAGTTCTGCAAAATATGGATAATGAATTTGATGACAAAGATGATAAAAAAATTGAAGTAGTTCCAACAGTTAATCAAGAAAGTTCTAGTAGCAGGGAGAAGAAGCAAGTAGAAGTTCAGAATAAAATCAACAATTCAGGAGGGAAACAAGCTACCAGTAATGGAAATAAAGTAAGGAAGAAGGGTGGAAGTGGTATGAATAAACTCTGATTATAATTAATATTGCTATATGGAACATTAGGGGATGCAATGTCCCTCACAAATAGAGAGAAGTAAGTAAATATAGTAGAGATAATAATATCAACATGATTTGTCTGGTGGAAATAAAAGTCAGAAGAAATAACATTGATATTATCAAGCAATGGTGTTTTTATAACTGGGGCTTATTCATAATACTCTTACTTATGGTCCTGGAAGGGTTTGGATTGCATGGGATACAAATGTCTTTGATGTTATTGAGATCAATAGCATGAGTCAAACGCTGTCAGCTAAAGTTGAAGTCAGAAACACATATAAATCTTTCATTTTTACTGGGATATATGGTGATAATGATAGAGCTCCTAGAGTTAATTTGTGGAATTATTTGGAAAGATTTGGTAATATGTTTAATAATGATGCATAGATCATTGGTGGTTATTTTAATGTGGTTAGAAGTAGCAGTGAGAGACTTGGAGGTAATGGTGTGGATTGGGAAGAGACTGGAGAATTTAATCAGTGTATTAGTAATATTGTGGTTGATGACTTTCCTTTTAAATGAAATAAGTATACCTAGAATAATGGAAGGGATGGGGAAGAAAACATTAAAAGTATAATTGATAAAATCTTACATAATGATGTTTGGCTTCAATTGTTCATGGATTGTGAGGTTCAGATGGATCTTCCAAGCATATCTGATCATATTCTCATAGTGTTGTCAATACAAATGGAGAAAGAAAGAATCAACAAACCTTTTAAGGTTTTTAACTTTTGGATGAAGCATAAGGATTTTGTTTATATCTTGAAGAAGGGATGGGATAACCCTGTTGCTGGAAATTTTATTTTCTAAGTATCAAAGAAACTCAAATTTTTTAAGAAGGATTTTAAGAATTTGAATAAAGTCTGGTATTTTAACATTTATTTTAGAATGAATGCTAAGAAGGTGGAATTGGATAGAATTAAAATAGCCTGGTCTAGAATGGAAGTGATGTCGAGTTACTGTTGACCAAAAGGGAGTGCATTAAAGACTACTTAGAGCTGAGGAATTTGGAAGAAGAGTTTTTTAAACAGAAGTCTAGAGTTGCTTGGCTGGATTTGGGGAATAAGAATACTACTTTTTTCTTTAAAAAATTTAAAAGTCATACTAATAGAAATAAGATACTTACAATCAAAGATGAGGAAGGGATTCAATATAAAGGTTAAAAGTTGTTCATAAGAAGGCTGTGAGGGTTTTCAACAATCTTATGTGTTTTAATCAGACTAAAGGTAGTTCTTATTTTGATAAACTTCCTAAAATTAGACAGAGATGTTTAGATGATGATCAAAAGGAGGTTTTACAAGTTGAGGTTACTATTGAAGAAGTTAAAAATGATCTATTTGATATTCCAAAAAAATTGGAACATTGCGTTGAGGAAGTGATTGATAATGTATTGTCTTTTTCAGTTCTGGTAGGATGTTGAAAGAGTTGAATAGTACTGTGATTTATTTGATACCTAAGTCCAACAGTCCAAACACTATGGAGGATTTCAGACCTATCTCTTGTTGTAACACTACTTATAAGATTATTTCTAAAGTTCTAGTTAAGAGAATTGGGATAGTGATTCCTTAGTTGGTTAAAAACAGACAGTCAACTTTTGTTAAAAGAATGAATATCATTGATAATGTTATTTTGATGCAAGAATTAATTAGGTCTTATCATCTTAATACCGGGGTTCCTAGATGTTCTCTCAATATTGATATAATGAAAGCTAATAATTCAGTGAAATGGGAATTCATTTTGGATATTTTTAAGGTTATGGAGTTTCCTGACAGAGTTTGTAACTGGATCATGGAATGTGTTAGTACTACTAGCTTTTCAGTCAGTGTTAATAAAGGAGTGGATGGCTGCTTTAAAGGTACAAATGATCTTGGATAAGGGGATCCTATGTCTCCCTACTTATTCATGTTGGCTATGGAAGATTTGTCATGGATGCGTGATGATGAGATTAGTAAAAGTTAGTTCTCTTTCCATCCTAAGTATAGAGATTTAAAAATCTCTCATGTTATATTTGCTGATAATTTGTTCATTGTGGCCAAACCTGATGTTAATTCTTTAAAAGTGATTGATAAAGTTCTTCAAGATTTTAAAGGAATGTCTGGGTTGGGGGTTACTAAACCTAAAAGTGAGATCTTCTTTGTTGGTGTTCATGAGGATGAGAAAATTAGACTGGCCAATTTGATGGGTATGAGAATTGGGAGTTTCCCTGTTAAATATTTGGGTGTCTCTCTGATTTCTATAAGATTGAAAACTAATGATTGTAATATCTTAGTAGAAAAATTAATGAATAAGATTAAGAACTGGACAAACAGATGGATTTCTTATGCAGGAAGGGTCCAATTAGCTATTTTTGTTCTTAGGCGTATTCAAGTGTATTGGATAAGTATATTTGTGCTTCCTAAAAGGATTATTAAAGAGATTGATCAAATTATAAGGAAGTTTATATTGACAGGGGTTAACCTTACTAAACATGGTGTAAAAGTTGCTTGGGAGAATATATGTGTGCCTTTGGAAGAAGGGGGATTAAGTATCAAGAACACACTTATGCGGAATAATGTGTGTATGATGAGACATTTATGGGATGTGGATCGAAAGAAAGACCCTTTTTGGGTCAAATGGATTCATTCAATTATGATAAAATAAGATACATTGTAGACTGTTAAAATGCCTAATGATGTGTGTAGGACCTGGAGGAAACTTATGAAACTTATGGATAAAGCTAGATTATTTATAAAATACTATATTGGCAAAGGGGACAACACTTATTTTTAGATTTATAATTAGCATGAGAATGGACCTTTGATTGAATATTGTGGGAGAAGGATTTTTTTATGATGCTAATAGTCATTTGAAGGCTAAAGAAAGCGATTTTACTCAACCTCGTGGTTGGGCTTTTCCTAGACTCATTTAAAATGATCTTAGAGAGATGACTGATACTAATATTAGACCTGATCTAGGCTCCGACTAGATAAAATGGGTGGTTTCTAAAGATAGTACTTTTAACTGCAGAGACACTTATGAAGCTTTAAGAGAGAAGACATAAGGTCCACTGGGTTAAAGCAGTGTGGTTATCTAAAATAATTCCTAGATGTTCCTTTTGTTGTGGGTTGTGTGTTTGAACAAGCTTTGGATAAGGGATAAATTAAAATGTTGGGGTATAATCAATGCGGAGAATTATGTCTTCTGTGGAAGTGGGGTGGAAAACATAAATCATATTTTTCTCGATTGTCCTTTCTCTAATAAGATTTGGTTCAAAGTCCTTAAAGCTAATAGGAGTAATAGATATCCTCTATGTTTTGAAGATGAAATTAGGCTTATTAGTTTGTAGGATTAAGGATTTCAAATTAAGTATTAGAAAGTTGAGCCTTGTCGTTACTATCTACTATATTTGGAAAATCAGGAATGATATTATCTTTATTAATACACAGTGGGAGGTGATGAGAGGGTATAGAAAAGTTAAAACAATGATGCCGGAAGCTATAGGCAAATGGAGGAAAGTTCAAAGAAACATAGAAAATTGGGAGAGTTATAATAATTGGGGTTTGTTAGAAAATATTTTTCATTTTACTTAGTTTTTTATATATGCAAGGTTTGTAAAATGAATAAGGTTTGAGTTCTTATCTTCAAAGATTATAGTTTACCTTGTGATCTCTATCATGTTGTGTTGATTTCTGTTGTACTAGGCTTGAGTTTTTTGGGTTCTGGAAGCTCTCCAGGTCATAAGTGGTGAATCTTGGGGATTGAACTTCGGTTTCTTAAAGATTAAGTCTTCTTTGCTCCTGAGTTGTAGATCATGTATGCATGTACAATAGAAGTTAGATTAATTAAAGAAATGGTTTCAGTTCGTTATAAATAGAGGTTTATCCTACTTAGATTGATGCTTGGTTGACCCTATTATTTAATTAGTTGCTTTTGTTTTCCTCAGATCTTTGAGTACCCCTTCAAGATTTGCGGGAAAAGGCCATTTTCCCCTAGTTTGAAGATGTTGGAGTTTCATTCTTGCATTTTTTTTTGATCTAGCTGATTCTTCTTGAGGATGTATTTGAGTAGTTTTAATTTCTTGAAGTTTTAATGATCCATTGTGGTGGTTTGGTAGGTTTGGAGAGTGGTTTTATAGCTGTGGTTTTGGTTTGTATGGTTTTCTTTGTGTGTGGTTTGCTTTGAGTGTGGGTTATTTGTTCAGATAGTGATTGGAGATTTTAAAAGGTCAAGTCTTGGGTTTGTTAATTTCCTCAGGGGGTTTGTACGTGTTGTATGTTGATTGGTTATTTTGGAGGTGTTGGATGCATGGGGTTTCTTTGTCAATATACTTTTTGTCTATCTTGTTGTCCTTGTTATTGGTTTGGTTCGAGTTTTTGTTAGTTTGGGTTAAGTGCTTATTAGTGTTTGGCCTTTTCTTGTGGGCTGAGTTTTTATTTTTAGTTTGGGACTACGTGTCTGGTTTTGTATTTGTGCATTTCTTGGTTTGCTTTAGTGTCGCGCCCCTATTTAATTAAGTTAAGATTATCCTTATATATAGAGATAAATTCCCTTTATTAATACTTGATTTTAAATCTCTTCAAAATAGGGCAAGATTTTTTTTCCAACGGCATGTTTCGATAAAAACATAATTACCTGTACATACAACTTATAAGTATTGAACAACTTTACATATACAAGTTCATTTGTTTAACATTTACACAAAAAGCTTCTTAATATTCAAACTATATTAGACATCACTCCCCCGTTTTCAGGTTCTAACTTGGTAGTGAACTCCAAACGACAGCATACCTGAAACGTAACATTATAGGAGTGTAAGCAACACAAGCTTAGATAATGACCATATACCACATATACACCACACTTATAACTAATTTGAATAACCATTTTTATTCTCTAATGTTATAACCCAACAGGATTTGTGAAACTCTCGCAAGCCTGGACCCGCCACAGTCCAATTAACCCGCCACAGTTAATGGGGACCACAATATCCCATAATTAGGACCGAGTACAACAAACCTTTAAGTTGGATTAAGGGGATCGTCACATCCCATAGGACCCACGATAGTCCTTAACATTAGATAGAGGACCCGCCACAGTCCATAACATTAAATAACTCCGCTTAATATTTTTAATCATATGCATATGTTTCACAAATACCACATCACTCCATAAACAGTTTAACACATGTCTTCAACTACACAATTACATATGAAAATATAAGCATTTATATTTCATAGGTAAGTTCACTCACCTTGAAGTTGGTACTAAGATTAATACCAAACTATTTCCTTGGTATGGCAGTATTATCCGCTCGTCCACCTAATAATTCAACATCATGAGTATTTCAATACATCAAATAACATTAAACTCAGTAACACATCACATCATAACTTTCCATGATATTCCACCCAATCTCAATAAACATCTTGAATAACGCAAAATTAAAGTTTCATAATTTTTTGAGTTCATTTTCTATGTCAGCAAAACATCAAAAACGTGGTGTGCATACTTAATCTACTGGGGTAGATTTTATACCTGAACTTCAAACTATCACCGAAGATTCATTCCTTGGTATTTTTACATGATTTTCGGATATGCTATATGATGATGCTAGAATTAGCACCACCAGGTAAGGTGTTTCCAAGCTCAATATAAGAATAACAATGGCAGCACAGTTATATAAAGAGAAGAGAATGAGATGAGGATAAGTGGAATCAACACCGGAATATAAGTGGTTCAGCCAAATTGGCCTACGTCCACTGTGAGTGTGTGTGAGTAATATCACTGAATGAAGGCACTAATGGCCATGGATACAACCACTCAAGATTTCTCTCTCTACTGTGTATCTATACAAAGCTTCAGCTAGGGTTTAATATCTGGGGTCCTTTTGCAAGGTAGGGGATGATCCCTATATATAGTATCTAGGGGGTGTAATGTACCCCCCATGTATGCAATGAGCATGTGTGTGGTAACCTCACCAATGTGGGAGTGCCATATGTAACTGTCACCTGTAAGGAATGATGATGAAATATTCTCCCCATGTGTGGAGAATAATCTTGTTACAACTGATTTGTGCCCATGTGTCCTTATCCAAATGTCAATAGATGCTCGGCCGCCATATTGGTGGATGACCTCGGCCTGGGAGAGGCCGAGCCGTAAAGGCTTGATGTCCGTTCAATCCGAGATGTGCCATAGGGAGTCTCGGCTTGATCTCATCCGAGACATTATGCTGGGGTCGGCCCCAGCCGAGGTTGGACATGTAGCATGCTGACGACTACTAATGCTTCTTGTCACCTCGGCCCAAGCCGAGGTTGGTCTGGTTCTATGTTTGAAGGTTACCAAGGCTCCTTGTCACCTCGGCCTACTCTCTGCCGAGGTTGCCATACCTAGGTATATGAGGATGCTGTTGATGCATGCGATGCGCGTGGTGTCCATTGGAGATGTAGGTGGTAGTGTCGGCCTGGGCCGACCCAGGTCTGGCCGAGGGATGATATCATGGGCCCATGGCTCATCTAGGGTCGATCAATATCTCGACCATCATCTTGACCGAGGTTGGTGTCTCTAGGCCGAGGTTACACTTGGGGCACATCAATTACCCCCCATCCCTTAGTCATATGCGAGAGCAAGTGGCTAGGGGATTAATACACCTCCGAGGCCTGTCCGTCCTAAGCCAATACCTGCATGACACCTATCCCAAGCTAGAGCGTACTTACTTGGCTGGCGTGTGCTGTCAGCCATCCTTTGGGTTTCCCAAGGAAATGATAGGCCTTGGGAAACGTGCCCAAGTATTTAAGGGTTTAAACCCTTCTTTCTCTTCCTTCTTCTCCATTTCCTCTCCTGCGCACAAACTGTTCTTGCGATTTCTCTCTTTCCAAAGCTTCTTCAATCAGCGCTCTTCTGCAGAGTTTTCTTGCGAGTTTTCTTCGCTTTCCCTCATCGTTTCATTTCCAGGTATCTTCTCCCTTTCATTTCCTCTGTTTCTCATATTTGGTGTGCATTTTTCGGCGAGTTTTAAGTTTTTCGGCGAGCTTCATTGTCTCAGGCGAACTCGGTTTGCCTTAAACTTCCAAGTTTGATCTTTAAACTCCTTTATTTTGCAAGTCAATCGTGTTTGTAGTTTTAGGAGTTTTTCCCAAGTTTAGGGTCGTCCTCTGATGCTCAGACCTTTATACCAACTTCTTGAGGATTTCCCTTCTCTTAGAGAGAAGACCCTAGGAAAGATTAGGCAGATAGAGAGAGCTCAGGAGGAAGCTCGTAGGTCACAAGAGTTTCCCATTAGGCCCTTGTTTCCACCACCTCTGAGGGTTATAAATCCTGACCCCCCGGAGAACTTTTATTATAGAGGGGTGCCTGCTGATCCAACACCTATGTCTGAGTCTAAAGCTTCCACTTCAGACCCCATGTCAGTGGACTCTTTCCAGGAAGATATGGATTTCACACCTCGGCATGATCAGGCCCCTGATCAGGCCGAGGTATCCAGCCGAGCTTCATCCCATAATGGCTCCAGCACCTCAGCCTCTTCTTCAGAGGTTGAAGTTCTTGAGCCGAGTGTGGCTGTGCCACCCATTCTTGATGCCATCCCCCTGTCGGCCGTCACAGGGGAAGAGTTCGCTCAGAGATTCCCTAGTAACCCATCTACATCTGCTCCGGCCGACGTTGAGCTTGATGATAATGAAGATGCTGAAAGCGATGTTGATATCTCTGAGGCAGCCGAGTTCGAGAGCACTGTAACTGAAGTGGATCTTCTATGCTTCAGATATTTGTACTCCATCAGTCCTTCCATCAAGTTAAGGAGACCTCTGAGGGAAGAGAGGGCCTATCACGGACGAGATGGAGAAATCTGCTTGTACGAGAAGATGTTTAAGTTAGGGTTTTGCCTACCCATTCATCCCATAATCAAATCCATTCTCTCTTACATCAACTTGGCCCCCTCACAGCTATCTCCCAATGCCTGGAGAGTCATCATAGGGGCCATTATCCTGTGGAGGGCAGTCCACCAATCTGACCTCCCAATTCAGGTCTTCGTTGGTTGCTATGTCCCAACCTCGGCCAAAAACCATCCGAGCTACTATCATTTTGTGGCTCAGAGGCCTGAGAAGAAGATGCTCCAGGTGACTCAGACCTCAAATCATAACTGGAAGCCCCGTTATTTTTTCGCCTCAGGGGCATGGGAATTTGACCCTTGCGTTCCCTCTTCCACACTTGAGCCGAGGATACCCCTCAAATGGGGAAAGGTCTCCATGTTTGCCAGGGCCGATCCTGGTCTAAGTCTTCAAAATATGCAGAAGGTGAAGGCCCTACAAGACCAAGGGGCACATGTCCTGTTCGTTAAGTTCGAACATTTGCTAACCCCCCAGTATCTATCGGGGACGAGCCTGGGTGGAAGTCTCCTTGTTGATTTTGGTAAGAATTTTTATTTTATGTCTAACCTCTGAACTCATTCGTATCTGATTCCTGACCTATATCTTTTAACTTTTGCAGAGCGACCACAAGACATCCCGGATGAACTGTGGGAGATGGCGGCTCCGAGCTTGGCGAGGCTTGCAAAAAAGGCTGGTCTGAACGCTCCTCCCCCAGCTCCCTCTACATCAAAATCCCAGGCCTCAAAGAAGAGGCCCCAGAGGCCCCTGCCTCTGAGGATCAGAGGCCAACCGTGAGGCAAAAGAAGGCCTCAGATGCTGCACTTCCAATTTCTTCGGCTGACATCCTGACAGCTCGTCTGGGTCAGCTCAAGTTAACTGATAGCGTGGTCGGCAATAGCAGGCAGGCCATGGATGCACTTGCCTCTGTAATGACCGAGGTCAATAAGCATTTCTACCGAGCTATGGACACCTCCCTGCTGGTTGAGTTCAGCCTTCACAGAGCCGTCCAGGTATAATTTGTTCCTTTGTCAAATTTTTATAAGTGCAACATCTGACTTTCTCCTGCTTAACCTCTTCATTAAATGTGCAGGGAGTGACTGCCATGTATCAGCTATCGAACTGGGCCATGAGGATGTTGCCCCTTATCCAGAAGGGGCAAGAGGCTGAGAAGGTTGAGAGTGCCCTCAATGCTGAAGTCGACCGTCTGAAATCAGAGCTACAGAACTCTGAGAGTAAGGCTAAAGGGTTGGAAAAAGACATCTCTGTGCTCGTCAAGGACCATGCCAGAGCCCTGAAGGCAAAAGATGACGCTCTGCAGTAGAAGGTCAGCGCGGCTGTGAAGGCTGCCCTCGAAGATGCCTCGGACAAGATAATTTCTGACTACAAAGGCTCAGAGGAGTTCATGGGTTTTGGCTTTGAATACCTCGAAAGAGGTATCAAGGCCACTACCAAATGGGGTGAGGTCAGAGAGAAGGAGGTCGGCACTCTAAAGGCCTCTTACTTTTTGGGTCTCGGCTTTGCTGACCCTCAGTTTGCTCAGGCACTTCAAGAGGTAGAGGACGAGGCTGTTGCTCCATCCGAGACTGCAACTCTTGGAGGAAACGAGGTCGGAGGGGAAGACCATATTGATGACGTGGCCGAGGTGACCAATGATGATCAAGCCAACTTGGCCGAGACTGTTAATGTCCCCCCCCCCCCAACCTTTAGGGTTTATAACTTGTAACAAATTTGTAATTTTCAACTTGTAATACCTCAGTACTTTGTAAGGAATATTTGTAATCAATGTCTCTGAATGCCATATGATCTCTTCCTTTTACTGAATGTCAATCTCTTCTATTATTTTGTTGCAGTGTTCTTGTTTATACTTGGTTAATAATTCGATTGTAATTAGGCTCTGAGGTCATCACCTAAGACATGAGCCCCATAATAAATTTCACAAAATTAGTGATGTTAAGGGTCTGAGGTCATCTGCCAAGGTGTCTGAGCTCAGACCTCGTCACCACCGAGTGATGTTATGAGGCTCTGAGGTCATTACCTAAGATGTTATCCTCATAATAAACTTCACCAAATTAATGATGTTAAGGGTCTGAGGTCATCTGCCAAGGTGTCTGCGCTCAGACCTCGTTACCACCGAGTGATGTTATGAGGGTCTGAGGTCATCACCTAAGATGTTAGCCTCATAATTCACCAAATTAATGATGTTAAGGGCCTAAAGTCATCTGCCAAGGTGTCTGAGCTCAGACCTCATCACCACCGAGTGATGTTATAAGGGTCTGAGGTCATCACCTAAGATGTTAGCCTTATAATAAACTTCACTAAATTAATGATGTTAAGGGTCTGAGGTCATCTGCCAAGGTGTCTGAGCTCAGACCTCGTCACCACCGAGTGATGTTATGAGGGTCTGAGGTCATCACCTAAGATGTTATCCTCATAATTCACCAAATTAATGATGTTAAGAGTCTGAGGTCATCTGCCAAGGTGTCTGAGCTCAGACCTCGTCACCACCGAGTGATGTTATGAGGGTCTGAGGTCATCACCTAAGATGTTAGCCTCATAATAAACTTCACCAAATTAATGATGTTAAGGGTCTGAGGTCATCTGCCAAGGTGTCTGAGCTCAGACCTCGTCACCACCGAGTGATGTTATGAGGGTCTGAGGTCATCACCTAAGATGTTAGCCTCATAATAAATCTCACCAAATTAATGATCTAAGAATGAAGTAAGAAATGTCATGGAAACTGATCTTTATTAATAACCTCTTCTCAATAAGATGGTACATTTACATAAAATTCTAGGAAACATCATATGTAATATTTCTTGAGATGGTCAGCATTCCATGGGTTAGTGAAAGGTTCTCCTTATAGGTTTTCTAGCCTGTAAGTGCCAGGCATAACCTCTTCCGTTACTTTGTAGGGGCCATGCCATTTTGGGTGTAGCTTGTTTGCCTTCTGTAGGGTCTTCTTTAGCACTAGGTCTCCCACTGCAATGGGTCTTGACTTCACCCTCTGGTTGTAGAATTTCGCTGCCCTCTGATGGTAGGCTACTTTTCTGACCTCTGCGTCTTCCCTTCTTTCTTCGATAAGATCCAGGTATAGCCTCCTCTTTTCCCCATTGCTGTCAGTGTCGTAGGTCTGAATCCGATGAGTTGGTAGTCCTACTTCCGTTGGTATGACGGCCTCTAATCCATGTGCCAGCATGAATGGGGTTTCTCCTGTAGGTGTCCTTGTCGTGGTTCTGTAGGCCCATAACACTGCGTGAACCTCTTCTGTCCATCTCCCCTTCGCATCTTCTAACCTCTTCTTGATTCCGTCCAAGATTGTTCTGTTTGTGACCTCAGTCTGGCCGTTTGCCTGAGGTCGACCAGGAGATGTGAAGAATTGCTTAATCCCCACTCTTAGGCAATACTTTTCCAAGGAGGAGTTCTTTAACTGGGTCCCATTATCTGAGATGAGAGTGTTTGGGAGGCCATATCTACATATGATGTTCTTCCAAATGAACTGGAAGGTCTTCTGCTCTGTAATTATTATCATCGGTTCTGCCTCCACCCACTTAAAAAAGTAGTCAATGGCAACTATCAAGAATCTATAGTTTTTGACAGATCTTGTCAAAGGTCCTACCAAATCAATTCCCCACACCGCAAATGGCCATGGGGAAGAGATTGACATCATAGGCTGATGGGGTTGATGAGGGATAGTGGCGAACCTTTGACATTTGTCGCATCTCTTCACATAGTTTGCAGCGTCCTTAGACAAGGTAGGCCACCAGTATCCCTGAGTGATGATCCTCTTGGCTAAGGGCCTTACCCCTATGTGTCTAGAGCAAGAACCCTCATGAACCTCCTGTAAGACCTGGGGTACTTCCATGGGATGCACACATCTGAGGAGAGGCAATAGAAACCCCTTCTTATACAAGACGTCTCCTACTATTGAGAACTTGGCAGCCCTGTATCTCAACTTTCTCCTTTCCATCCTAGACTCAGGTAGCTCTCCGTCTCTTAGGTATCTGACGAGCGGGTCGATCCATGAGTCTCCTAGGTTCACATTGTGATAAGGGCTACATACCTCGTCCTCCTCGATGCTTGATTTTCCTAAGACCTCGATTGGAATGGTCCTTCCCAAATCTATCTTCATTGCCGAGGCCAGCCTTGCCAATGCATCAGCATGATTGTTGCTCAGTCGAGCCACTCTCTTCAGCTTTGCTTCTTCAAAATACTCTAACAACCCTCTTACCTTCTTTAAGTACTTGGCCATCCTTTCATCTTTGGCTTCGTATACCCCCAACACTTGGTTGACAACCAACCTTGAGTCGCTATGGAGTAGAAGTTGAAAAAACGTTGCTAATGCCCTTTAATACAAGATTAAACTGTATAAGCAACTCCGAGATGTTTGTTGGAGAAACCCTTTTCTTTTGAAAATAAAAATTATAAACAACAAGATGTGTTTACAAAAAAAACTTATGTACGAGAGTAATCAAGATTTGTAATCAGTTTTTAAAACAAGACAGTTTTAAAAATCAGCACACTATAGACTGAGATGAGTAAATGAAGATAATCAAACACACAGTTTTTAACATGGTAAAACCTCTCCCAACAGAGGAAACATCCACGGTGACTTCTAAGTCACAAAAACAAAAATCCACTAATAACAAATAATAGTTACAAACAATACAACATACATGCACATAAATCAACCTATTCTAAGTTTAGGAATATACCCCACTTGGTGTCCTTCTAACTTCTCATAGATCTGATTGTTGATGATGTTCTTCCAGTTTGATAACTTCCTTTGCTTTAGCTTCCTTATGTCGGCTCAATGATCTTTGATCTTATTCACAACTCTTCCAGTGTAGTAGTGTGTTAAGTGTTTGTGAAGTGATTCCTATCAACATGCATGAACTCACACACACTTAGATTTACAGACAGTCCTAGAAAAATTACATATAAAGTCTATATGCTGTGATTTTGTTTTCTTTCTTTCTTACAGAACTAAAAACCTTTTTGACCTTTAATATAACCCAGATTCCATGGATATCTCGCTTCAAAATCGGTCAAGATCTTAATCAATCTCGGTTTTAAAAATATTTTTGAGATGGAAAATCTCCAAGTGCGAATCCAACTAGGTTAAGGTTAAGTTTCGTAAGAATAGAAACCATAAAACATTTTCAAAACCAAATCAGTAAAGATTTTCTTAAATCAAGTAAGAAATATGCAGATCTAGTGAAAATGTAACATGCAGAATGTAGATCTAAAGTTTCTATGAAAAAGAAACACAGATCTTCACACGAATGTTTAAGTTGTAAACAAGATCATAGACAAAGAGGTTACAGCTTCAATATGAACAAACCACTCTCTCTCAAACACTCAAGGTTGTGTTTGGGGTTAGTTGTATACGAAGGTTTGATTCAGAAAATGAAGTGTTTAGGGTTAGGGTTTGGTTTTTGGCTAACACAGTTTCTTTCTCTCTCTTCTCTCTTTTCTTTTCTCTCTTCTCTCTTCTCTCTCACTTCTCTCTTCTCTCTATATTTTTTTCTCTCAGAAATGATGAATGCCCAAAAGTCTTGAAAGTCTGAGAAGTGGGGGGTTTATATAGGGGTGGAGGAAGGTTCTGGAAATGCGCATGGAATCAATGGCTGAGATTAAGTCATCCTACGATTGACTTGATCTAAGGGTTATAAAACAACGGTGGTTAAGTCCAAAGTGATTGGTTCAAACGATGGCACACGGATAGGTTTAAAACACACGCAGACCATCGATCATCTTTGATCCAACGATCATCAATCCACCAGCGAACCCTCTCACATAACAAACACAAATAGATGAACCAGGAGGATGACAAGTGTTGAAATATGAGTGGCTCACACACGTGCGTCCAAAGTAATTACAGCAAGCACCCTGAAGTCTCTAGCGCATTTACATTCTACCCAAACAAACATTCCATTGAAAAATGAAGTTTTTAAAATAGAAATTTTACCCCACAAATTATATAAACACATTTTATTAATAAAAACATTTATTTAAAAAATGTTTAAAAATGTTTAAAAATTCCCAAAAATAATTAAAACCACATTTTAAGGGGAATTAATCACACAATCAATTTTAAGCAATATATACACATGTATGCACTTCTAATTGTGTGTAGTGTGATTCAATTTATACCTTCTTGGATTATTGGAGAGGATTAGAGAGATAAGTTCTGAGGCTTTTTGGATTCTAGGATGGACAACCAATTTTGTCACTATTTCCAAACTAGATGAACACTTATACAGTATAGACTTAAGCAAGTCAAATGTATAAGGTGCTTCAATCTCCCCCTTTGGAAATATGAGACAAAATATCCTTTGAGTTAGCTTAAAACTCGTAGGGAACCAAAAAAATAAAGCCTAGTCCTATACAAAAGATACTATCTACCCATTTCCTAGAAAGTCAAAAATTACATAACTCAACTATTTACAAAATTTTACACTAGAAATGGTAGACAATCAGTTAAAGAGATTCCTGCAAATATGCACACTAAGATCAAGGAGTTTAGATGAAATGTGAACAAAACATTGAACCCGTAAGACTCAAATTTCTCCCCCATTTTGTCTCAAATGGACAAAGGGTAAAACTTAAGGTCTTAAGAGTTTAATCAGCACATACCATACCTATAGAGTTACGCAAATACAGAAATCTGTTATAGTCTAAAGGTTTAGTGAACATGTCTGCAAGTTGCAGATCAGTAGGCAGGTAATGGATTTCTAACTCCTTAGTTTCAACAAGTTCGCGTATAAAATGATGCCTTATTTTAATATGCTTAGTTCGCGAGTGTTGAACCGGGTTTTTAGATATGTTAATGGCGCTTTGATTGTCACAATACAATTGTAACTGATCTTCTTTAATCCCATAATCGCTTAACATTTGTTTTATCCATAACAACTGAGCACAACAACTTCCTGCTGCTATATATTCGGACTCAGCCGTAGATAAAGATGTGTAATTCTGTTTTTTGCTACTCCAACCAACTAAATTATTGCCGACATAATAACAGGCACCTGATGTACTTTTACTATCATCAGTACAACCGGCCCAATCATCATCAGTATACCCTATGATGGTGCTACAGGTATCCTTAGTATACCTAAGTCCAAGATTAAGAGTGCCTTTTATGTACTTTATTATACGTTTTACACACAATAAATGGCTCTCTTTAGGGTTATTCTGGTAAAGAGCACACAGACATACATCATACATTATATCTGGTCGTGAGGCAGTTAGATAGAGTAGGCTACCAATCATACTATGATAGAGTGTGGAATCAACTGACTTTCCATTTTCATCTTTACATAATTTAACAGTAGTACTCATAGGCGTTTTGGCAACTTTAGCATTATCTAAACCAAATTTCTTAACAAGATCTAAGGCATACTTAGTTTGAGAGACAAATAGTCCATCATAATTCTGTTTCACTTGAAATCCTAAGAAAAGTTGTAGCTCCCCCATAAGGGACATGTGAAACTCCTTGTGCATAATAGCAGAAAAAGATTTAACTTCAGAGTTTGAAGTTGACCCGAAAATGATGTCGTCTACATAGACTTGGGCTATAATAATGTTTTTGTCAAAATGTTTGACAAAGAGAGTCTGTTCATTTCCTCCTCTCTTAAAACCCTTATCCAACAAAAAGTTGGAAAGGCATTCATACCAAGCTCGAGGAGCTTGTTTTAAGCCATACAAAGCCTTTTTTTAGACGAAAGACATGGTCAGGGTATTTAGGATCAATGAACCGTTTGGTTTGTTCTACATACGTTTCTTCGGACAGAATTCCATTGAGGAAGACAGATTTGACATCCATTTGATAAAGTGTAAATTTTAAGTGACATGCTATGGAGAAAAGAAGTCGAACAGATTCAAGACGAGTGACAGGGGCAAAAGTCTCGCTAAAATCTATTCCTTCTATTTGTGAGTAGCCTTGAGCAACTAGTCTAGCTTTTTTTCTAAGGATGACCCCATTTTCATCAGATTTGTTCTTAAAAATCCAACGTGTCCCAATAACATTTTTGTTTTGAGGCCGCGGTACAAGATACCAGACATCGTGAATGACAAATTGTAAAAGTTCTTCCTGCATAGCAGAAATCCAGTGTGTGTCATTCAATGCTTCATTAACATTTTTCGGTTCCACAAGGGAGACGAAACATGCATAATTAGCATAATTTCTTAACTGGGATCTAGTACGAACTGGCTCATTAGGATTACCGACCACGTTGTCAATGGGATGATCTTTAGAGACCCAGCCAGGTACTTCTGGACTCTCACTAGGTAATGAGTCATCTATTTCTAGTGAATCAGTTTTGAAATCATTTTCAGATTCAACCACAATAGGTGATTCAGATATCTTATTTTCGACAATAGTGTCGCTTACAATTACATTTATCGATTCCATAAGGGCCTTAGTACGCAGATTGTATATACGATAAGCACGACTGTTTGGAGAGTATCCTAAGAAGATGGATTTATCACCACGCGTTTCGAATTTAGACAGATGTTCTCTGTCTTTACAGAAATAACACTGACTTTCGAAAGTTCTTAGATATTTCAGATTAGGCTTCTTACCGTACCACAACTCATAAGGGGTTTGTTTAGAGTTTTTCCTAAGGTAAACCCTATTAGTGATATGACAGGAAGTTCTAATAGATTCTACCCAGAAGTATTTAGGTAGAGATTTGGCATGCAACATGATACGTGCCATCTCTTGAAGAGTTCGATTTTTCCTTTCGGTAACACCGTTCTGCTGAGGGGTCTTAGGGGCACTGAATTCATGTTTGTAACCGTTGTAGTCACAATATTCAACTATTCCTGTGTCTATGAACTCTCCCCCTCTATCACTACGAATACGATTGACTTGTGTGTCCTTCTCATTTTCAATTCTTAGTAAAATTTTAAAAAAATTCTGAAACGTGTCAGATTTTTGTTTCAAGAAGGCAACCCAAGTGAATCGTGTGAAATCATCAACCATGACAAGGATATAACTGTGTCCATAAAGACTAACAGTTCTAGAGGGACCAATAAGGTCCATATGGATGAGATCCAGAGGTCTAGAGGTGAGAATGTCTTTAAACTTTTTATGCGAAGTCTTAACTATTTTTTCTTCCTAGCAATGACCATAGACAACACTTGAAATAGGTTTAATTTAGGAATTCCTCTAACAATCTCTTGACTAGACAATCTACCAAGGATATCATAACTTAGGTGACCCATACGATTATGCCAGATTTCATTGTCATCCATTCTGACAATGTTACAGGTTTCAGAACCAGTTTTGACAGTATAACAATTGTCAGGTGTTCTAAATCTTGTAATAATGCATTCACCTTTATCATTTAGAATTTTACAATTGTTCTTTGAAAAGGTTACTGTATGGTCAGAGTCACAAAATTGTGATATACTTAGGAGATTGGCTTTAAGGCCTTTAACTAATAGAATATTTTCGAGAACAGGCATTCCTTCTTCTTTTAGGGTTCCTTTACCTATGATCTGGGATGAAACTCTGTCACCAAAAACTACTTTCCCACCAGCAAATCTGGTTTTGTTTAAAAGTTTTTTTTCATCTCCTGTCATATGTTTGGAACATCCTGAATCTAAGTACCAACCAGATGAAGTGTGTTCAGCTTTTAAGGCATTGATAACAATGTTACACTTCATTTGGGGTAAAATATCATCTTTTCTAACCCAAATGGCTCTAGTTTTAATTTTGCGCAAGTTTGCCCTCATTTGATAAAATTTTCGAGAAACAGCTTTTTGTCGAAAAACATTTGGAGCAGCAAACTGATTATTGTGGAAAATTTGAGCTTTTGGTTTAGGAAAGTTTCTGGGAGCCTTTCTCTTAAATGAACTCTTAGTTTTGGTCTTTCTATTCCTGTAGTTAGAGTTCTTGTCAGGTTGTCTTGGAAGGACATAATGGTTACGATTTTGCCTAGAATAGTTAAAGTTCTTGTAGACAGAAGTGTTGTACACAGGGGTGTTTAGATGTCTAGCATAGCAACCTTCAAAGGAATGACCATAATTGTCACAGTAGGAGCAATATTGATTGCTTGAGGGATGAACTTCCTTAGGAAAACTTCTAAAAATGGGTTTAACAGCATTCTGTTCAGTAGTGCTATTCCTAGGAGGGATGGTTTTAAAGGTAGATTCAGCCTTTCTGATCAAAGGACAGACGTATTTAGTCTTAAGTTTAGTGTCAGCCTTAGAATTACAATACTCTCCAATGTCTTTCTGTTGTTGCTTTTGATCAAATTCCTCTTTAATAAAATGAAAGTCTGGACATGTTTCAATTGGTCTTTTGCCCCCAGACACAAACTTAATAGGTTCAAGATTTGTAGTTTGTGGTTTGTTCTTAGGGCAAAATCGAATACCGGTTCTATCATCAGAATTGGTCTTGGAGTGAACAACAAAGTCAGTAAAACAATTTGAATTGTTTTCAAACTTAGAATTTTTTTTGAAAACAGTAGCTGTCTTTATTTTTGCTTCCTCCAGTTCTAATAATGTTCCCTTATATTTCATTTCCAGGGTTTCATTAGTTTTAGTCAACTCTTTTAATTTTTGATCAAAAGTTTCAATTTCAGATTGATGAGACAGACACTGGTTAGTGTACTCTTCGGCATTCAGCTTCACAATAAGACTTAGATCATCTAATTTCTTAGTCAGGTCACTAACAGTCTTCTCCAGTCTAGTGCTTTTTTTAAGAGTTTTAGCATACAAAGTATGGATATCAGGGAGGTCATCTGTGTCTGAGTCGCTAAGTGAAGTGTGTGTAGTGACCCCTAACGATTCAGTTTTAGTACTCACGCACCCATTTACATCGTCGTTATCGAGATCACTTTTACTCACACACACGGAACTAGAACTAGCAACATTTTCAGATAATAAAGCATCTAGGCCAGTCAAAACAGTATTCACACAAGCAGGAGTAGGAGCATCATTATCACACACAGGCATATCATCATTGTAAATGATCTTAGCATAAAAGAACATGCAAGGGTCAAGTACATTTGATGACTCAAGTTCCTCTTCATCAGAGTCACTTGAATCATTCCAAGTTTTACAGACATTGGCTCTATTGTGTGTGTTGGCTTTATTCAGATTAACTCTGCAATCGTGAGCAATGTGACCTAGTTTCCCACATCTAAAACATTCAATCTTTTTAAGGTCTCTAGTGGGTCTGGAGTTGTTGTCCTTAGGATGTTTGTCAAGACCTCTCTCATGAGGTTTGGGATTAGACAGAGTAGGATAATTAGGCTTGCCTTATTTAGTTGCCTGTTTGTTTCTAAATTTAACAATTTTCTTAAATTGTTTAGACATTAAGGCAATCTGATTATCTAGTTTGTCTATATCACACTCCTCATTAGAGTCAGAGTTGATCAAATTAGTCTCAAGTTTAGATATCTTAGAGGCAAAACTCAATTTAGAGTTGGGTTGTTTTCTTTATGAATGATTTAATTATTTCTTAAAGTCTAATTCCATTTCCACAGTCCTAAGTTTGATACTGAGTAACTCAGGGGTAAGGTTTTGATCACTCATTTCCTCAATAGCATACCTCTTGCTGTCAAATTTTGTGGTAATGATCTTAAGATTTTAGAAACAATTTCATTCCTATCATAAGTAATACCATTAGCATGCAACTTGGTGACTATATCAGTTAAGTTCATGTAGAAATCATCAAAAGACTCAGAGTCAGACATAATCAAAGAGTTGTACTTCTGGGTAAGCATTTGAGTTTTAGCAGCTTTAACTCTTGAGTCTCCTTCATGGGCAGTGATTAATGTGTCCCAAGCTTCCTTAGAAGTGGCACAAGATGAGATTCTCTTGAACTCATACTCATTAATAGACATAAAAATGGCATTCTTGCCTTTATTGTTATTTCGAGAAATAGTTTTCTCTTCTTGGGTAAACTCACTTAAGATTTTCTTTACCCTATGATCACTTCCTTCAGTGGCTGGTTTAGTAGGATAAGTGTATCCATTTTCAATAATGTCCCAGACATCATCTCCTAAAGTCCCTTGGATGAAGGCAACCATTCTTACTTTCCAGTAAGCAAAGTTGTTTCCATCAAAGAGTGGAGGTCTGGACAGATTACCAAACCTTTCATTCTTCTCGTCCATAGTTAGGTTTTTCAGAAAACGATTTCAAAAACACAAGATCTTTTTGAAATAAAAGTTAACAGGGCTCTGATACCAATTGAAAAAATGTTGCTAATGCCGTTTAATACAAGATTAAACTGTATAAGCAACTCCAAGATGTTTGTTGGAGAAACCCTTTTCTTTTGAAAATAAAAATTATAAACAACAAGATGTGTTTACAAAAAAAACTTATGTACGAGAGTAATCAAGACTTTGTAATCAGTTTTTAAAACAAGACAGTTTTAAAAATCAGCACACTATAGACTGAGATGAGTAGATGAAGATAATCAAACACACAGTTTTTAACGTGGTAAACCTCTCCCAATAGAGGAAACATCCACGGTGACTTATAAGTCACAAAAACAAAAATCCACTAATAACAAATAATAGTTACAAACAATACAACATACATGCACACAAATCAACCTATTCTAAGTTTAGGAATATACCCCACTTGGTGTCCTTCTAACTTCTCATAGATTTGATTGTTGATGATGTTCTTCCAGTTTGATAACTTCCTTTGCTTTAGCTTCCTTATGTCGACTCAATGATCTTTGATCTTATTCACAACACTTCTAGTGTAGTAGTGTGTTAAGTGTTTGTGAAGTGATTCCTATCAACATGCATGAACTCACACACACTTAGATTTACAGACAGTCCTAGAAAAATTACATATAAAGTCTATATGCTGTGATTTTGTTTTCTTTCTTTCTTACAGAACTAAAAACCTTTTTGACCTTTAATATAACCCAGATTCCACGGATATCTCGCTTCAAAATCGGTCAAGGTCTTAATCAATCTCGGTTTTAAAAATATTTTTGAGATTGAAAATCTCCAAGTGTGAATCCAACTAGGTCAAGGTTAAGTTTTGTAAGAATAGAAACCATAAAACATTTTCAAAACCAAATCAGTAAAGATTTTCTTAAATCAAGTAAGAAATTTGCAGATCTAGTGAAAATGTAATATGCAGAATGTAGATCTAAAGTTTCTATGAAAAAGAAACACAGATCTTCACACGAATGTTTAAGTTGTAAACAAGATCATAGACACATAGGTTACAGCTTCAATATGAACAAACCACTCTCTCTCAAACACTCAACGTTGTGTTTGGGGTTAGGTGTATACGAAGGTTTGATTCAGAAAATGAAGTGTTTAGGGTTAGGGTTTGGTTTTTGGCTAACACAATTTCTTTCTCTCTCTTCTCTCTTTTCTTTTCTCTCTTTGCTAACACAGTTTTTGGCAATATATACATGTGTATATATTGCTTAAAATTGATTGTGTGATTAATTCCCCTTAAAATGTGGTTTTAATTATTTTTGGGAATTTTTAAACATTTTTAAACATTTTTTAAATAAATGTTTTTATTAATAAAATGTGTTTATATAATTTGTGGGGTAAAATTTCTATTTTAAAAACTTCATTTTTCAATGGAATGTTTGTTTGGGTAGAATGTAAATGCGCTAGAGACTTCAGGGTGCTTGCTGTAACTACTTTGGACGTGCGTGTGTGAACCACTCATATTTCAACACTTGTCATCCTCCTGGTTCATCTATTTGTGTTTGTTATGTGAGAGGGTTCGCTGGTGGATTGATGATCGTTGGATCAAAGCTGATCGATGGTCTGCATGTGTTTTAAACCTATCCGTGTGCCATCGTCTGTTTTATAACCCTTAGATCAAGTCAATCGTAGGATGACTTAATCTCAGCCATTGATTCCATGCGCATTTCCAGACTTCTAATTGTGTTTAGTGTGATTCAATTTATACCTTCTTGGATTATTGAAGAGGATTAGAGAGATAAGTTCTGAGGCTTTTTGGATTCTAGGATGGACAACCAATTTTATCACTATTTCCAAACTAGATGAACACTTATACACTATAGACTTAAGCAAGTCAAAGGTATAAGGTGCTTCAGGTGTCGCTTTACTCGATGAGTTATTGCCAATAAGAGACCTGCTATCATGGCCTCATACTCGGACTCGTTGTTTGAGGCCTGAAAGTTGAATCTCAAGGCGTATTCAATGTTGGCGCCATCTGGAGCCGAGAGTATTAGCCCTGCGCCGCTTCCACTGTCACAGGAAGAGCCATCAACGAAGAGGCTCCATACGTCTACATCAGATGAGAAGACCCATTCTCTCATAACCCCTTTCTTGAAGAGGTATCGATCCTCTTCGTTCTCTTCTACTCTGCACCGATTTTTTCCTGGGATAACCTCTTCTCGACCTCAAAAGACGTTCGATGCAGTCTCTTCCGAATCTCGGAAGACACTACGGTTCGTCTCTTCGCCGTCATCTAAGCCTTTCTCTGTCTCGGCCTCTTCCCATGTGAACTCTACGACAAAGTCTGCGAGGGCCTGCCCCTTGATGGCTGTCCTGGGCTGGTAGGTAAGGTCATACTCTCCTAGTTCGATGCGTATTAATACCTCGTATTTTTGGCTATATTTATTTTTGGAATTAATTAATTAAATGCGTATTAATTGGAAATTAATCCGGGTTAAAAATACTAACGAGATGCGAGTTGGTATTTGATTATGTGCATACATGTTTTTATACATGTTTTTATATGAATATTGTATTATAAAAAAAATTGTCGTGAGATTTATATACGGCATTTTGGAAATTTTGTTGAGACGCGTGTGACCGCCGCGTCATGGTGTAGTATTTTAATTATAAAAGTGATTTTAAATTCTATTAACCGTATGGTCGTTTCGAGTGCGCCAACGCGTTCGGGAGGGTCGAGATAGTCAGAAAACACTAGCCGGGGGTGTAGTTTGGGTCCCGGGGTATTTTTAGGCCATACCGGCAATATAAAGGGTATTTTGGTAATTTTGTATTTTTAGGAATTAAAAATGACGAAAATTAGAGAAGTAAATCTGATTGGGAATAGACCCACTAAACCCACTAACCAACCCTTAATGACCCAATAAGCTACGGAGGTTATCATTTAGGTTTCCAACTTTCCCAAAGAAAACCCTAGCCACCATAGCCACTTTTGGAGAAGAAAGCTTGTAGAGAAGGAATTCTGCAGAAATCTTTACAAAAATCAACATCAAATTCAGAGACAATCAAGGCAAGTGATTTAATTACATTTAAATTCAGAGAATGTTCTTCCCATGTTAGAAAATTGAAGAATTCCAATTGTTCTTGAAAGATGAATGAAAACCCATGTTAATTGGATTTAGAACTTGAATATTGAGGACAAATTGCATGTAGAACCATATAGAGATGATTATTCTGGTATTAGTATCCGTGGGATGTAACAAAAACGGATCTAGAATGGACTAATTGATGATTACAAATTCTAGGGTTTAAGTTCTTGAATAATTGGGGAAAAAGTGTAGAGATTTGTATATTGATTGATGTTAGGGTGATTTAATCCTTTCAAAACGTGTTAGTAGGTGACTATAATATGTTTAGGATTGATTAGAGACCTTAAAACAATCATTGGGACTAATTTTAGAGGAGATTTGAGGAGTAAAATTGATGAAAAACGAAGAAGGAAAAATCTGGGCTCGAACTGGTCGTTCATTAGAAGAGCCTCCCCAGGTCGTTCGAACGAGCTTCTAACGAGTTGACCAGTCACTTCAAACGAAAAGGAATTTCGTTCGATACTTCGTTCGAACGAGATCTCGTTAGAAGGTACAGTTCGTTCGAACGAACTGGGTCTCGTTCGAACGAGCTGACAGTTTGATCTCGTTCGAACAGCCTCGTTCGAACGAGACTTCTAACGATCTGGCAGTTTGGGCCTTTTTGGCCTGTTTTGATTTTGGGAGTCCCGTAAACTTGTTCGAGGGTAGAGTTAACATTCCTTTGATGACGTATTGATAGATTTGGGACTTTTGGGTTATTATGAGGAGTAAATTATATACGAGTGATTTAAATCAATGAACCGATTGGGTTGAGACGTGAGTGTCTACTACGACATGAGAATAAATTATGGCGCGTATGATTATAAACCGGAATCGTATAAAGTGTGTAAATTATATATTGGTACTAGAATGAGAATAGTACTACAATCAAGCTACGGGATTACTAAGACGTGTGTTTACTTAGTATTGGTATATGAATTGTGTGTATGACATACCTACCATACTTGCTATCACGGGAGGTTTTCGTTCGCTTAGGGCCCTCTAATCCTTGTGTTTCCCGAATTTAGACTAGTTACCTTGATGAACATAGGTCATAGAAAGACTTATTGGGATATTAATAAGTCCGCTGATCGTGGGAGCGTAGGTATGTGCGTGACCCATGTGATGTGACTGTGTTCGCCTCCATTATTTGTGATGTTGTTATTTGCGAACTATTCCGGAGAGATTCAGAATATGTAATCCTTATGTACGTGATGTACCGGGATGGATAGCAGAGTATGTGTGCATCGCAGCTTAGTTCTCGGGGTGCTTGTATTGTATATTTACGATGTGAATAATATACACTTAATTAATGGGAACCTTCATGTTAATGTTGTGAATATAATTACGGTATTGTTTCGAGAAACATAACGAGTTAGCTGATAGTGAAATATATTGCATATTGAACATCTGAGTTTACGTTAAACCCCTATTTAATTACGAGCGTTATAATGCTAATAGAACCGAGTAATAAGGGTAGGACCTATGACAGTCTAGCTAGATATGATGTCACTTAGCTAGTGGTTTGTGTCGTTGTAGATGGGTACTTACGTTAGGAGTGCACAGTTAGACGAGAGGTGAGAATTTCATGTGAGTGCACGTCCGAACATGTACTTTTCATTTAATGTTTTAAATATTTTTAAAGCACTTGCAGGTTTTTAAAATATCTCCACATTCGGGCTCTGACCCGTTTGCTTTCAAATCTATTTTTCTTGTAAAACCATTTTAGGTGCCCAGCCACAAGGACACCATGCATAGGATACTCATTCTGGTGACGAGTTGTAGCTGTTTGTGGAAGCTACAGGGATTTTCTTGTAAACGCTTCTATCACTTGGATTCCAGATTCATTATCTATCAGTTGTAGGGCATGTTTCCCATTTCTATTAGAGACATCTTTCCATTTCAGTTTTCAGACTTTGGCATGTATTGTTTTAGTATTCGGTTTACTTATTTCAGTTGTGGGATTGTAGTGAGGAGTTTTTCCTCCAGACTTTATTTACATTATGTGATGGTTACTCTATTTACTTCTTTATGGTGAATGGTGTTATTATTCTTCATTACACTTGTTGCATGTTAATCAGACTTAAATTAAAATTTGGCAACTTACTTTTTAAATACTAGGTGGTTAGTAATCATTAAAATGTTTTCGAAAGTGATGCTATTAACTCGACCAACTTGGCATTTTGAATTAATTTAATAAAGGAGTAGCTACCCGGTATTTAATTAGTCGGGGTGTCACAGGTGGTATCAGAGCATCAGGTTCTAGTGTCCTTTAGGATCTGTACGGATATTATGTTTCCGCTAAGTTTCTTTGATATAGAGCCCTATATTTTAGGATTGTTGTACTCTTTTTGTGTATGCTTCGTTCTTCAGCTATTTTAAGTTTATAAACAACGAACTTATAAACTTCGTTCTTATTTCAGATGCCTCCACGACGTGCACGACGAGTTCCCAGGGATGCAACGCCCGAACCCCAGCCCGCTCCAGTTTAGGGCATGATGAACGTCGCTGAGGTTGCAGCTATAGTAGCCCAAGTGGTAAATGCCGCAATTGCTGTAGTCCAGCAGGCACCACCTCAGGCGCCGGTTGCCGCGCCAGTTGAGGCAAATGCATTCCCGTCTGCTTGGGAGCGTGTACGTGACGCTTTTCAGAAAGCGCATCCACCTGAGTTTGCAGGTAGCTCAGATGTGGTAGTCTCGAGCCAGTGGAGGAAGGATATGCAGAGGCACTTAAGGATGTATGAGTGCACGGACGTCCAGAAGAAGGTGCTAGCTACTTTCAAGCTAGTTGGATCTGCGCTACAGTGGTGGGAGTCTATTACCATCGCGGAGGAGAGGGATACTCTCACTATTCAGGACTTCTGGGTGCGGTTTGACCGCAAGTACTTTCCGTCGGCTGTTCACACAGAAATGAGGAGGAAACTGATGAATCTGAGGCAAGAGGGTAAGACCGTGGCCGAGTATGAGGCCGAGTTCATGAATCTGTTGAATATCGTTCCAGATGAGATACCAACAGAGAAGAAGAAGATTGAGAAGTTCACGGACGAATTGACATGGAGGATCCATCAGCATCTGTTAGGGAACCTTTCGTTGGCCACGTATTCTGATGTGGTTAACGCTGCTTTGTTACACTGCCAGGACCACCGCTTTCATATGGCTGAGGGCAAGAGGTCGGGAGAGTCTAGCCATCAGGTAAGGATTGGAGGACATGGTGCCGGTGGGGCACAATCTGTTTAGGGGCAGAGACAGGGTGAGCAGGGTACCCAGCAGGGGGATCAGAAGAGGTTCCGATCAGGGAACTACAGACAGGGACAGGGAGGTTTCCGTCAGGGTCATCAGGGTCCAAACGGCCATCAGGGCCAATAGGGGCAGAATGGGCAGCAGTTTCATCAGGGCCAGCAGGGCCAAGGGAGGAACGGTAACGGCCACCAGGGCCGGGGACCGCAGGGGCAGAGAGGAGGGAACTTCCCAGGGAAGTGCTTTATTTGTGGAAAGACTGGCCATAAGCGACAGGATTCTCCTGATAGGGGCAGGGCCCCACAACAGCAACAGCAGGGTGCTCGCCAGGAGCCGCAGAAGCCTATGTTTCCCGCCGCTCTCCCCGCACCGCCACAGATGGCAGCATTGCCGCCCATTCCAGCAGTCCCATCTCAACAGGGGCAGCTACAGTATGGACGTGTCTATAACGTCCACCAGGCAGCAGTTCCACAGGCACCGCCCGCGATTGAGGGTACGTTTCCTATCCATGGCACTATGGGTCGGGTATTGTTTGATACGGGGGCTACACATTGTTTTATAGCTACACACTTCGCGAAAGCTTTAGGATTGTTAGCTACGGCAGAGAGCACAGTGACGTGTGTCGACTCACCATTGGGGAGTGGGTCACTTATTTTCTTTATATGCCGGGGAGTGGGGGTAGAGATTGGTGGTTTGGTATTACCTGCAGACATGTTGGTATTAGATATGCATGTTCACGATGTGATTATCGGTATGGATTGGCTCGTAGATTATAGGGCCATGATTGATTGCTTCAGCGGAAGCATTGTTTTTTCCATTCCAGGGCAAGAGATGTTTGTAGTGGCGATGCCTCGCCTAGAGGGAGGATCGACCGCTCATCTGTATTACATAGAGGAGGATACCTCTAAGGAGGTTGTGATTCCTTTAGATTCGATCCAGGTTGTCAGGGAGTATTCGGATGTGTTTCAGGAGATACCAGGCCTACCCCCCAGTCAAGAGATAGACTTTGTTATAGACCTGTTACTAGGTACGAGGCCTATAGCATGCGCACCGTATCGTATGGCTCCGGCAGAGATGCGAGAGCTACGAGATCAGATAGAGCAGCTGTTAGGTCAGGGCTTTATTCGCAGGAGTTCCTCACCTTGGGGCGCTCCAGTTTTGTTTGTGAAGAAGAGGGACGGTTCACTGAGATTGTGTGTGGACTACCGGGAGTTGAATAAGGTCACGATACGGAATAAGTATCCGTTACCTCGAATCGATGACTTATTCGACCAGTTGAGAGGAGATTCCTTATTCTCAAAGATTGATTTGAGATTGGGATACCATCAGTTGCGTATCAGGGAGGAGGATGTCTCGAAGACTGCGTTCTTGTCGAGGTATGGTTCTTACGAGTTTCGGGTTATGCCTTTCGGTTTGACCAACGCTCCAGCAGTGTTTATGAACTTGATGAACAGAGTGTTCAGGGATTTCCTAGACCAGTTTGTCATTGTCTTTATTGATTTTTGGAGATAGTGTAGTGGCCTGTCAGCTAGCATTCGATGAATTGAAGGACAAATTGACCTCAGCACCTGTGTTAGCATTGTTGAGACCGGGAGTTGAGTATTTGGTTTACACCGACGCATCTTTGCAAGGACTTTGAGGTGTATTGCAGCAGGAGAGACATGCCATAGCTTATGCTTCCCGTGAGCTTAAGCCTCATGAGAATAATTACCCCACGCATGATTTGGAGTTGGCGACAGTGGTATTTGTAATACGGATTTGGAGGCACTATCTTTTGGGGGAGAAGTTCAAACTGTTCACAGACCACAAGTCCCTACAATGCCTGTTCACGCAGAAAGAGTTGAATATGCGGCAGCGTAGGTGGCTTGAGTTTGTGAATGACTACCAGTTCGATATCTAGTATCACCCAGGTAAGGCTAACGTGGTAGCAGACGCGTTGAGCCGTAGGCCAGCAGATGAGGTGGCAGAGGTGTGGAAGGCAAAGTGGAAGGAATTGGGACACCAGGATGCAGTGGCCTGATCTTTCATATCTGTGATGACTGTTACACCGCAGATTATCACGAAGGTAGTACGGGCACAGGCTAATGACTCGTTCTGTCAGGAACAGATAGTTCGATTACTAGCAGAGGGAGCCGAGTCCTATACCGTTAGCTCAGACGGGGGATTACGCTTCAATGGGAGATTGGTGGTTCCGGAAGGGGAGGAATTGCGACACGAGGTGATGGCAGAGTCGCACGGCTCACGGTTCGCGGTACATCCCGGAGGGGACAAAATGTACCAAGACATGAGACGCCAGTATTGGTGGAGCGGTATGAAGAGAGATATCGTTGAGTTTGTTTCGAAATGCGCCACTTGTCAGCTTGTAAAAGTGGATCATCAGAGACCGGCAGGACTGCTACAGCCGTTGGAGGTCCCGGTGTGGATGTGGGAGAGCATATCCATGGACTTTATCACGGGGTTGCCTACGTCGCAGAGGGGTCACGACTCTGTTTGGGTAATTGTGGACAGGTTGTCCAAAGTCGCTCACTTTTTACCCGTAAGGACTGACTACACTACGGGACAGTATGCCCAGCTCTTCATTTCAGAGGTTGTGAGACTTCACGGTGTGCCCCTAAATATCGTGTCTGACAGAGACAAGATATTTGTTTCGAGGTTTTGGGAGAGTTTCCAGGAGGCCATGGGCACGGAATTGCGGTTGAGTACGGCTTATCATCCGCAGACAGATGGGCAGACCTAGCGCACAAATCAGATGTTGGAGGACATGCTACGCATATGCATTATTGACTTCGGGGGTGGATGGGAGCAGTATCTTCCACTGGTAGAGTTTGCTTACAACAACTCCTATCAGTTCACTATTGGCATGGCTCCGTTCGAGGCATTGTACGGTAGGCCTTGTCGTTCCCCAGCATATTGGTTAGAGGTGGGGGACAACAAACTACTTGGGCCGGAAGTGATTCAGGATACTTCGGCAAGGATTGAGTTGATTCGGAGTCGCATTCGGGTAGCTCAAGACAGGCAGAAGAGTTATGCTGATGCGAAGAGATTTTTCAGGGAATTCCAAGTGGGGGACCAGGTTTTGCTCAGGGTATCTCCTATGAAGGGGATTATGCGTTTCGGGAAGAAGGGGAAGTTGGCACCAAGGTATGTGGGACTGTTTCCTATTATTGAGCGGATCGGACCGGTTGCGTATAGACTTGGGTTACCGGAGCATTTGCATCGGATTCACGATGTGTTCCATATTTCCTCGCTGAGGAAATACCTTAGAGATAATTTGGCTCATTCTCACATTGCTGTGGAGGACATCGATCTCCAGCCGGATAGCTCCTACGAGGAGGGGCCGATTGCTATTTTGGACCGAAGCGAGAGGAAGCTGCGGTCAAAGATAGGCCCGTTAGTGCGTGTTCAGTGGCGACATCACAATGTCGAGGAGTTCACATGGGAGCACGAGGATGAGATGCGTGAATATTATCCAGAATTGTTTTTAGCAGGTACTTACTAGTTTCGAATTTCGGGACGAAATTCAGTTATTAGGGGGGAAGTATGTAATACCCCGTATTTTTGGCTATATTTATTTTTGGGATTAATTAATTAAATGCGTATTAATTGGAAATTAATCCGGGTTAAAAATACTAACGAGATGCGAGTTGGTATTTGATTATGTGCATACATGTTTTTATACATGTTTTTATATGAATATTGTATTATAAAAAAAATTGTCGTGAGATTTATATACGGCATTTTGGAAATTTTGTTGAGACGCGTGTGACCGCCGCGTCATGGTGTAGTATTTTAATTATAAAAGTGATTTTAAATTCTATTAACCGTATGGTCGTTTCGAGTGCGCCAACGCGTTCGGGAGGGTCGAGATAGTCAGAAAACACTAGTCGGGGGTGTAGTTTGGGTCCCGGGGTATTTTTAGGCCATACCAGCAATATAAAGGGTATTTTGGTAATTTTGTATTTTTAGGAATTAAAAATGACGAAAATTAGAGAAGTAAATCTGATTGGGAATAGACCCACTAAACCCACTAACCAACCCTTAATGACCCAATAAGCTACGGAGGTTATCATTTAGGTTTCCAACTTTCCCAGAGAAAATCCTAGCCACCATAGCCACCTTTGGAGAAAAAAACTTGTAGAGAAGGAATTCTGCAGAAATCTTTACAAAAATCAACATCAAATTCAGAGACAATCAAGGCAAGTGATTTAATTACATTTAAATTCAGAGAATGTTCTTCCCATGTTAGAAAATTGAAGAATTCCAATTGTTCTTGAAAGATGAATGAAAACCCATGTTAATTGGATTTAGAACTTGAATATTGAGGACAAATTGCATGTAGAACCATATAGAGATGATTATTCTGGTATTGGTATACGTGGGATGTAACAAAAACGGATCTAGAATGGACTAATTGATGATTACAAATTCTAGGGTTTAAGTTCTTGAATAATTGGGGAAAAAGTGTAGAGATTTGTATATTGATTGATGTTAAGGTGATTTAATCCTTTCAAAACGTGTTAGTAGGTGACTATAATATGTTTAGGATTGATTAGAGACCTTAAAACAATCATTGGGACTAATTTTAGAGGAGATTTGAGGAGTAAAATTGATGAAAAACGAAGAAGGAAAAATCTGGGCTCGAACTGGTCGTTCGTTAGAAGAGCCTCCCCAGGTCGTTCGAACGAGCCTCGTTCGAACGAGCTTCTAACGAGTTGACCAGTCGCTTCAAACGAAAAGGAATTTCGTTCGATACTTCGTTCGAACGAGATCTCGTTAGAAGGTACAGATCGTTCGAACGAACTGGATCTCGTTCGAACAGTCTCGTTCGAATGAGACTTCTAACAAGCTGACAGTTTGATCTCGTTCGAACAGCCTCGTTCGAACGAGACTTCTAACGAGCTGGCTGTTTGGGCCTTTTTGGCCTGTTTTGATTTTGGGAGTCCCGTAAACTTGTTCGAGGGTAGAGTTAACATTCCTTTGATGACGTATTGATAGATTTGGGACTTTTGGGTTATTATGAGGAGTAAATTATATACGAGTGATTTAAATCAATGAACCGATTGGGTTGAGACGTGAGTGTCTACTACGACATGAGAATAAATTATGGCGCGTATGATTATAAACCGGAATCGTATAAAGTGTGTAAATTATATATTGGTACTAGAATGAGAATAGTACTACAATCAAGCTACGTGATTACTAAGACGTGTGTTTACTTAGTATTGGTATATGAATTGTGTGTATGACATACCTACCATACTTGCTATCACGGGAGGTTTGCGTTCGCTTAGGGCCCTCTAATCCTTGTGTTTCCCGAATTTAGACTAGTTACCTTGATGAACATAGGTCATAGAAAGACTTATTGGGATATTAATAAGTCCGCTGATCGTGGGAGCGTAGGTATGTGCGTGACCCATGTGATGTGACTGTGTTCGCCTCCATTATTTGTGATGTTGTTATTTGCGAACTATTCCGGAGAGATTCAGAATATGTAATCCTTATGTACGTGATGTACCGGGATGGATAGCAGAGTATGTGTGCACCGCAGCTTAGTTCTCGGGGTGCTTGTATTGTATATTTACGATGTGAATAATATACACTTAATTAATGGGAACCTTCATGTTAATGTTGTGAATATAATTACGGTATTGTTTCGAGAAACATAAAGAGTTAGCTGATAGTGAAATATATTGTATATTGAACATCTGAGTTTACGTTAAACCCCTATTTAATTATGAGCGTTATAATGTTAATAGAACCGAGTAATAAGGGTAGGACCTATGATAGTCTAGCTAGATATGATGTCACTTAGCTAGTGGTTTGTGTCATTGTAGATGGGTACTTACGTTAGGAGTGCACAGTTAGATGAGAGGTGAGAATTTCATGTGAGTGCACGTCCTAACATGTACTTTGCATTTAATGTTTTAAATATTTTTAAAGCACTTGCAGGTTTTTAAAATATCTCCACATTCGGGCTCTGACCCGTTTGCTTGCAAATCTATTTTTCTTGTAAAACCATTTTAGGTGCCCAGCCACAAGGACACCATGCATAGGATACTCATTCTGGTGACGAGGTGTAGCTGTTTGTGGAAGCTACATGGATTTGCTTGTAGACGCTTCTATCACTTGGATTCCAGATTCATTATCTATCAGTTGTAGGGCATGTTGCCCATTTCTATTAGAGACATATTTCCATTTCAGTTTTCAGACTTTGGCATGTATTGTTTTAGTATTCGGTTTACTTATTTCAGTTGTGGGATTGTAGTGAGGAGTTTTTCCTCCAGACTTTATTTACATTATGTGATGGTTACTCTATTTACTTCTTTATGGTGAATGGTGTTATTATTCTTCATTACACTTGTTGCATGTTAATCAGACTTAAATTAAAATTTGGCAACTTACTTTTTAAATACTAGGTGGTTAGTAATCATTAAAATGTTTTCGACAGTGATGCTATTAACTGGACCAACTTGGCATTTTGAATTAATTTAATAAAGGAGTAGCTACCCGGTATTTAATTAGTCGGGGTGTCACAAAGCCAACTTCTCCATTCGTGGATAGTTTTTTTCAGACCCTTGAAGGGCCTTACTATTGAAGTATACAGTCCTCTGGACTCCATCCACTTTCCGTATGATAGCTGCGCTGATGGCTGATTCAGAGACTGCCAGATACACAAACAATCTTTCCCCCGTGATGGGCCGAGACAGCAACAAGGGAGACCCCAAGTAGGAATTGAGCTGGTCAAAGAATTTTTCACACTCGTCGTCCCATTGGAAGGCCTTTCTCAGAACTTTAAAGAATGGAAGACACTTGTCCGTTGCCCTAGAAACAAACCTGTTAAGGGCAGCCACTCTTCCCGTGAGTCTCTGCAAATCCTTGATACTCCTAGGAGTCTTCATGTCGAGTAATGCCTTGATTTTCTCAGAGTTTGCTTCAATCCCCCTCTGATTAACGATGAACCCCAGGAACTTCCCGGCTCCTACCCCGAAGACACACTTCGCTGGGTTGAGCTTCATTCTGTACGAGTCCATGACATCAAAGGTCTTCTCCAGGTCCGCTACGTGGGTACATGCTTTCAAGCTCTTCGTTAGAATATCGTCCACATACACCTCCATGGTCTTACTTATTTTCTCCTCGAACATCTTATTGAAAAGACGTTGATACGTTGCCCCCGCATTTTTCAGACCGAAGGGCATCACCTTGTAGCAGTACGTCCCTTTGTCAGTAATGAAGGTTGTCTTCTCAAAGTCTTCAGCATCCATGAAGATTTGGTTATAACCTGAATAAGCGTCCATGAAGCTCATGCCCTGCCATTGCGTCCACCATCTGGTCTATCCTAGGTAGGGGATAGCTGTCCTTCGGGCAAGACCTGTTCAGGTCAGTGAAATCTACACACATTCTCCACTTCCCATTGGCCTTAGGGACGATGACTGCATTTGAAAGCCACTCCGGATAGGTAACCTCTCTTATGAACTCGGCCTCCTCCAACTTTTTCACCTCTTCCCGGATGACGTCATACTTCTCCTTGGAGTACACTCTTCGTCTCTTCTTGATCGGCCTGGCATATTTGTCTACGTTGAGCTTGTGGCTCATGACCTCAGGGTCGATACCAGGCATGTCTGCGTGACTCCATGCGAAGATGCTCTGTCTCCTTCTGAGGAATTTTACCAGCTCTTCCTTCATCCCTGGCTCTAGGGCCTTACCGACCTGGACGGTTTTTTCCGGCTCGTCCTCATTGAGGAAGATGGATTCTACCTCTTCCGCGGCCTCGCCCTTCTTCAATTTTGTTTTATCTCTTGGGTCAAGAGTGTTAATGCTGTAAGTGGTGGTTGCTCTCTTATGGGCCTCTCTCTCTTCGGCCGAGTTGAAGTAACACTCCCGCGCCGTGGTCTGGTCCCCTTGCACTTCCCCTACTCCATAAGGAGTCGGGAATTTTAGCATCTGATGGACCGTCGACGTCATGGCTTCAAACTCTTTGAGGGCCACCCTTCCTACGATGAGGTTGTAGGCCGAGAAAACGTTTTCGTCCATGACAAAAAAGTTTATATTCTTAGTCAGCCTCTTAGGCCACTCATCCCCCATCCGTACATCCATTTCATACATGCCTAAGGGGTGTACCTTCTCACCACTGAAGCCTATCAATGGGTGATGGTAGGGCACCAGCCTTGCCCTGCTAAGACCCAGGCTCTTGAAACAAGGCCAGAACATCACGTTTGCTGAGCTTCCCCCGTCTATGAGGATCCTTCCTACCTCGCACCCATGCACCCTTGTTGTTATGACCAAAGGGTCATAATGGGGGCCTAAGATACCCTTGAAGTCGAGTCTGGAGAACCCCACTACGAGGGTGTCCATGTCCACCTTCTTCCTCTTCTGCACGGAATCGGAAGACGTTAGATTCACAACCTCAGGCTTGGTCACTGACCTAGACTCTGCTACATGGGCCTTCCTATCGGCTATCTCAGAGCCACCTCCTGCAAATCCCCCACATATGGTGCTAACACCAAAGGAGATCATACCGACCCTCTTCACCGGGGTATCGTCATCCTTTGGCAGAAGATCCGGGTCGTCTTCATCATCTCCCTCTGAGTCATCGTGCCTTCTGGCCGGGACATCGCCACGACATCTGTCGTTTTTTCTTTTCTTAGGGTCTTATCTTCCACCTTTTGGAGCCTTTCCATCCACATACTTCCTCAGCTTTCCAGACTTCAGCATCTTCTCAATCTCATCCTTTAAAGCAAAGCATCTATCTGTGACGTGGCCATGATCCTGATGAAACTCACACCAGAGGTTTTTATTCCTCTTATGTGGTGGGGCCTTCAACTTCTCTGGCCACCTCAGAGTCCGGTCAGTCTTAATCTCATTAAGGATGTGTTCACAGCTCACAGTCAGAGGAGTGTAATGAGCAAACTTGTCATCACCTGACCTCTTCTTCCCCTCTTTCTTGCCTTGGGACTTTCCTGTGCTACCGCGGTTCTCCTCCTCATACTTGGCGGCCATGGCCTCTTTCACATTCATCACTTTCCCTGCGATTGACAGCAGCTCCGCCATAGACCTAGTGGGCTCTTTCGTCAGTTTCCACAATAGCTTCCCCTTCTGGAGACCTCCTATAAGGGCGGTCATGGCTATGCTCTCTTCATAATCCTCCACCTCTAATTTCTCTTTGTTGAACCTTGCTATGTAGTCTCTTAGGCTCTCACCCTTGGCATGTTTGACATACAGCAGGTGGGTAGTCTTCTTTTGAGGTCTTACCCCAAAGCAGAAGTTGTGGATGAACCGCTCAGCCAGGCCCTTGAAGTTCTCAATTGAGTTCTTCGGAAGGGAGGTGAACTAGCTGTTCGCTGCCCCAGTCAGGGTTCCCGAGAAGGCCCTACACTTCATCTCATCGGGTATCGAGTAGATATCCGTCGCTGATTGGTACATCTCAATATGGTACACATGGTTAGTGCTGCCATCATATTTGGGAGTCACTGTAGGAGGTTTGAACTTAGCTGGGGTTGGGAACCCCACTATCCTAGCCACAAATGGGGAACCTTCTGAGTAACCCCTTTGTAATGGGTCCCTGCTCTTTATGAGGTCCCCTCTCTTCTCCTCAAGGCATTGGATTGAATCATTCCAGGGTCTTTTGTCATCAACTTGGCCGAGGTTATCCCCTGCCACCTCCCTGCGATGGACAGAGGGTTCCCCAGCCACGACCCGTTGGCTGTTGACCTCTTTCTGCTCCTTGGCTCTTCTCTCACAGGGTCGGACTTGGTCTGGCCGAGCCTGCCTATTCCCTCTTTAGGAGCCTGCTACGCTCCTTGACCTCGATAGCCTCTGTCTTAGGTCATTTACTGGGCCTAGTCTCTCGAAGGCCGCCCCTCGCTCAACCTATCAAAGGCCGACCCTCTTTGCTGGGCCTCTTCACTTCTTCGGCCGACACATCCCTGACTTTGCCTAAGAGGTCGTATAGTGTTATCTGACACCTCATACGGCTCCCAGCAGTCTTCTGGGGCTTCTTCAGCTCCTAGGTCATCATACCCATCCTCTGGGCAAGGGTTTCCCTGCCTCCCCAGGCGCAAGCGCCTAGGGTCAGCAACGTCCCTCCTCCGTTGGGGTGCAGGCTGGTCCTTCATCTTCGCCTGGGGTGGTCCCCTGGCGTCAGGATGAGGCTGAACTGCCGCCGGAGTGATCATGTCCGGTGAGACTCCATGTGGCCTCATCATCATGGTTTGACTGAGTTGGGCAAATTTCTTCTTCATGGCTTGTTGTGTTGCAGCTAAAGATTTCAAGGTTGCTGCTACCTCCACCATTTCGAACTGGGGAGGAGCCTGACTGGAACTAGCCCCTCCACCCCCGGGCGGCGGAAGAGGCGGTGGTAAGTCTGGTGCCATATGTTACCACTATAGAGCTTGAGTTGCAAGTGAGCTTAATACCTTAAAGGACCTCTTTCAATGGTGAAAAAGCTCCACGTAAGGGGTGGTTCCTGGTTCACCACCAGAGTCTCCGGTGAGGTTAAGCAAAAAAAGAGGAAGAGATAGCTTCTCGTTCCACAGACGGCGCCAAAATGATGATGCTGGAATTAGCACCACCAGGTAAGGTGTTTCCATTCTCAATATAAGAATAACAATGGCAGCACAGTTATATAAAGAGAAGAGAATGAGATGAGGATAAGTGGAATCAACACCGGAATATAAGTGGTTCATCCAAATTGGCCTACGTCCACTGTGAGTGTGTGTGAGTAATATCACTGAATGAAGGCACTAATGGCCATGGATACAACCACTCAAGCTTTCTCTCTCTACTGTGTATCTAGAGAAAGCTTCAGCTAGGGTTTAATATCTGGGGTCCTTTTGCAAGGTAGGGGATGATACCTATATATAGTATCTAGGGGGTGTAATGTACCCCCCATGCATGCAATAAGCATGTGTGTGGTAACCTCACCAATGTGGGAGTGCCATATGTCACTGTCACCTATAAGGAATGATGATGAAATATTCTCCCCATGTGTGGAGAATAATCTTGTTACAACTGATTTGTGCCCATGTGTCCTTATCCAAATGTCAACAGATGCTCGGCAGCCATATTGGTGGATGACCTCGGCCTGGGAGAGGCCGAGCCATAAAGGCTTAATGTCCGTTCAATCCGAGATGTGCCACAGGGAGTCTCGGCCTTATCTCATCCGAGACATTATGCTGGGGTCAGCCCCAGCCGAGGTTGGACATGTATCATGCTGACGACTACTAATGCTTCTTGTCACCTCGGCCCAAGCCGAGGTTGGTCTGGTTCTATGTTTGAAGGTTACCAAGGCTCCTTGTCACCTCGGCCTACTCTCTGCCAAGGTTGCCATACCCAGGTATATGAGGATGCTGTTGATGCCTGCGATGCGCGTGGTGTCCATTGGAGATGTAGGTGGTAGTGTCGGCCTGGGCCGACCCAGGTCTGGCCGAGGGATGATATCGTGGGCCCATGGCCCATCTAGGGTCGATCAATATCTCGGCCGAGGTTACACTTAGGGCACATCACTATACACATATGATTCTATTTTAATCTCTAACTAGAATTACTCGATTTCAATAAGTATTCCATGATTTATGCCATTTTTAGCACAACTAGGTTAGAATAGAACATTAAAGCATAACTTAACATTTTTAAGCATACATAACCTCCACCTTGGTTATGAATCACGGAAACACATACTAAACATGTTTAGTATATACACACATTATATACATAAATTTCCTAATTCAAAAGCTCCACGAGAAGGTGATTCAAATCTAGGATTTTAATGTTAACGTTTATGATCCTAACACGCGTTCTTACATATATTCTTAAGCCATCCTTGTTTTAACAGAATTTGGAAATATGGGTATCATTATAAATTTATCCAAATCAGAAACAAAAACATACCAAGTTTAGAACTCATCCATGTGACTAACTTTAATAAAGAAGTAATTACCTTATAAGATCTCGATTTATGGTAATTTTCTAAAATAGTTCTTCCTTAACTTTCTTTTTCTCTCTCCATAAGCATATTTCTTACCAAGATTGTCATTTCACATGTGGAAGAATATGCAAATCTGATTTATAATAAGGAAATACATTCTAATAGGTCCAATGGCACTTATCCTTGTGCCTACATACGATTGGTTGGACAAGAGGTCCAATAAATCAATTTCACTACTGACAGATTTGTCCCATTTTGATAAAATTATCATAACTCCATATTTCAGACCCCGGTTTATTCCAACTTTACGCCTACTTTAAGATAACTTATATATCTACAACTTTCATATACGCCTAATTTGGGCTTAAATAGAAGAGTAATAATTTACTCAAAATTTCATAACTTTCACATTTGGTGACCAAACATCGCTACTTTCACACTAGTTTACTTTTATAAACACAATGATGCATCAAAAACATATTTTATGATGAATTTAACCACATAACTAATCATATACTCTAAACATGTTATCCCTAATCATAATCTTGATTAGAATCTACTGTAAACTACACACACACACACACACACACACATATTATATATATATATATATATATATATATATATATATATATATATATATATATATATATATATATATATATCACATGAGTATGCACCTCCCCCCCCCCCCCCCCAAAAAAAAATATGATAATTACATATTTAACACCAATCACCAACTTATAACTCATGACTTATACTTAATCATGTAATTAACATTACTAAACACGTTTTAGGGATTTACAATTCTACCCCTTTTATAAAAATTTCGTCCATGAAATTTAACGCATAAGAAACTTACCAAACAGATGAGGATATTTCTTTTTCATGTTATCCTCTCCTTCCCAGGTGGCATACTCCACATTCTGGCTTCTCCATATTACCTTAACTAATTGAATGGTTTTATTATGTAACACTTGCGCCTTTCGATCCAAAATAACAATTGGTTCCTCCATGTAGGTTAAATCATCTTGAAGCTCTATCGGTTGTGATGTATCCGAGATAATTCTGGTGGTAATGCTAACTTATAAGCCACGGCTCCAACTCATTTCACTATCTCATAAGGGCCAATGTACATAGGATTCAATTTTTCCTTCTTTCCAAATCTCATAACCCATTTCCAATGAGAAATACATAGGAAAATTCGATTACCTTCCTTAAATTTTAATTCTTTCCTTCGGTTGTCTGCATAACTTTTCTGTCTACTTTGCACCACCTTCAAGTGATTATGGATAAGATTTATCTTTTCAATAGTCTGCTGCACAATTTCTAGTTTAAGTAGTTTTCGTTCTCCTACTTCAGTCCAACACACTCGAATTCTGAATTTTCTCATATACAAAGCTTCATAAGGAGCCATCCCAATACTCGAATGATAGCTATTATTATAAGCAAACTCTATTATTGGCAAGTGTTCATCCCAATTAGCCTTGAACTCCAATACACAAATTGGTAACATGTCTTTCAGTGTCTGGATCGTTCTTTCTGACTGTCGATCAATTTAAGGATGATAAGTTGTATTAAATTTCAATTTAGTCCCTAAATCTTGTTGTAAACTAGGCCAAAAGTGAGAAGTAAATTTAGGATCTCAATCAAATATAATAGAAACAGGTGCACCATGCAATCTAAATCTCATCCACATATATTTTGTCATATCTATCCATGGAGTAAGTACTTTTAACGGGAAGAAAATGTGCAGACTTAGTCAACCTATCAACGACAACCCAAATAGAATCGAACCCTCGTGACGATTTTGGTAAACCTATAACAAAATCTTTAGTAACATGCTCCCATTTCCACTCAGGAATACGTAAGGATTTTAGTAAAGCACTAGGCTTTTGACGCTCCACCTTCACTTGTTGGCAAACTAGACATCTAGTAACAAAATCTGCAATGTCATTTTTCATTTTCGTCCACCAATAACATTGTTTCAAATCTCTATATAGTTTTGTGCTTCTTGGATGCATAGCATATAAAGAACAATGGGCTTCTTCTAAAATAATTTTTCTCAAATCAGGCACATTAGGTAGACAGAGACGATTATTGTACATAGAAATATCATCGTCGCAAATAGAAACTTCACTTGCTTTATCGTCCCTAACTTTATCCAATTCTATATCTCCTGTCTGTCCTTGTCTTATCCAATCTATTAACGTAGGTCTAACATTTAAATGTGCTAGTATTCCACAAGATTCATTTAAAGTTAATTCCACTACTATTAAATCTAACTCTCTCAACAGGTCAACTCGAATACAATAAATACAAGATACTCTGCCTAGAGATTTTCTACTCAAAGCATTAGCAACAACATTAGCCTTACCCGGATGGTGATGTATTTTGCAATCATAATCCTTTATAAGTTCCATCCACCTCCTTTGCCTCAACTTTAAGTCTTTTTGAGTAAACAAGTATTTTAAACTTTCATGGTCAGTAAAAATTTCACAAGTAACACCATATAAGTAATGCCTCCAAACTTTTAGTGGAAAATCTATTACGCCCAACTCAAGATCATGTATAGGGTAGTTGCATTCATGTATCTTTAACTGTTGAGAAGAAAAAGTTATTGCCTTTCCATCCTGCATTAACACATAATCGAGTCCTTGATACGAGGCATCAATATAAATAACTAAACCTTTTGTACCCATTGGAATAGTCAATATTAGAGCTGATGTCAACTTACCCATTAAACTTTCAAATCTTTTCTCACAATCATCATTCCATACAAACTTATTCTCCTTTCTGGTAAGATTAGCCAATGACAATGCAATAGAAGAAAACCCTTGTATGAATCTCCTATAATATCCACCCAATCCCAAAAAATTACGTACTTCCCAATTCATTATGGCTTCCACCTTCTTGGGATCAAGATAAATAAAAAATTTACATTTAGAAAATTTAACATATAACTACTTCTCTCTCGAGGTCTATAAAATTTTACGCAGATGGTGTTCATGTTCCTCCTTACTATGAGAATATATCAAAATATTATCAATGAATATGATAACAAAAGAATCTACGTACGGGTGGAATATGCAATTCATCAAGTCCATGAATATAGCTAGTGTATTTGTTAACCCAAATGGCATGACCAGAAATTCATAATGTCCATACCTAGAACGAAAAGCAGTTTTAGTAATGTCACGATCTCTTACTTTTAACTGATGGTTTCTGGATCTGAGATTAATCTTGGAAAATACTTTGGCTCCTTTCAACTAATCAAACAAGTCATCAATGCGGGGTAGTGGATATTTGTTATGGAGAGTCACCTTATTCAATTGACGATAATAAATGTACAGTCTCATGGTTCCATCTTTCTTCTTCACAAATAATACCAGGGCTCCTCATGGTGATACAATAGGCCTTATAAAATCACGATCTAACAAATCTTGCAACTATATCTTTATCTCTATTAATTCTGCAGGTACCATACGATATGGTGCAATAGATATTGGTGTGGTGCCTCGTACCAACTCAATCACAAATTCTACCTCATGGTCTGGTTCCAACCCTGGGAGTTCTTCTGGGAAGACATCTGCAAACTCATTGACTACTAGTATATCTGATACTTTTCAGCCTCTTGTTGTGTGTCCACCATATGGGCAAGATAACCCTGACATCCTTCCCATAGAAGCTCACAACATTTTGTAACAGAAATCAAACATATTGGAGTGACATTTCGTTCCCCAATAAATTTAAATTCAGGTTCACCCAATAATTGAAACACTACCTCCTTTCTAAATAAATCTAAACATACATGATATGAGGCTAACCAATCCATACCCAGTATCACATCAAAGTCACGCGTATTGAGAGGTAACAAGTCAACCAGTAATTCTTTTTCACCCACTCGCACCACACACTCCCAACTGATGTTGTAGCTCCCATCACCGAATAATTCTTCCATAAGTGCCTTGGTTGATGACAATGGACACATAAAGGTGTCGTCTCACCAATAGTACACTCTCGAGACACATTCCCTTGACCACTACATCTAATAAAAACATGGCCTTCGGTCCCAACACGGATGCATTTTCTGACCGACTCATTCCAGTCCTTCCACTTCGAGCTTGAAATCTTTCAGGTGCATTTATTCTATTTTTAAATCCTTGAGGTAATCCTCGTACTACACTTTGAGTTGAGGTTCCCATCTCCTATCCATATGATTTTGTACCACCGTGTCCAACTTTCTTCGAATATTCAGCTTACATTTCTTTCATTGAATTTTCTAACACCATAGCTCTATCCATAATGTCCACGTAATCTATAATCTTCATATTAGCAACCATGGTTTTTATATCTACATTCAACCCAATTTGAAATCGATCATATTTACTTTCTTCTATCCTCACCAAATCAAGTGCAAATCTAGATAAGGATATAAACAAAGTTTCATACTCTACCACCATTCGATTCCCTTGTTTTAGCAGGATAAATTCTTCCTCTTTCTCTTTCCTATAAAGTCTTGGAAAATATTTTTCAAAGAAGACATTCACAAACCTCTCCCATGTAATTGGTAGAGGATTTTCTGGCACCACTCCCCCAATCATAGTAAGTAACCTCTTATCAATAGGTTATTGTTGCACCTCTGGTTCATCCACTTCAATATGTCATTATCCTTGCTAACTATTAGGTACATAGGATGCCCCACCCTCTGCTCTATCATTTTGCTCGTGTGGATCCATCACTCACTGCAAGATAAATAACTTAAACAAAATACAATAGCAGTAGTTTGACCTTAATATTGTTAGTCAAAATTCTAACCCGTAACAAACTAACTTTCTATTGTCCACTGCCAATATAGACCCGTACACCCTATCCAGAACCTAATAACCATGCTCTGATACCAAGTTGTCGCACCCCGATTTAATTAAGTTAAGATTATCCTTTTATATAGTTCCCTTTATTAATACTTGATTTTAAATCTCTAGAAAATAGCGTAAGATTTTTTTCCAAAGTCATATTTTAATAAAAACATAACTACCTGTATATACAACTTACAAGTATTAAACAACTTCACATATACAAGTTCCTTTGTTTAACATTTACACAAAAATCTTCTTGATATTCAAACTATATTAGACATCCATCACTCCCTCGTTTGAAGGTCCTAACTTGGCAGTGAACTCCAATTGACAGCATACCTGAAACGTAACATTATATGAGTGTAAGCAACACAAGCTTAGTGAATGACCATATACCACACATACACCACACATATAACCATTTTTATTCTCTAATGTTATAACCCAATAGGAATTGTGCAACTCTCGCAAGCCTGGACCCGCCACAATCCAATTAACCCACCATAGTTAATGGGGACCACCACATCCCATAATTAGGCCCGAGTACAACAAACCATTAAGTTAGATTAACGGGACCACCACATCCCATAGGATCCACCACAGTCCTTAACATTAGATAGAGGACCCACCACAGTCCATAACATTAAATAACTTCGGTTAACATTTTTAATCATATGCATATGTTTCACAAATACCACATCACTCCATAAACAGTTTAACATGTGTATTTAACTACATGATTGCATAGGAAAATATAAGCATTTATAATTCATAGAAAAGTTCACTCATACTAAGATTAATACCAAACTAGTTCCTTGGTATGGCAGTATTATCCGCTCACCCATCTAACAATTCAGCATCATTAGTATTTGAATACACTAAATAACACTAAACTCAGTAACACATCACATCATAACTTTCCATGATATTCCACACAATCTCAATAAATATATTGAATAATAAAAAATTAAATTTTCATAATTTTTTGAGTTCATTTGCTATGTTAGCAAAACATCAAACACGTGGTGTGCATACTTAATCTACTAGGCCAGATTTTATACCTGAATTTTAAACTATCACCGAAGATTCATTCCGTGGTATTTTTACATCATTTTTTAATACGTTATACACATATGAGTCTATTTTAATTTTTAACTAGAATTACTCAATTTTAATAAGTATTCCATGATTTATGCCATTTTTAGCACAACTAGGTCAGAATAGAAAATTAAAGCATAACTTAACATTTTTAAGCATACACAACTTTCACCTCGGTTATCAATCATAGAAACACATACTAAACATGTTTTAATACATACACACATCATATACATAAATTTCCTAATTTAAAATCTCCACGAGAAGGTGATTCAAATCTTGGATTTTAGTGTTAACCTTTAAGATCCTAACACGCGTTCCTACATATGTTCTTAAGCCATCCTTGTTTTAACATAATTTGGAAATATGGGTATCATTAAATATTTATCCAAATCAGAAACAAAAATATACTAAGTGTAGAACTAATCCATGTGACCAACTTTAATAAAGAAGTAATTACCTTATAAGATGTCCTTGATTTATGGTAATTTTCTAAAGCAATTCTTCCTTAACTTTCTTTTTCCCTCTCCATAAGCACATATCTTCCCAAGCTTGTCATTTCACATGTGAAAGAATATGGAAATATGATTTATAATAAGTAAATACGTTCTAATGGGTCCAATGGCACTTATCCTTGTGCCTACATATGATTGGTTGGACAAGAGGTCTAATAAAACAATTTGACTAATGATAAATTTGTCCTTCCTTGATAAAATTACCATAACTCCGTATTCCGGACCCCGGTTTATTCCAACTTTGCGCCTACTTTTAGATAACTTATATATCTACAACTTTCTTATTTTGTGTTTTCCAAAAATCATAAAATTAGTACGCCTAATATGGGCTCGAGCAGAAGAGTAATAATTTACTTAAAATTTCATACTTTCACATTTGGCGACCACACATCGCTACTTTCGCACTAGTTTACTTTAATAAACACAATGATGCATTATAAACATATTTTATGATGAGTTTAACCACATAACTAATCATGTGCTCTAAACATGTTATCCCTAATCATAAGCTTGATTAGCATCTAATGTAAATAACACACACACACACACACACACACACACACACACACACACATATATATATATACACACACACATATCACATGAGTATGCACCCCTCCCAAACATGATCATTAAATATTTAACACCCATCATAAACTTAAAACTCATGACTTATACTTAATCATGTAATTAACATTCGTAATCACGTTTTAAGGCCTTATATTTAGGATTGTGTTTGGACTCTTTGTATGATCTTTGGGCATTTGCCATTTGCTAATATTTATCACATTTTACCAAAAAAAAAAGTTCAAATATATTGTATTCACATGTGAATTAATTTAAATTTCTATTTTGCCATGGATGACAAATATATATATATATATATATATATATATATATATATATATATATATATATATATATATATATATATAAGTAATTATAATCTAGCTAATCGAATATTAACACAACCTTTTGTGAAATATTCTTTTGTTTCTAACTTTTCTATTGACGAATATATATATCCCCAAAAAATCAATGTATGCTGCAATAATTTAAATTAAAAAATTAACAATGGTAAGTACACAATTAATCCTAAATTGACTTTGTATATAACGCCAATAGAATCAAACAAAACAACATGATACAATTTAATAAATGAACAAAAAGAGTGGCCAAATTTAAGTTGTACTAGATTTGAACTCCACGTGATGTGGAGACGTTTTACAAATCTCGTATAGAAAGATTAAAAGAAAAATATTATTCAAATATTATAGAAATATGTATTCAAATATTTTTAATGATCAAATTTTTTTATTAGTTGAAAATTACTTAAAATTGGACTTAAATTTGCATAGAAAACTAATTGACATGAAATCCACTTATACAAGTAAATAGTATCTAACTTTTTATGGTATTCTACTCTAAAAATAAAATTGACAAAATTCTAATAAAATAGTTCCGCGCACAATGCTACAATTTAATGTTGGAAGCTATCTAATGATGAATATTTAGTAATTTGGCAATAGCCTCAACCAACCTAATTTTTAATGGTGATGAAATGAGATACATCATAAAGTAATTTTTTTATCGTTATATCTTTTTATTCTTATTGCAAAATAAAATAATCAAATCGTCAATTTAGTTGTGTAACACTGTTTCTTTTATTTAAGCAAAAAATACAAATACATTTATTATTACAAAGTGATCAAACAATGTAATCAAGCAAACACACAAATATATTTAACTTTTCAAAGAAATATATATATATATATATATTGTAACACCCCATATTTTAGAGGATATATAAATTAATTAAATTGGTGAGTTGGATTTATTTAATTTGGAGAAATTCATTTAATTTGGTGATTTAAATTTAATTTATTTAAATTGGAGAAATTATTGAATTTGGAGATTTAGAATTTATTATTTAAATTTGGGGATTTAGAAATTCAAATTAATTCGGGTTATTGAAAATTTTCACATGTGTCGCATTTTGAGGTTGAAATTGGAAAATTTTATAAAGTATCTCGGATGACAATTCTGAGTGCACGGTTGAGTCCGGAAGGGTCAAGATAGTCGAAAAAGAGTACTCGGGGGTAGTAAATGGGTCTCGGGGCATTTTTAGACATGACCGAGCCCATACGGGGGCATTTAAGTCATTTTTAATTGGCCAATAGGCTTAATTACGGGATTGAGGAATTTTAACCTAGGTTTAAGTGTGTTGGGCAGCCATGAGTCATTCAAAAACACAAAGGGTTGAGAGAGGAGAGAAAGGAGAAAGAAGAAGAAGGAAAGAAGGATGACAAGAGCAATCCGGGCAAGAATTTCGACATGGGATCGTCGGATTTAATCCCCCAAGGCAAGTGTTTTCTTGCTTTAATTTGAGTTGTAGTTAATGATGTAAATAGTTGTAATTATGTCAATTAATTCTGGAAATTTGGAAGTAGGAATTTGAATTGAAATTTGTGGGTTTATGGTGAAAAAGATGATTAATAACCATTGATAGGGGATTTTTAACTTTGTGAGAAATTGGGTTAATAGTGAGAGTATAACTTAATTTGAGAAGTGAATAACATGATTAGATCTTGGTTTTTTGAATCTCCATTAGTGGTATTGTTGGAAGAAATTGTTAATGATGAAGTTTGGGTGGATTTATGATGAATCTTGGGAGATTTTTGGGGTAAAAGATCTGAGTATAATTGAAGGTTTTGGAGCTTTAATGGCGATTCTGTCCGCAATGACCTGTAGAAAATCGCATTTTCTACATTTTGTTGTCTCACGCGCTTCCTCCAAAACTGTTCCAAAATGCCTCAAAACATCAATTTATGAATCTGGGCAGAATGTGGGAAAACTTTTTAAGAAAGTTTTTTTTTAAATCTTCTTTGAGGTGAATCTTTATAATGCCCTAACTTTTGGCATACGGACTCGGATTAGTGTGCCGTTCACATGATGGTATACCCAGTAGTGAATCTTGAGAATTGAAAATTGAGCTGAAAAGAAAAACTGAATTTAACGGTGTTAGTGAAGCACCACATGATGGTATACCCAGTAGGGACCCAGTTACATGTTTCGATTAAATTGAATTTCTACCAAGTAATGGTGGATTCAGTTAGGGCCATTGAGGACAACAACAAGTCCAAGAGGGCCAGCGAAGCCAAATGAACAACAGGGGTAGCAATCGGGGACCCGATGATCAGGCAAGGAAGAAAACATGGAGAGGTGTCCTATGTGTAAAGAGTAAGAACACATGTGTATACCATGTTTATCGCGAATCGGGGATAGAAATGGGATGCCCAGTAGGGGCAACAGTTATAAGAAGTTTTGGTTCGGTTAGGACGAGGGCGTTATGTCCCAGAACCATTTGAACCGCCACTCGAGGTGATTGAGATATGTTCTGTTTGACAGTAGTTTGTTAATACTAAATTCACATGTGAAACGGGTTTAGTAGAGATGACGTGAATATTAAAATAGTGTACATATCTTTGTCGTCGCGTAACAGGGCTCTCGTTAGTTCCATCTGCAAGGGAGCAGGTGAGGACACTAGGAGGGTGTCGTATATTATGTGATAGATTTTTTTTTTCCTTTTGAGGGATATGAAAGGGAGCATATTTTTATCTTGCGTAGTGACTGTATACCGAGGGTTGGAGCAATAGTAGACTGTATGGGAAGTCTATGGTGCTCGCTGTGCCAGGGTAAGACATTCTACTTCATGAATCATCACCCGAAGGAGGGTTGAGTCAATATATATATATATATATATATATATATATATATATATATATATATATTGTATTATACCATAGACTTCGACGAGTATAGTTGTCTCGTTATGTTTAAATCCTAGTGAGTGGGGACTTTTACCGGTGTAATTCAAGGTATATCAGGCAACCGTTGAGCTTAAAGATTTAGATCATTATTGTTTACGTGCTGAGAATTAAGTGATAGCTAGAACACCGTATTGTGTGATGCCTTGAGAGACGTGGGCATAGGCAAATTAAATAATGTGTCGAGAGGCAAGATTCGTGATATCTAAGTTATGTGCTTTGGACCTACGAATTTTGTTGAAAATGCTAGAGAATAGTGCATTGAGAAATTTCTTTAAACTTAGTTGCAGGATGTTACACGTAGGGACCTTAATTTATGTCCGCGGTGACGAGACGTAGTTGGATGCTAATGCATCAGTTTTAAAATTTTAGTTACTGAACATGTCGGGAAAACACCTTAAGTTGAGAGCTATTAAAAATATAGGGCCAGTGGATGAATATATATATTATAGTGTGCATATACGTGTATATATTTGATACTGTGTTTCATAATAGACATATGAGAATATGTTGGCATTGTTATATGTAATCCCAATGAGTAGGGACATTTACTGATGTGATTCAGGGTATACTAACTTATTATTGCGCGGAGAGATCTAGCTCGTGATTTATTCGCGCTAAGAAACTGGTAAAAGAACCGTATTATATATTGTCTTGTGTAACATGGGAGTGAACGAATATACTTTTATGTTAAGAGACGGGGATTTGGGGAGTTGTTTGGCCATAGGACATAGGTTTGGTACCGTGGTTATTATACATATATAGTTATAACTATGAGTTGATAATTATACTACGACTTAAGGCCGATAGATCCGTATAGTGTTGATGTGAGAAAACTTTGTGGAACACTTTCACCACGAGTAGATCGGTGGGATAACCTAAATGATAATTAAGTTGCAATTGGTAGGGTAGTTTAGTATAACCTCACCGTATAATCAGCTCAAATATGAAAAGCTTAATTATAGCAAGTTTATTACGTTAAGTTGAATTGGGCAGTTATGTGCAGCATATAGGGTGTATGGGCACCCTAGATAGTTAAATTTTTATATATTATCCGCGATCGATAAATGTAGAAATACATGTGCCAAAAGAGTAAACAAATAAGGGAGTTATCGCAGGGGGATGTTGGAGTATTTCCCAGTTAAGGAAGTATTATAGCCGTTAGTGGTTAGGCTCATAGTAGTGTCAGAAGTTGGAAGCTTCCAAGTGTTGTGTAGGCAGCAATGTGAGATGATACATTATATGATGGAACATTTTAATATAATATGACTAAAACAAATTGGCCACAGGATTGAACGATAGTGTAGGGACCGTTGGACTAAGGGGTAGCGCTAGGAGAAGTGTAATGAGAACATCATAACGATTTAGATTGTCTGGGAAAGGATGAGGATGAAGGTGTACGAGATTATATCTGAAGCTTTGAGTACTAGTCTTATCCGAATTTCGAGGACGAAATTCCATTGTAAGGGGAGAAGTATGTTGATAAGCACCCAAAACTGTACAATTTATACCCCAAATAGATGTACTTTAGTTGCTAATTCTCGGTAATATGGGTCTTATGTGCTTAATGTTTATTTTGTAGGTCAATTGTGCATTGCAGTGTTCAAACACTTAAATCATGGCAATTGTGCGCAATATGGAGTTGATTAACCCTTATCCCGCAATATATGAATGTGATGTCATTGATATGACGGTGTGATATAAATTCGGTAATTTGAATTTTTAGTCAGACGCGGTATGGAACGTGTCGGGACTAATTTATTAAATTAAAAAGGAATTTTTTTTCTATCAACCTTATAGTCGTTTCGACTGCGTCATTGTGTCCGGAAGGGTTAAAATAGTCAGAAAAGTCTATTTGGACGTTGGTTTTGAGTCTCGGGTCATTTGGAAATGAAAAGACAACCCAAAAGGGCATTTTGGTAATTTTTACAAGGGGGATGAATAGTGATTTCGGGTTTTGTCTTATTATAAATATTTGGAGATTAGTGTACATAGGTTCATTTCATCTTTTCTACACAAAATTGAAAAGTCATCTTCCTAGAGAGAGTGAAAGGTTGCTTGGGAAGGGAAAAGCTTGCTTGGAAAGGAGGAGAACCAAATGTCAAAGGTCACCACCACCATCACCACCTATGTTATTCAACTCCAAAGGATCAGATCTTCAGTAAAGTCAAGTGTTTGATATTTGCAACTTAAGTTCGTATATTGTCCATGTTAGAATAATTATGAAAATAGATGATTTTTCATGTTTGGAAGACATAATGGAGTTGTTATATGGATTTCTAGAAACTGAAATGATATAGGAAGTAAACTCATGTTGTAGGATGATAATAATCCACGAAATAATCATATATCTATGGAGGAAACTCTGAAAACCATTGTTGTGTTCTTGAGGATATTATTTTTATAATTTTCTGGAAAAAGGAGATAAATATGCTTTTAATTCAATCTCTTAATGATTCTAGGATGTTTTGATCATTGGAAATCATTTATATATGTTGATATATCATGTAGTAAGGATTATAAGTCGTTTGGGTGGTTAATATGAAGGTTTGAATGAACAAAAATGATGAAATTCGTAGTAGAAGAAATGCAGAAAACTGGGCTGTTACCTGGGTGATCGATCGATCGACCCCCTGCCTTCGATCGATCGACCTCCCCAGGAATGTTAAAGTTGTTTCTTTTAATGTTGATTCTTATCCGAAACCTTTTGTAGATCTTTGGTGATTATTAATTGGATATTATGGGACTTAGAAAAGATCAGTAGACCCTTGATAAGAATTGAATTAAAGTGATTGGGATTTAATTGATTAGAATGATGATAATTAAATTGAAAGATATTTCGGTTGCTAGATTCACGTGTTGGATTCTAATTGGTATGCATGAGGATTAAGGATAGGTCCAGTAAGGCAGATTTAATATAAGTTAGGGTAGACTTAGGGTTACAATTTGAACATCAAGGACTGAGTTTAAGATCATTATTGATTTCGCAAGGACTGAGTGTAATACAAGCACTTAGTAGTATGGCTCCTGGATAAATATGGGAGTTTAGAACACATTTGGTTGAAAGAGGGGATGAGGTTATCCCGATCGCGTATTTGAAGTTATTGGACCTCCACGACCGACAAAGTTAAGTAGTAGTGTATTGGAGGGGTTCCTTGTTTGGATTTCGCTATGCGAGACTCTCCACGCATGAACCTTAACGACGTTGGGAGTGGAGAGATGTTATAGGATGCGAGGATAATTAAATTATGAAGTAAAGATATGATATTTTAATACGTGGAATTTAAAGAGACATAATACTACGTATGGGAATTATCTTAGGATAATGTGAGTACCTTGTTGATATTATATTATAGGTATGATAATGGCTATTTGATTGATTGATGATTATGTGTATGACATACCTAGCTTACTTGCTATCGACGGGAGGTTTGCGCGTGAGGGCAGTCATATCCTGATGAATCCATGGGATCTTTGATTTGTTGCTCAAGAACATAGGTCTATGAAAGACTTATCGGGGATTTGATAAGTCCGTTGACTGTGGGTACGTAGGTATGTGTGTGACCCATGGATACGAGAACTATGTTCGCCTCCAATTTGTATGTTGTTATTTGTGGTTCGAGGAATCCTTATCGAACCTTTAGTCCCTTATTCGGCGACCAGCGATGATGGGACTTGATAGCAGAGTAATGCATTGCACCGCAGCTGTGACTTGGGAAGCTGTATTATATATGAATATATATATATATATAATGAATTAAAGGAATGAATGGTTATATAGTGATTAAATCTATCTACGGTGATAATTGTAGATAACGGTAAATTGAGAAAAAGAATGAAATTAAGTTAATGAATGTTTATTCTTATAGAATTGAAAAGATTAATTCATAAATGAATAATGTAAATGAATAATAATGTGACGTATGGTATGGGGCATACGGGGATTATGATATGGGAATGGAATTATAATATGGAGACTAGAAAAGAGGAGCCATTAACTAGGAGGTTAATAGGAAATGTTAAGCGTGCACTCTAGTTGAGAGGTGAGAATAGCAAGTGAGAGTTGGATCTAACATGTACATAATAAATGCTTTATTGCACTTGTTAAATACTTGTTGTTTTAAAAATTATTTTTACAATCGGGCTCTAACCCGTTTCCGTGCATATTCTCTTTTCTATTGTATCTTCTATATCAGGTGTCCAGCAGCAAAGACGCCAACCTTAGCGGATTATGACAGGCTATGGAGCTATGGAGTTTTTCTTAGACACATATCATCTTTTGTATTCACAGTATTCTTAGTTAGGGCATGTCGCCCAAAGGATTCAGTTATCTTTTTCTATCGGGGTCAAATACTATTGTATTCGGGTCTTTTTAATACATTTAATATTGTTGGGATTTCTGTAATGGATTTATATTATTTTGGAATGTTTATTCCAATTGCATTTAAAGTCTTTTGTGTTATCTGTTCGGTTATCAGTGTTGTAGAATAAAATGTGTCAGTTTATTCTTAAACTAAAAATGGATTTTGTTGAATTTAAATTTGGAAAGTTTTTAACACTAGCTTAATTGGGTATTGGGTGAGTTGTAAATGTTTTCGACAGTGATGCTAAGAATGAGCCAACTGTATATTCTGTTTTAATTTGGTATGGGACTAGCCACCCGATATTTAATTAGGCGGGGTGTTACACTTTCCTCATATAAAACTACCTTTGAACAGACTCATACATATGTGAGGGAAGGCTACTCTGGACTTTCACCCAATCCCATAGATTTATTTGATGTGGATTAGGACCCTCCTCAAACACATGAAGAGAAGTTCCCTTGAAAATCGCCAACCTGAAGGAGAAGAAGGCGCACCATGAAGGCCTTGTAGCTATCATAGAAGAAGAAATTCGAGTATGCTCGAATTTAATTGACTCTCTTCCTGACACCATAGATGCCTTTAACAGCTTTCCCTAATAGAAGTCTTCTTTATTTTTTTCAGCTTTTGTTATGTGAAAAAATTGCACTTTATTTTTCTGTTTTAATAAAAAAATTATTTCTTTCATGCATGTATTGTCACTTATATCATACTCCAAAACCTACATAATATAGTGCTGTCTCAAACCATTACATGGATTAAACATATAAAGTACACGCAAATATAGTAAAGTACACGTAAACATTAGAAAAATGATCACGTGTATTTTACTAAAAATGCATGTACTTTGCTGAACCGCTACACCCACATAAAAAAAGAACTAACCACATTGTATTATCACAAATGTAAACATTAATATTACATTCATTTATTGTAAAAAAATTGTTATGTCAAAATATGATTGTATTGTCAAAATATGATTCTATCTATTCTAAATTATAATACACGCAAGTTTTTATAAAGCACACGCATAAGGTATTGTCCTAAACCATTATATAAATGTGTGTACTTTATATATTACATGTGTACTTTTTAAAGTACACGCATAATATATAAAGTACATGCATATTAAAATACTCGTATAATAATGCCGCTGGTGCGGACCATAATACACATAAGAATTTAAGAATATGAGTGACCTAAGTGTTTTTTATAAAGTACAAGCACATTGTAATGTCCAAAATCATTTTCTAAATAGTACATGCATTTATATACGTGTACTTTATAAAATAACATGTAGAATACATAAAGTACACGTAAATTGAATTAGATTTTGGTCATATCAATATGCGTGTACTTTATAAAAATATGCGTGTACTCTATGTAGATTCCATTCCAAAACAAATAATACAGAAATGAACACTTAACAATAGAATTACAATAATTTATTCAAATGTGAATGTTCATTGATTTTATTTAAAACTAATGTTACAATGAATGAATTGAACAATATTAAGAGGAATCAAGTTGGGTCTTTACATGTGGATCTGTAATGACCTGTTTTATTACATCTAGAGCAAGTTACTTATCTTATTATGACCTCTCCAACAGATTTTATTCTCTTATTTCTTGGCCTCCCTTTCGATCTCTTTGTTAATAGAGGAAGGATTGCTGGATTTTTAGGTAATAGAATCTTTAGGGACATTTAATCCTGATGAGGAATTATAGGTGATGAGTATGATTTCTTGTAGAAAAAAACCTTATAATAATCCTCAATATCATCATAAATACTTTCACCTATCTTTCTTACGACGGAAACAGAATGAGAACATGGAAAACATCGTAGTTACCAACTATTAGAAGAGCAAATTCCTTGTTCTAAGTCAACCGTGGCCCGTACATATGCATGAACTTCGAATACATGTGTACTCGAGCGGCTAATATTTCAATATATCCCTTTATTCCAATTTTCAATCAGTAATTTATCAAAATGAGGACACAACTCCTTTGACCATGTTTCACATTCAACAAGTTTGATTGCATTGAAATTCATAATTTTGATCCTCATTTTATCCATCATATTAATTATTATTAAATACCTTTCCTCTAGGATCCAAGAGTTGAATGATTCTGTAACACTTGATGCCATGTAACCATAACGCTTACCCATTAAATATGCACAAGACCAATTCTCTGGAGGTAAATTGTCAAGAAAATCAGCGACAACAACTCCACCTTCCTTCTTCAGGGCATCAATGTTCTTCTGAAATTTATCAAATGTTACAGCATATGCACAACGCATAAAATCTTGAACGAGCTTCTTTCGAAAGTTTGCAGTACCCCGTATTTTCTTCTTTATATTTCCCTGTAAATGATGTATACAGTAGCAATGTGCAGACATTGGAAAAACCTTAGACACACCTTTATTAAGACCATTATTCCGATCAGATATGAATGTGATGTTCCGATATTGATGAGCTATTGCATCACGCAAATTAATGAGAAACCACATCCAATTATCCTATGTCTCTGAATCAATAACTGCATATGCAAGAGGATAAAGGCCTAAAATTATAACGACATATATCAGTACACACAGATTCTATGATGAACTCTGAAAATGGTGCCGCTTGCGCGGAACAATAAACACGTAAGCTATACAAGAGAATAAATATATTTGTAGTGATATGTTACACAAATCTAAATTATAAACATATTATGATTGTTTCATTTGACAATAACAAAGAAAGAATCACAAAGTAAACGCAAAACATGACAATGTAAACATTAAGTGTAAGCAGTATGTCACGTGTACATAGTAATGAAATGCGTGTACTTTATAACAAATCCAAAAGTATACTTATGACATCACAAAGTACACGTCAATATATGCGTGTACTTTGGGAATTACGCGTGTACTTTGAGGTCTGTTTCTTTATTTGCATTAGAATTTTAAAGTACACGCAATAGATAAAACAGTACACGTGAATTTATAATAACATACAACAACACACACAGATTATATGATGAACTCTGAAAATAGTTTCGCTGGCGCGGACCAATAAACGCATAGTAATGAAATGCGTGTACTTACAACAAATCCAAAAGTACACGTATGACATCACAGAGTACATGTGAATATATGCGTGTACTTTGGGAATTATGCATGTACTTTGAGGTCTATTTCTTTATTTACATTAGAATTCCAAAGTACACACAATAGATAAAACAATACACGTGAATTTATAATGACATATATCAACACACACAGATTCTATGATAAACTCTGAAAATAGTTCCGCTAGCGTGGACCAATAAACACGTAGTCTATACAAGAGAATAAATATATTTGTAGTGATAGGTTACACAAATGTAAATTATAAACATATTATGATTGTTTTATTTGACAATAACAAAGAAAAAATCACAAAGTACATGCAAAATATTACAATGTAAACAGAATTTCACGTGTACATAGTAATGAAATGCGTGTACTTTACAACAAATCCAAAAGTATACGCATGACATCAGAGAGTAAGCGTGAATATATGCATGTACTTTGGGAATTACACGTGTACTTTGAGGTCTGTTTCTTTATTTGCATTAGAATCCCAAAGTACACCTGTACTTTGGGATTCTAATGCAAATAAAGAAACAGACCTCAAACTACACGTGTAATTCCCAAAGTACATGCATATATTCACGCGTACTCTGTGATGTCATGCGTTTACTATATTTTCTGTTGAAAGAGTATACAAAGGATTAAAAAATATAGGCATACTATTGTTAACTAAACTTTAATGCTTCACATTTACCATTATTCCCATTCCTTGCAGTTGTCGAGAAAATCGTTCCACGGTACCCGATCTTCAAAAAGTCACCATCAACAAACAAAATAGGCGTGCAGTATTGAAATCCATTAATGGATCCTGCAAACATTACAAAAATGCTTTTGAATAATTTTCTCTTTGGTTCGACGTCAATAATGCAATGTGATCTTGGATTATATTGCAATAGAAGTTCCCTATAATCATTGATTAATGCATACGAAACTTTGCCATCTCTTTGCCACGCCACGCATGATGATAACCTATATCAAGACCGTATTTCTTCTTCATATTGGTCTCAGTAAAGGTTTATCCCGTCACTCATAAGCAAGCAATGTAGAAATCAATTTGGAGTCCATCATTTTGCTTGATGGACTACGATATACACCCCTACAAGTATGCTCATTATTTAGACTTCTTATATAAAAGTAACCATTTAATGTTGATAATGAAGCATGAACTCGCCACACGCAATTCTCAGTATTCCTTTTAGAACACTCTGTTGTCACCCGAGTTTTATCATTCTTCAAATATATATACTTGAAACCAACCTCAACAACATACTTTCTCAACTTATCATGCAACTGAACCACCCCTCCTTTGAAACACTGCTCTTCATGACTAATATATGTATTCTAATCATTGGAGAGATAAACTTTTGACGTACTCGGCTCCACACCTCCAATATAAACATCATTTTTAACACCACGGCTAATATCAATCGCAATGGATGATAATATATAGTCTACCATTTCTCTACATGTACCACTGCATTCAACCCTCTCATAACTTGTATAACTATGGTCAACCCGATCACAAATTCTATACGTGCATTCGACTCGTTCATGAATTGCACTATTGGCAAAAGCTGTTGAATCAAAGACATATATCCAAATAAAATCAGCATTGAGAATCACTTGAGACTTCAATATACAACGAACATCTTTATCACAAAGCAACATGAATTGACTTTCATCACCAAATCCGTATTTCAATGAAAAAGATTCAATTTTCAAATCCATAAACCTACTATATAACTCATTGCATATGAAATCGAATGAGCTGTCTTAAAAAATTTCAATGCAAGCCATATTATCCAAATAACAACACCTAGCAATTCGATAACTTTCCATTATATCCTGCATTATATTAAAACAGAAAAATTGTTTTGTTAAAGTTCAATTTTAATTAATGCCGTTGGCACGAACCATCAAATACATCACTAACAAAGACATGACTATTCTATGAAACATGACTCAACACTAACAAAGTAAATGCACACCAACATTATGAATAATTAATATCAAAAAACAAAACAAAAATTAATCAATAGAAAATCATGTGTACATTAGATCAAATTGCTTGTACTTTACTGCTATTTTCTGCTCAGGTATATACAAAGTATTTTACTATTGTAAAACATCAAAATTGGTTAATGCCGCTGGCGCGAACCAACAAACACATGCCCATCTAACACATGACAACTCTATTATGTAATGAGTCAAAAGTAACAAAGTAAATAAACATTAACATTATTCCAAATTAATGTCAAAAGAAAAAATCAGAAATAATCAAGTACAAAATTCACGTGTATTTTATATCAAATTGCGTGTACTTTACTACAATGATCATTTGAAGTATATGCATGAATAACTTGTATATACATAAAGTACACACACACATGAACACATAATCAGAACATATAAATACACTACGTGTTACGAAATCAAAACACAATTCAAAATATATTCATATAAAATTAAAATACAATTATAAAAACACATAACCAAATCATTCATTCAATGTTCGAGTTAATTCATCACATGATTTACACAATTAAAATGATTTGATTAAACGAAACAAATACATCAAGCTATTATAATTGATCAACATGCAAAACATTTATTCATAACAAGTATAAACTTACAAATGATCGAATAAATGCAAAGAAAAATCTAGATTAAACAAAGCGCAAATGATTGATTTCTTTGAACAAATAGATAACTTTTTCTTTGACAGAACAAAGCTCTTTGAACAGAAGTGAAAAGAAACCATAAGATCATAAGTTAATGGAGAGAAAGAACCTGTTTGACAGAAGCGGAATAAAGAAAGAGAAGGACGTGCTTATTGGAAATACTGTCAATCGTTGATTAGGTCAATGATAACAAAATGAATGACATGTCCAAAAAGGTATTTATATGGACCTAATCGTTTAAAATTTGTTTGACCCGATTAAAACGTCAAAAATATCCGATCAAGTGACTAGACCGTAAAAGCCTATTTTTATATTTATATATTAGATTCTCCATTGAATGAAAATTAGTTCACGTGATAGCAAGCACAGAAATAAAGTGACTCAAACTACCAATGCTTTTCATATCTTCCCGGCTGCACAGAAATGCTTTGATCAAATTCTCACTGGACCCACAGTTCCTTCTTCTACCACACCCAAAGAAGCGATAAATTTAGTTGGATCCTTGACCTCTACCCAACTGTTATCCTTTTCCGAAAAAGAAATCCCTAGAATCGGGCCAAACCGCAATCATGCACTCAACATCTCCATCAAAGTTATGGGGAAGATCGTACCACTCTCTTTTATCAATAATGGATCCTCCTTGAATGTCTGCCCATTAAGAACCTTTCAATGCTTAGGATTGGAGGAAAGTGACCTCACTCCAATCTCCGCTATTGTATGCGCCTACGTTAATACCCGTCGGGAGGTGATGGGATCCATAAAACTTGTAATAGGGGCTGGCCCTATAAACCCTATCGTTGAATTCCAAGTTTTTGACATCCCAGCTTTTTTTAACCTATTACTCGGACGACCTTGTCTCCACGGTATCAAGGGTGTGTCTTCCTCACTCCATCAGAAATTGAAGTTCTTCGCCGACAAATAAGTCATTACCATTTTGGGCAACGACGATAATGCCGAGGGTGCAAGTACCAGCAGTCCAATCCTTGAGATACATCACGGTTCAAATGATATGCTCCTATCAGGATTTCGAGTTGAACCACTACTACTCCCGGCAGGGGATGATTTCAAAGAAAGGGTTTGTCCCGAATATGACCCTCATGGAAATATCCATGTGATTCAGACGTTCAGAAACATGCACTTTATGCCCGGACTGGGGGGAGGGCAAAGACAGTAAGGGATATTTGAGACCATTGAACTGAAAAAAGCTTTCCCTCCTTATGTCTTAGGGTATCAACCATCAGAACAAGAGCTCATAATGATCCGCCAGTCTCGACCAAAGAGAAGACTATACTGCATACAGACTGTCCCATGTGACTCCTTGAATGGATGATTCATCAAAGAGGGAGAAGACTTCCCCTTTTGTGGCTTTTCAAAACCATGGTATGACCATACAGACAAAAAGATAAATCCTGGAATGGAGATCTTTTTTCGAGACAGCTACCCATGGGCCGAAAGTTCCCAACACAATGTACAGTCGCTCATCATAGATACCGAAGATTCTGAGGGAAGTGACTCCGAAGATTCCTTTAACTTACAGACACTGGGGCTGACACTCTTCATGGTTCATTCAAGCACTACATTACTGGATCTATCCCACCTGATTAAAGCTGCTGATACACCTCTCCTCAACTGTCATGCTACGACGGTTCTACCTGTTGAAATCCCACCTAACCCTAATGTTTACCCCATTTCTTCTTCTATTGTCCATCCTTGCTAAAATGTAGTCGTGACCTCCTTTGATGAGGTTCTCAATGCTGTTTTTCCTATCAATGAAATAAACGAAGATTTTGAGTATATTGTTGTGCCTTACATTAATTGTTTGGATTCTAATCAAACTTTTGATGATGATGATTTTGCAAATGAACAATTCTTAACTAATCTAAATAAGGTTAATAACAAATAACATAATTTCATCTAAGTTAATGAAGAAGAGACTGTTATTGTTAATCTCGGTCCTAGTAGCCAACTACGCGAGATTAGGATATGGGCTACCCTTAACAAGCATGAGCGTGCACAAATCGAAGAATTATCGAAGGAATTTGTGGATGTCTTCACATGGTCCTATGACGATATGCCCGAAATTGATCCTAAAATTTCTCAGCATGAGATCCCCACTCTTCCAGATTACAAGCTGGTTAAACAAAAGTTGAGAAAGCTCCGCACCGAATGGTCGCTCAAAGTCAAAGAAGAAGTGGTCAAATAGTTGAATGTGGGCTTCATTCGTGTGATTGAATATCCCACATGGCCAGCCAATATAGTGTATGTGCCAAAATCAGAAGGGAAAGTTCGGATGTGTGTAGACTACCGGGACTTGAACAAAGCCTCTTTAAAAGATGATTACCCATTACCCAATATCGACATGATCGTGGACAACACATCCAGTCATGCTCTCAAGTCATTCGTCGATGGGTTTACCGAATACAACCAAATTAAAATGCACCCAGATCATTAAGAAAAAAACTGCATTCATCACCACATAGGGAACCTTTTGCTACATTGTTATTCCATTTGGTCTCAAGAATGCTGGGGCTACTTACCAGAGGGCTACCACAACCATCCTGCACGATCTGATTCATAAAGAGGTCGAGGTCTATGTAGATGATATGATTATCAAATCCAAAACTAGAGAAGGTCATGTTCCCGCTCTCCAAAAGTTCTTCGAACGACGGCGATAGTATCAGATGAGACTCAATCCACAGAAATGTGTCTTTGGTGTTACAAAGGGAAAAATCTTAGGATTCATGGTCAGTGTGAAAGGGATAAAAGCAGGTCCTGCCAAGCTAAAAGCCATACTTGAGATGCCACCTCCCCGAATGGAGAAAGAAGTCTGTGGTTTCCTTGGGAAATTACAGTACATCAGTCAGCTAACCTCCATTTGTGAACCTATATTCAAACTCCTCCAAAAGGATTCAACCAAAGTTTGGAACGAGGCCTGCCGAGAAGCCATTGATCGAATCAAACAGTACCTGACTCAACCTTCGGTACTCATGCCACCACAGCTTGGTCTCCCCTTGCTCCTATACCTAACTATAACTGACACTACAGCTGGGGCTTTGCTAGTTTAATACCTTGAAGATTCCCGCATAGAAAAAGCCATTTATTATGCCAGTCGCAAACTGGACAGGTACGAAGTCAACTACACTGCTTTGGAAAAAGCGTGCGTCGTGCTTGTTTGGGTCACCCAAAAGTTACGACACTACATGCTCGCCATCCCTATTAAGCTTGTATCCCGAATGGACCCCATCAAGTACCTACTTGAGAAACCCGCCTTATCCAACCGAATGGCTCGATGGTTGAAGCTCTTAGCCGAGTTTGATATCGTGTATGTCACACAGAAAGCCATCTTTGAGTTCTTCTAGTGATGGTTGGTAACCCAGGCCACATGGGGAAAATCCTCCTTCAGGACTATGGGCTCAAGAATCCATTGCTGGCGATGCCACAACCCCATTTTGGGCATGAAGACATTGCCATAAGGGTTTTGTTCTGGACAGACTCAGTCTTTGAAGTCATCTCTTTCTAGAAGGGGAAGTGGATAAACTCTAAAGTCAGATAGGAGCATGTCATTCGTCTTATGCTGGAGTTCTAATACTGGATTGCTAGTGTTAGAATTATCTGAATTGTCATCATCTCCTAATATAGTGATAACCTAGCCTTTGGCAAATAATTTTAGTTTATGATAAAGAGAAGAAGATTCCCCTCGGATGTTATGGAGCCATGGATGGCCAAGGAGTAGATTAAAACATGCAGGTATGTCAATGACTTGGAACTCGGTGACAAGATTGATAAAGCTATCCCTTATTACGAGTTTTATAGACCCTATTATGTCTCGACGAGTATTATCATATGCACGCACGGCAGCGGAAGTAGGAGTGATATCACTGACTTTCAATCCTAAGCAATTGAAGGTTCTGAGAGGACAAACATTAAGAGTAGATCCGTTATTCACAAATAAAAGTGAGACTGCCTTTCCCAAGACTTAAATAGAGATGTTGAGGGAATAATTATGATTAGGGTTGATCTTTAGTATCTCTTCTTCAGAAAAGGAGAGTAGTTTGGAAGAGGTCAAGGACCTAACCATGTTTACGGTTTCTTCGGGAGTGGTGGAAGGAGGGACTATAGGCCCAGTGAGGAGTTTTATTAGAGCATTTTGGTGCAACTGGGAGGACATGAAAAGCCCCCATAGGGTGATATTGTCTTGGGTAGTCTTAAGTTGGTCAAGGAATTTACTCTCTTAAATGGTTATTTCTAGAATGAGAAGATCTTCAATAACTCCCTTTCCTTTATTTGTCTCGATCACATGAGGAATCAGATCTTTATAATGTCTCCCTGTCATGGTTATGTGATTTACTGAGGTAGGGAAGAATAATAACCCCGTGTCTTCATCTATTTCTAGATGATTGGCCACCTTGTTAATTTCCCCCAACAAATCTTCGAAGGATATCATTCCACACAAGTTGAGTACTAGTCGGGTTTCTTCCTAACTGGGTTCGTTATCAGAACTGTCATAGTCTTCCCCCCATCCGATGGTGACTATGTCCTCTTACCAAGATAAATCAATACATTCAACAACCTCGATGGCTTCATCGTACAAGTCTCCCCACTCGATGGGGAGGTATAGAGGTTAAGGGAGAAATCGTTACCAAAGCTTCAAAGTAGTGAGTAGCTCATCAATGATACGAATTTTACTTGTCTGTCAAAATGCATCGGCCATTATCTGTACTACATAATCTAGACTGACTTCTTCAATAGGTACCACCCATTTATTTGATTCCTGGGCCCATTTTCGGGCTTCTATGAACAAGCCACTGAATTTGCGATAATCAACAATCATCTCGATAGGAAATTTCAGCACAAACTCTAAGAGTTGGTTTAATATAACTATTAATTCCATGTCTTTCCCTTTAGACCGAGTACAAAAGATAATGCAGTCTCTTGTAATGAGTGACAAAGCTTTATCGTTGAAACAGGTAGGGTGTAGAAGGAAATATGGGAAAACCTTGAGTAGTTTAAGTTAGATTATAGGTATGATTGCGGCCTTGCTGGACACGATTTGAGTAGATAGTTCTATTATGTGTCACTCTCTAGAAAGATTGCAATTTGTATGGACTGAAAGTGGGTTATGAGTGATATTGAGTTTAGGATTGATTGGTGGGGCAATAATACCCTAGTTAATTAGGCTTTGGATCACATTCCCAAGGTGGAAGCATTGGTCGTAGTATGGCCAGCAAACTGATGGAAATCACAATGGGCATTGGCTTTAAAGTTTTTAGGGAGAGAATTTGGTAATGGATGGGGGTCTAAGAGTTTGCTGAGGTTTAGGTTAAAATGGACTAGTAGACTTCGGATATGGGAGCATGGAAGTGTATTATTTATTGGTAAGACCAGGGCGACTTTTCGATGCCCAGGATGTAGTGGTTTGCGAAATTTTATTGATGGTTGAGACTATAGCACTGGAGGGATTCTTAGACATCCAGGGAGTGAATTGTCCAATAACATTCTTTAGCTCAGATTCAAATTTGGCAATGCCTTCCACAATTTCTACACCAGCCTTTAAGGGCTCAAAAGTGTGTGTAATACTGTCCTTTCATGGATGCTCGGATATGAGGCAAGAAGTTGTTATTCATAATACTAACTTATTCCTCATCGAAGGGTCTGTTGATCATGGTAGCGAATTTATCTATCCACCTTCTTATGAAGCTACTGGATATTTCCCCAGGGTTCTATTTAAGAAGCTCTAGATCTCTGTGCGAACCTCTAGATCTTCATTATACTTGTAGTGAGACATGAAATTTTATGCGACATCCTCTCAACTATGGATTTTGGATTCTTCGAGGGACATAAACCAATGAAGGGGGCTTTCTTTCAAGGTCTGCAGGAACATATGGACCATTATCATTTTGGCGGTATCAATAAGGGTTATGGCTCGGCGATAAATTTAAAGGTGAACAATTGAGGGTATGTTTCCCCCGAATTTCTTGATGTCTGGCATTTTGAACTTCTCAGGCAGTCTGGCTTTGGGATAAGATACATATAGGTGTAGTCAATGTAGTTCTAAAATATCTTGGCTTGGTGAAACTTCTTTGATAGAAGCTTGAGATATTCATTGACCTTGTTTAGTTCCTCTATAGAATCTGTGGGTATTGACTGGTTAAACCCTGGTTGGACAATGTTCGAAATAAGTAGTTGAACTAGCGGTGGCCCATTGGCAGGTGGGGCATGTGAAACATGTTGATGCTCTTTTAGGACCTAGATAGGATAGGGAACGGGTATACCTATGGCACGAGGAAAAATAACATTAGGTTCTTCAGGAATTTGGGCCTTAAGGACCTCAGTTTGAAGGTTGTCCATATTGGCACTAAGCTGGGCTAAGACGATCATCAGATCGGGTTGCAAATTTATTCCTTGGTCAGTGTTCTACATGAATATCTTGTAAAGGTATCCCAAATTAGGATGAAGTAGTAGAAGAATCGATGGAGCTTCAGGGAAGTTTCACGGAAGACCGAAGCTAATAGTGAGCCAGGACAAAATCCGGTATGTGATCAACCTGAGAGGGAAACGGTTCAAATTTATTTTTAAAAGAATGAGGGAGAAAATTTTTTGTATTTCTAAAGGAGGAGAAAAAATTGGTTTTTGGTATTTTTAGATTTTTGAAAAAGGAGGGAAAAACAAGGAGAATCTTAGCATGATTATTATTAATGTTATTATGAGGTTCTCACTTGTATTAGGTTTGCCTAAATGGAAAAAAATGTCAGACAGGACCCGAGCCCGGGAAAATAGGGTTTGAAAATATGTAAGATGTGGTTGGACTTATTTTCAGGCTCACGAATGGGGTCCTGTTTTGAAAAAAAGGTGAAATAGCGCAAAAATATAAACGGTATACCGACCCGAGATTTCGACAAAGTTTCACATGGTAACCGATAAACTAACTATGAGTTCCCTAGTTTGACATGTATATGAGGTTTATAAAATTTTTATATTAGTGGAATGGTTCCCCCCCTCTGACATGACTTCCACGATATACCAATTTCTTATAAGGGCAATCAGTCATCGGTACGTGTGGACAAGTCATTTGATATGCCTCAGTGTACGTAAATTGCCTCACTATATACCTAGTGGGGATAATATGTGTGAGAGAGAATTCGATATACTCAAAATATGTGAATGAGTTACCTGTTATATACCTCCCATCCTGAGTTCAGTCAAGAGGTACGATGCGTGGGAATCGTTCGATATACGTCAAAGGTACGAGGCCAATGGAAAGTGAGAGTCATATTGCTTAGGCTAACTGTGACCAACAAGACCAGCTCCCATCACAAACTGACCCCCAGTAAGGGACACAATCTGGTCAATATTGCCATGCTCTTGGTGATGTACTGTGTAAAAATGCATGTCTTAATTCACATATTATGAAGAAAGAGTTTTTTTTTATCATTTTTTATTGGCATAATGAGTAAATGGACTACTACACTAATGGGGGAGCATATAGAAGTATCATGACAAGTAAATCTAGCATGGAGACTATACTATGCATAGATACATGTGAGTGAGTAAGTGACATGTAACACGTCGTATTTCAGTGCATGTAATATTTAAGTAATTCGGGAAATTTTAAATTACTTGTGTGTCGTAATTTAATTGAATTAATTATGGTAATATTTATTTAAATATTAATCGGAGAGTGAATGGTTACTATTTAGAGAAATTTAATCACTAAGTGAATAGTAATAATTTATTTACGTCATAACGTGTATTAGTGACGTGGCATTTATTTATCTCAGCTGGGAGTCGGTATAGACTAATTTGGGTGTGAGATAAGAATTTTTATAAATTAATTTGGATGTCGATTTTGAGTGCACGTTTGAGTCCGGATGGGCCGAGATAGTCGGAAAAGTGTACCCGGGGGTAGTAAACGGGTCACGAGGCATTTTTGGCATAACTGGGCCCACACGGGGCAATTTGGGTCACTTGGGCTTGGCCCATTTGGCTAAAAACGGGATTTAGATTTAATACCTAATTGGAAGAAAAGGGAAAGGACAGAAAACACAAATCTAAATTCTAAGTTTTGAGAGAAAACTATAGGGAGAAGTTAGAGTGCATTGGGGACCCTTTTGAAGACAAGACTAGGGACGGATTTGTGGGATTCATCATAAACCTTGCGAATCTCACACTCGCATCAGATCCTATGAACCCATAAGGCAAGTGGTTAACTTGCTGTAGCATTTATTTATGTTTTCAATTCATATTTGTGATGTGGAAATAAAAAAAAATTGTTTTGGGTATAAACGGGTAAAAAAATGGGTTTTTTGTAATTGGACAACCAAAAGGAGAATCGATGTAGGAATTTATTGTGTTACATGATTCTGAGTAGATAGTTAACTTTGATTGATGAACAAAATTGGGATAAATGAATGAAATTGGGACTGAACAAAGAAAGCCCAGAAATTTCCCAATTTTTGAATAAGTAGAGATTGGTGGGAATTAAGTCATGTTTGAGGTTTTAGGGGAGATCCTAATCATGTTCCCATGTCTTAAAAATATTGTCTATGTTTGGGTTGAACCATAGAAGAGGTTGGAGTTGGGAGAAATTTGTTAATGGCTGAAACACCGTTGGAGAAGACAAAGACTTGTTCGATCAATCGATCGATGGCTGGGTTCGATCGATCGACGGTCCAGGATTTTTAACAGGTCTGCCAGATTTGTTATATAAGAGAAATTAATTTAAAATTTGATTCCCGTACATTATTTAGTGAGAAATCAACATGGAACATAATTTCCTAACAATTATAAGGGAAAGTAATTGGGATTGGGAGGGATTTATGTGTGACACACTATGATAAATTTTGGGGGGAAAATATTTCAAAATAATTAAATACGGATCGAGTAGGCGAGTCCGGGTATATTGGTTGAGCGATGCCAAATTATTAAATTAATTAAGATTGAAAGCTAATTAATTCGGAGTCGGGGATTTAGACTCGGGTATTATTTTATTCTCGGGCGATGAGGGCGAGTTCAAAAATATTGGTTGGGTGACACCAATAATAATTTAATTTAGGACTGATCACCCGGGGTTTAATTAGGCAGGGTGTCACATATGGTATCAGAGCATCATGCTCTAGTGTCAATAGGATCTGTGTGGCTTTTCACGCTTCATCTTAGCGTTCTTTGATGTAGAGCCTTATGATCGAATTGTTGTATTCCTCTACGTATGCGACTTACGTTCTCCTGCTATCAAGTATAATTGATGTGATTCATATACGAGTTAGATTGAGCATTGTACATCGAAAAAATTTGGACAACCAGCGAGGGCCGTAAGAAGTACGACAGGAGGAGAGGAAAGGTGGAAAATGTTGAGTATTCGTGGAATAGGATAATAACTTGGGAGAAGAAATTTCCCCAAGCACTGTTGTAGTGAACGGTGATACAATTTGTTGGCAAGGAGAGAGAGTCGGGGAGGATTATTTTCGAGAGTCATTCACCACATATGAAGGAGAATATATGGAGTTAAACGAGAAATTTTGGGTACACTGTGACCATAAGATCGTCCATCCGCTATTCAAATAGGGGTGCGAGTGAAATTTCTGTGTTTATGAAATGGGTAAGATTGTAACTGATCGTGAGAGAGACGATAAATTATATAAGCAAACTTTGTAACCGATGAATGGGATACGGAGAACGGTAAAGGAACCCGCAAATGGATAATGAACCGTGTGAGAATACACAATAATGGATGGGAAATCCGACTAGGATGACTAGTGTTGAGGTCGTCAATATCTTTTGTTTGCCAGTCTACATTAATTCTTCTAAGATGCAGCAGACAATAAGGTTAGAGAGTTTAACCTAAGAACGAAATGAGATTTAATGGTGCTAGTGAAGCATTAAGGAAGAGTATACCTAGTAAGGGACCCATCTTGACGTTTTAAATTAAGTAAATTTCTACCTATTGATGGTGGATTTGATCCGGGTCATCGAGGCCAATAATGAGTCCCATAGGGCTAGGGAAGCCAAAGGGACAACGGAGGTAGCACTTAAGGTCAAGACTACCAAGTACGCGAGAAGGAAAACCCCAACATGGCCATCTGGTCCAGAGGCAGGGGATTGACACAGAGAGGTGTCTTATGTGTGGAAGTTGAACCACAATAATTGATTATGTCCACAGTGAGTTAGGGGATAGAAGTGGAATGCCAAGTAAGGACAACAATTGCGAAATTTTGGTTCGATCGGATGAGAATATTATGTCCAGGAACCATTTGGGTCGTCGGTGGATAGGCGAGTGGAAGTATGAGTTTTATCCTTGGATACATGGAGTGAATTTCATGACACAAGTGATCACAATGTTCTTGTTAGCACTATGTTCGCGTGGGGGACGAGTTTAGTGGGTGTCTAGTAGTGTTACTATTAAGTATATGGTTACCACGGGATAATGGGGCTCTCTTTGGTCTTATTTGCAGGGGAGAAGGTGTGAAAACTAAGAGGGTATATTTTATAAGATTTACTCATTTTGAGGAGTGTTATGAAAGCATGATTTTTCCTGGGTATGGATTGGTTAGCAATGGGTGTGAACTATTACAGATAGTGATAGTAAGTTTTGGTGTTCGTGACACTAGGTTATGAATGACTCATGCTAGGTGTCACTTGAGAGGGAGCCTAGCCTATATATATGCGTATATATCTCGTATTGTGAGGTACGATAGACATATAAGAATGTCTTGTATTATTATATTTTTCCCAGTAAGAAGGGATGTATACTGAAGCGATTCAGGGCAGTTAAAATTATTTTCGAGCGGGGAGAGATAACTCAGGATTTATTTTGCGCGAGAACTAGTGATAATAAGGGCGCGGTATTTTATGTTTTCTTTTATAACATGAGAGTAGGCGTGCATGCTTTTGTGTTAAGAGACAAGTATTTTGGGGTACGCACTATGGACTGAGGGTCTAACGGATCTCAACGATCGACAATGTTAGTTAGTAGTGTATCGAGGGGATTCCTTATTTGGATTTCTCTTTGCGAGACGTTCCACGCATAAAACTTAACGCAACGTTAGAAGTGGGGAGATATTTGGTCGTTAGTACATAGGTTGGTTACCTCGGTTATATTCATATATGTGATATGACTACGGGTTGGAGTTATACTACGGGTTATGGCTAGCATAGTCGGGTAACTTTCGTGCGATTGAGCTCGGGGACAGGGTGTATGGGCACCCTAGTTAATTAAGATAATTTTTTGTGCGGTTAAGAATAGGATATATGGTGTATGGGTGCCCTGGTTAGTGTGATTTCAGAGTCGTCTTAAATAAAATGGGATGTGTAAATAAACATATTGAATGTACACCTGCGAGGCAGTCAGAGAATAAGTAGAAAAGTGTAGTAAACTGAAATCCGATTGAGAAAGGAAACGGTCTGATTATATGTATATTAAGGAGAACTACCTCCACCGTAGGGAGTGAGAAGATGGGGGAGACCTATGTAATAAGATATCCCTAGGCAAGGGAGATACCCACATTTTTGGGGAGATAGAAAAGAGTATCACTTAGTCATATACCTAGAGAGGTTTTATGCATAGACAAGGTATAGATTCCTACGTGACGAACACCGCACAAGGAATAGAGTTCTTGAATGTGAGAATCGGTGTTGAATGGGACATAGTGAATTTGTCGCTAGGTAGGCCATTTAAGGATCGAAAAAGGTTGATTGGAGGGTATCAACCAAGATTTTCTTTTTATTATATGGTTCCAGTGAAGGGATTAATGCTCAGGTTGGTAAACTATTAGGAGGTGTTTGGGATAGAGTTACATATTGGGTTGAACGTGTCGCCCATAAGTCGATGGGTAGACGAAAAGTGAGGACAGTGCATTTTAGATTTTTGGGTAATTCGGGAGTAGTATTTACCATAGGTAGAGTTACGTGTGATGCCTCATAACGGTTTGGTCTGCGTGACACCTTAGGAGACTTTATGGGAAAAGTTTCATTATCCACCTTTAGTAGATAAGAGGTGGGGAAATAACAAGCTACTAGGACCCGAGATGGGTTATGGTCCATCAGCGGGAATTAAGTAAGTTGTATCATTTCGTATAGTCCAGGGACGTAAGGAGGGGTACATCACCGTGGGTTAAAGGTTCAAGTCTGACATGATTAATCAGGGATGATGAGAGTAATTACCCGGAAGATAGTCACGCATTTTGGAAATAAGGAAATTGACACCCATATAGGAGGGGAATTTCCTAACTGAGAGATAGTGAAGCCGACGGAGTATAGGCTTATCTTTTAGGGAACTATGTTGTTAGGGGCCATCGAGTTAAAAATTTGTGATCACGTAATTTGTTCGGGTGTCTAATATGAAAGGAGTGATGAAGTTCGGCAAGAAAGGGGAGCTAGCATCGAGGTATGTGGGTCCTTTCCCTATCTTTGAGAGGGTGATACTGGTAGCTTATCGACTGGGTTTTCCAGAACATCTTCAGCGGATATGGGATGTGTTCCATGTGGCATAGCTGGAGGGATACAGGAGGAGTGATTGAGCTTTTTGGGCACGTTCCACTCGAGGATAATGACTTGCAATAAGACACCTCATACGAGGGGAGACTGGTAGCTATGTGAACGCAAGCTGCAATCTAAAATAGTACCACCAGTTAGAGTGTAGTGGGGTGGGGTCATCACAATATTGATGAGTGTACGTGGGACCGGGAGGAGGATATTTGAGAACAGTATCCAGACTGCTCGTCGTAGTAATGATCAAATTTCAGGGACAAAATTCCTTTGTAAGGGGGAGTATGTATCACCCCGTATTTCTGTGCATGTAATATTTAATTAATTCGGGAAATTTTAAATTATTTATGTGTCGTAATTTAATTGAATTGATTATGGTAATATTTATTTTAATATTAATCGGAGAGTGAATGGTTAATATTTAGTGAAATTTTAATTACTAAGTGAATAATAATAATTTATTTACGTCATAACATGTATTAGTGACGTGGCATTTATTTATCTCAGCCGGGAGTCGGTATAGACTAATTTGGGTGTGAGATAAAGATTTTTATAAATTAATTCGGATGTCTATTTTGAGTGCATGGTTGAGTCCGGATGGGTCGAGATAATCGAAAAAGTGTATCTGGGTAGTAAATGGGTCACGAGACATTTTTAGGCATAACTGGGCCCACACGGGGCAATTTGGGTCACTTGGGCTTGGCCCATTTGGCTAAAAATGGGATTTAGCTTTAATACCTAATTGGGAGATAAGGAAAACGTCAGAAAACCCAAATCTAAATCCTAAGTTTTGAGAGAAAACTATAGGGAGCAGTTAGAGTGCATTGGGGACCCTTTTGGATATAAGACTAGGGACGAATTTGGGGGATTCATCATCAACCTTGCGAATCTCACACTTGGATCAGACCCTACGAACCCATAAGGCAAGTGGCTAACTTTCTGTACCATTTATTTATATTTTCAATTCATAATTATGATGTGGAAATAAAAAACATTATTTTGGGTATAAACAAGTATAAAAATGGAGTTTTTGTAATTGGACAACCAAAAGGAGAATTGGTGTAGGAATTTATCATGTTACATGATTCTGAGTAGATAGTTAAATTTGATTGATGAACGAAATTGGGACTGAACAAAGAAAGCCCGAAATATTCCCAATTTTTGAATAAGTAGAGATTTGTGGGAATTAAGTCATGTTTGAGGTTTTAGGGGAGGTCCTAATCATGTTCCCATGTGTTAAAAATGTTGTCTACGTTTAGGTTGAACCATAAAAGAGGTTGGAGTTGGGAGAAATTCGTTAATGGCAGAAACAGCATTGGAGAAGACGAAGACCTGTTCGATCGATCGATCGATGGTCCAGGATTTTTAACAGGTCGGCCAGTTTTGTTATATAAGGGAAATTAATGTAAAATTTGATTCCCATACATTATTTAGTGAGAAATTAATATGGAACATAATATCCTAACAATTGTAAGGGAAATTAATTGGGATTGGGGGGAATTTATGTGTGACATACTATGGTAAATTTTTGGGAACAAATATTCCAAAATAATTCAATAGGATCAAGTAGGCAAGTCCGGGTATATTGGTTGAGCGACGTCAAGGTATTAAATTAATTAAGATTGAAAGCTAATTAATTCGGGTCGGGGATTTAGACTCGGGTATTATTTTATTCTCGGGCCATGAGAGCGAGTCGAAAAATATTGGTTGGGTGACACCAATAATAATTTAATTAATTAATTAATAATTAGAGTTGGACCATAAACTCGAGATGCCAAGTATAGGCTAGTGTTACGGACTCAGTACACGATAAAGCTCGAATATTTTATATTTATATATATACGGGGTGCAATAGCATATATATGGTGTGTGCATATAAAATATCATTGATTAGATATTATTAATATATCTACTGTACTATCGGAGGAGGTTGCGCGATGTGGGTGAATCCCCTAGCTTGAGGAGTAGGGCGAGTATATCCCCAGGTCATAGCGTCCGTTATATGGGTGAGGGGCTTATCTCACTTTCAGGAAAGGAATATGACCGCCTCCATTATGTTTATATTTTTTGCCAAGTTAGTGAGGGATTCTGACTTGGGGTAACTAGGTTATGCGAGTACACGTAATGTGATAGCACTTTAGAGAATACATCCGGTGAGTTATTACTTGGGAGGATGGGTTATATTTATATTCAACATATGTGTGAATGTTTTAATATGGTTCTGCGTATATAATGGGATAAATAGTTGTATACGGGTCATTAAATACATGTAGTGAATTGTATTAATTATATATGGGTTATATTCACATTCAACATGTGTGATTGTTATAAGATAACTGTACGTACATAATGGGGTGAATAATTATATACAGGAAGTTAAAATACATGGATAAAAGTGTATTATTTATCTAACTAGTGAGTGTTATATGGATTTCAACGAAAGATGATTAACTAAGTTAAGGCGCTAAATAGCTTATAAGTCATACAATAATAAATACTCGGGATTGAGTGGGGCGGTTGACAAGAGTTATATCAAGTATCTAGTTTCGGGGTAGAGGACTAGGTGGGATATAAAGAAGGAGTTAGGTGTGCACATTAGTTGAGGGGTGAGTCTATCCTCAAGGGAGTGCGACACTAACTAAAATATGAAGCGTATTCATGCATTGCAAGTTAATCATTTGATAAATGTTTTCAAAATGTTTTGGGTTCTAACCCTTGCTATAAAATATTTTCAAAACCTTTTATGTGTCCAGCCACAGGGACACCAGGCTTGATTCATACCAGGGATTCTCTGCTGCAACATATGTGAATGTTGCAGGAATTGGATGGGCGCCTCTATTCCTTCTATTCCTAGTGTAGGGATTTTCTATCCGATATCCGAGCATGTTGCTCACGATTTTATTTAGTATTTATTTCAGATACTTGAGATCCATTATTATCTATGTTCACATTTGTGTTGGATTTTAGCCGATGGTTTATTCGGCTAGTTTCTTATTTATATGTGATGGTTGGTTTCAGTTAGCTTGTGATTGTTAATGATTTATTTCCGCATGAGTATTTCTTTGAATTAATGAAAGATAAAATTTGGCACCAGTCTAATTTCACTTAGGTGGTTAGTAATTAAAAAGTTTCTATAGTGATGCTAAGAATGAACCAACTGAGAAACATGTTCTAATTTAATTCAGGATTGATCACCTGGGGTTTAATTAGGCAGGGTGTCACAGACATGGGGACATATACAACTGAATGTGTGTGGTAGTGAGCCTATAAATGGATCAACTACAAGTGGTGTGTGATATGTGTAAATGAACATAGAGATATACACAAGTGTGAGAAGTGTGGATGTGTGCTAGTTAAGCCTAAACAAGGATATTCTAAGTGATGTGTGAAGTATGTGAGTATAAAGTAAGCTAAGTATAAATGTGTGAAATGCATAAGTTAGTGGAAAGTGATATATACATGAGAGAGAGATATACAAAAGGGTAAATAAAGGAGAAAATGGAACATATGGGTAGGTTCATACACACACATACAAAAAATAATAACACCCATGCAAAAATAGAGTCTAGTCCTCTTAAAGCATCCCCAACGGAGTCGCAACTATGGTCATCCTGGTCTCGTGGTCGGGGTCGAGGGGACTTCCGAGGAGGATCCCTCTTTCCTCCCTTCCATTTCCTTCCCTTTCGACGTGTAAGCGAGATTGTGTCCTTTCTTAGGATGCCCGATCATCGTCGATGTGGGGTGATATGTAGAAATAGAGTCACCAACCTATTTTGCACAAACTAGGCAAAAGCAATGTTGCCTCCTCGAGAGAAGTCATCAGGGGCAATACCGATGCTTGAGAAACAAAGTAATTCAAGAGTCTGGGGAGTAAGTTATGGAATAGGAATGTGTTAAGCACCTATCTCAGCCTTTCAGTATCACGTGGGCATGTGTTAATCTTCTCCAATTGAACTCCGTGATGTGTCTACTTATTTCCATAATATAAATAGAAAATGGAATCCCTCAACTCGCATCATGAACAAAGGAGGAGTGAGGCCATCCTTAAGATTATTCCCAAAATAGTAATTCAAAGTATAATTTAAGTGTTTACTGATTCACAAGTCGCTATAGAAGAACGAATGCGTATATCGGACAAGACACAAGTAAGCAAGCCAAAAAATATATTAAGAATATATGATAAGAACAAGGTAAAAAATATGTATATGGGAGGATGTGAGTCTAGGGATTTATCGAAGGCACCTATATAGTCTGCGGGCATCAAAGTTCGCGTAATTCGAAGATAATATGAGGTGGGTTTTAACCCATAATCCAGTCGGGGACTTTTATGATTTATATATATATATATATATATATATATATATATATATATATATATATATATATATATGTGTGTGTGTGTGTGTGTGTGTGTGTGTGTGTGTGTGTGTGTGTGTGTGTGTGTAGAAAAAGATGTTGTAGTGTGAGAAAATGTGATGAGAATTCCTCATTTGGAATTTACAACAAAACCCGCTTTTTCTTATTTTCTGGGTTTTTCTTATGAAAATAATGTACGTGAAAATACTAATAATAAAGGTTTGGAAGTAAGGTGTATGATGTAATGACACAAAGTACTAAAAGTGAAATAAAGTGACTAACATAAAAATAAGAGAATATAAAGACAAGGGTGGAGAATTAGACCTCCTTATGAAGACTTTAAGTGGATATTGGTTGTAGATGAGCTAAACTCAAGATAAGATGATGGCGGTATGAGGAGATAGGTGAGAATATGCCAAAATGAGTAAATGATGGATGGAAAGTGGGAAATGGGATTTTTTAAAAGGGTAACAACTCTGAATTACTGGGAGTGATGTTCAGCGGTTCTAAGGTCATATACTCTATTTATAGGGCCAAGGGGGTGCGAATCGGCATGGTCCTATACTTGCCTATCGACATAGAACCCCAGACACACTACCGATAGGTAAGGTCCTAGGGGTGCCATACCGTAAGTAAGAATAGTGCAAGGGGTGAACCATTGGAAAGGGTTTGGAGAGCCTTTTAAGAATCCATTGAGCCAATCCCTGGTTCAGGAGTTTATCAAGGTCAAATGGGGCTCGAAAGAGCCCGTTTGTCACGAGATAAGGAATTTTTGAAGGAAAACTAATCGTTCGTCCGAATCATAAGGCTGATTCATGTACAAGATGGACCATTGGAAATGGTATTCAGAGACCTTTGATATTTCATTCATCTTCGTTCATTTTGGAGAGTTGACCAAGGTCAAATGGGGCCCAGAAGCGCCCAATGACCCTTCAGAGTAAAAAGGGTCATTCGTTCATACCGAAAGGCTGATTCACTCACCAGGCAGACCAGTGGAAAGGGTATTTAGAGACCTTATAAGTTTCATTTAACTTTGTTCAAGATAAAGAGTTGACCTAAGTCAAACGGGGCTCAAGAGAGCCCAATGGCTTCCTGATCAGGTTTTGATAGTAAAATGGTCCGTTCGGCAGAACTATAAGGCCAATTCACACACGGGGTGGACCATGCGAAAGGAGATTCAGAGACCTTCTAAATCCTAAGTTTTGAGAGAAAACTATAGGGAGCAGTTAGAGTGCATTGGGGACCCTTTTGGATATAAGACTAGGGACGAATTTGGGGGATTCATCATCAACCTTGCGAATCTCACACTCGGATCAGACCCTACGAACCCATAAGGCAAGTGGCTAACTTTCTGTACCATTTATTTATATTTTCAATTCATAATTATGATGTGGAAATAAAAAACATTATTTTGGGTATAAACAGGTATAAAAATGGAGTTTTTGTAATTGGACAACCAAAAGGAGAATTGGTGTAGGAATTTATCATGTTACATGATTCTGAGTAGATAGTTAAATTTGATTGATGAACGAAATTGGGACTGAACAAAGAAAGCCCGAAATATTCCCAATTTTTGAATAAGTAGAGATTTGTGGGAATTAAGTCATGTTTGAGGTTTTAGGGGAGGTCCTAATCATGTTCCCATGTGTTAAAAATGTTGTCTACGTTTAGGTTGAACCATAAAAGAGGTTGGAGTTGGGAGAAATTCGTTAATGGCAGAAACAGCATTGGAGAAGACGAAGACCTGTTCGATCGATCGATCGATGGTCCAGGATTTTTAACAGGTCGGCCAGTTTTGTTATATAAGGGAAATTAATGTAAAATTTGATTCCCATACATTATTTAGTGAGAAATTAATATGGAACATAATATCCTAACAATTGTAAGGGAAATTAATTGGGATTGGGGGGAATTTATGTGTGACATACTATGGTAAATTTTTGGGAACAAATATTCCAAAATAATTCAATAGGATCAAGTAGGCAAGTCCGGGTATATTGGTTGAGCGACGTCAAGGTATTAAATTAATTAAGATTGAAAGCTAATTAATTCGGGTCGGGGATTTAGACTCGGGTATTATTTTATTCTCGGGCCATGAGAGCGAGTCGAAAAATATTGGTTGGGTGACACCAATAATAATTTAATTAATTAATTAATAATTAGAGTTGGACCATAAACTCGAGATGCCAAGTATAGGCTAGTGTTACGGACTCAGTACACGATAAAGCTCGAATATTTTATATTTATATATATACGGGGTGCAATAGCATATATATGGTGTGTGCATATAAAATATCATTGATTAGATATTATTAATATATCTACTGTACTATCGGAGGAGGTTGCGCGATGTGGGTGAATCCCCTAGCTTGAGGAGTAGGGCGAGTATATCCCCAGGTCATAGCGTCCGTTATATGGGTTAGGGGCTTATCTCACTTTCAGGAAAGGAATATGACCGCCTCCATTATGTTTATATTTTTTGCCAAGTTAGTGAGGGATTCTGACTTGGGGTAACTAGGTTATGCGAGTACACGTAATGTGATAGCACTTTAGAGAATACATCCGGTGAGTTATTACTTGGGAGGATGGGTTATATTTATATTCAACATATGTGTGAATGTTTTAATATGGTTCTGCGTATATAATGGGATAAATAGTTGTATACGGGTCATTAAATACATGTAGTGAATTGTATTAATTATATATGGGTTATATTCACATTCAACATGTGTGATTGTTATAAGATAACTGTACGTACATAATGGGGTGAATAATTATATACAGGAAGTTAAAATACATGGATAAAAGTGTATTATTTATCTAACTAGTGAGTGTTATATGGATTTCAACGAAAGATGATTAACTAAGTTAAGGCGCTAAATAGCTTATAAGTCATACAATAATAAATACTCGGGATTGAGTGGGGCGGTTGACAAGAGTTATATCAAGTATCTAGTTTCGGGGTAGAGGACTAGGTGGGATATAAAGAAGGAGTTAGGTGTGCACATTAGTTGAGGGGTGAGTCTATCCTCAAGGGAGTGCGACACTAACTAAAATATGAAGCGTATTCATGCATTGCAAGTTAATCATTTGATAAATGTTTTCAAAATGTTTTGGGTTCTAACCCTTGCTATAAAATATTTTCAAAACCTTTTATGTGTCCAGCCACAGGGACACCAGGCTTGATTCATACCAGGGATTCTCTGCTGCAACATATGTGAATGTTGCAGGAATTGGATGGGCGCCTCTATTCCTTCTATTCCTAGTGTAGGGATTTTCTATCAGATATCCGAGCATGTTGCTCACGATTTTATTTAGTATTTATTTCAGATACTTGAGATCCATTATTATCTATGTTCACATTTGTGTTGGATTTTAGCCGATGGTTTATTCGGCTAGTTTCTTATTTATATGTGATGGTTGGTTTCAGTTAGCTTGTGATTGTTAATGATTTATTTCCGCATGAGTATTTCTTTGAATTAATGAAAGATAAAATTTGGCACCAGTCTAATTTCACTTAGGTGGTTAGTAATTAAAAAGTTTCTATAGTGATGCTAAGAATGAACCAACTGAGAAACATGTTCTAATTTAATTCAGGATTGATCACCTGGGGTTTAATTAGGCAGGGTGTCACAGACATGGGGACATATACAACTGAATGTGTGTGGTAGTGAGCCTATAAATGGATCAACTACAAGTGGTGTGTGATATGTGTAAATGAACATAGAGATATACACAAGTGTGAGAAGTGTGGATGTGTGCTAGTTAAGCCTAAACAAGGATATTCTAAGTGATGTGTGAAGTATGTGAGTATAAAGTAAGCTAAGTATAAATGTGTGAAATGCATAAGTTAGTGGAAAGTGATATATACATGAGAGAGAGATATACAAAAGGGTAAATAAAGGAGAAAATGGAACATATGGGTAGGTTCATACACACACATACAAAAAATAATAACACCCATGCAAAAATAGAGTCTAGTCCTCTTAAAGCATCCCCAACGGAGTCGCAACTATGGTCATCCTGGTCTCGTGGTCGGGGTCGAGGGGACTTCCGAGGAGGATCCCTCTTTCCTCCCTTCCATTTCCTTCCCTTTCGACGTGTAAGCGAGATTGTGTCCTTTCTTAGGATGCCCGATCATCGTCGATGTGGGGTGATATGTAGAAATAGAGTCACCAACCTATTTTGCACAAACTAGGCAAAAGAAATGTTGCCTCCTCGAGAGAAGTCATCAGGGGCAATACCGATGCTTGAGAAACAAAGTAATTCAAGAGTCTGGGGAGTAAGTTATGGAATAGGAATGTGTTAAGCACCTATCTCAGCCTTTCAGTATCACGTGGGCATGTGTTAATCTTCTCCAATTGAACTCCGTGATGTGTCTACTTATTTCCATAATATAAATAGAAAATGGAATCCCTCAACTCGCATCATGAACAAAGGAGGAGTGAGGCCATCCTTAAGATTATTCCCAAAATAGTAATTCAAAGTATAATTTAAGTGTTTACTGATTCACAAGTCGCTATAGAAGAACGAATGCGTATATCGGACAAGACACAAGTAAGCAAGCCAAAAAATATATTAAGAATATATGATAAGAACAAGGTAAAAAATATGTATATGGGAGGATGTGAGTCTAGGGATTTATCGAAGGCACCTATATAGTCTGCGGGCATCAAAGTTCGCGTAATTCGAAGATAATATGAGGTGGGTTTTAACCCATAATCCAGTCGGGGACTTTTATGATTTATATATATATATATATATGTGTGTGTGTGTGTGTGTGTGTGTGTGTGTGTGTGTGTGTGTAGAAAAAGATGTTGTAGTGTGAGAAAATGTGATGAGAATTCCTCATTTGGAATTTACAACAAAACCCGCTTTTTCTTATTTTCTGGGTTTTTCTTATGAAAATAATGTACGTGAAAATACTAATAATAAAGGTTTGGAAGTAAGGTGTATGATGTAATGACACAAAGTACTAAAAGTGAAATAAAGTGACTAACATAAAAATAAGAGAATTTAAAGACAAGGGTGGAGAATTAGACCTCCTTATGAAGACTTTAAGTGGATATTGGTTGTAGATGAGCTAAACTCAAGATAAGATGATGGCGGTATGAGGAGATAGGTGAGAATATGCCAAAATGAGTAAATGATGGATGGAAAGTGGGAAATGGGATTTTTTAAAAGGGTAACAACTCTGAATTACTGGGAGTGATGTTCAGCGGTTCTAAGGTCATATACTCTATTTATAGGGCCAAGGGGGTGCGAATCGGCATGGTCCTATACTTGCCTATCGACATAGAACCCCAGACACACTACCGATAGGTAAGGTCCTAGGGGTGCCATACCGTAAGTAAGAATAGTGCAAGGGGTGAACCATTGGAAAGGGTTTGGAGAGCCTTTTAAGAATCCATTGAGCCAATCCCTGGTTCAGGAGTTTATCAAGGTCAAATGGGGCTCGAAAGAGCCCGTTTGTCACGAGATAAGGAATTTTTGAAGGAAAACTGATCGTTCGTCCGAATCATAAGGCTGATTCATGTACAAGATGGACCATTGGAAATGGTATTCAGAGACCTTTGATATTTCATTCATCTTCGTTCATTTTGGAGAGTTGACCAAGGTCAAATGGGGCCCAGAAGCGCCCAATGACCCTTCAGAGTAAAAAGGGTCATTCGTTCATACCGAAAGGCTGATTCACTCACCAGGCAGACCAGTGGAAAGGGTATTTAGAGACCTTATAAGTTTCATTTAGCTTTGTTCAAGATAAAGAGTTGACCTAAGTCAAACGGGGCTCAAGAGAGCCCAATGGCTTCCTGATCAGGTTTTGATAGTAAAATGGTCCGTTCGGCAGAACTATAAGGCCAATTCACACACGGGGTGGACCATGCGAAAGGAGATTCAGAGACCTTCAAAGATTCATTGAGCATTTTCTCAGAAGAGAAAGTTGACCGGAGTCAAACAGAGCTCGAGAGCGTAGGTTGCCTCTTGATCAATACTCGGGGTATGAAGTACTGTTTGTAGTGAATAACTGAGTGCCAAGGACCTAAAGAGGTCTTAGGGGGTCCTAGGATGGTTTGTTTATAACCCCAATCATTTGTCTCCATTTCATCCAAGTAGTTGCTATTCTACTCGTAACATCCTCATCACTATCCCCATTACTCTCTATCACTGAACCTATATAACAAAAATTATTAGTCTGATTATCATTTTTTCTTTATTCTTTAACATTATTCTATTAGATGACTCATTATTATATTTATAGTCCATATATTTAGTTTTATGTCTACCGATTTTTAGTCCCTTAGACTCTAAGGCATTTCTCCAAGTACATATACTCATTGTTAAGGCCTCCTTTGAGGTGTTTACTAAAACTATATCATACACAAATAACATACACCATGGGATATCTACTTATATATTCTTAATAATCTCATCCAATACTACGACAAAAAAGTAAGTACTTAAAGTCGATCCTTGATGTATGCCCACATTAATCATTAAATTATTAGTTTCTCCACAAATATTTCTTACCCTAGCCGTTGAGTTATCATACATATCTTCAATAACTTTAATATAACTAATATGGATTCTTTTTCTCCTTAAAGCCCATCATATTATATCCCTAGGTACTTTATCACATGCCTTCTCAAAGTCTATAAAGACCATGTGTAAGTTTTTATTCTTACTTCTACATTTTTCTATTACTTGTCTTAATAAGTAAATAACTTTCGTGGTGGATCGTCCTAGCATAAATCCAACGTATCGTTTTTATATAAAAAAATTTAAAAAATAGGCACACATTTTTTTCATTAATAACATACTTTTTTAATTTATTTTAATAACATACTTTCTTAAAATATTTTTTTTATAAATATTAACATATATAAATGTTAATAATAATATATATATATATATATATATATATATATATATATATATATACGAAAGTATCTGATAGGCCGAAAGTGTACCTTCCTACTCAGAGACATTAACCTCGGCCTTGCTCACAACCGAGGTGGCAGAAGCACATAATAACTGTCCACAATACATAGGGTCGGTCCTGGACGACATTGCTCCAACCTCTACATCAACCTCGGTTGGAAATCAGCTGAGGTCAACAAGTACTTGTGGTCTCGACCATTCATCGACAACATCGGCCCAGGCCGACATTACAAGTTATCACTTGAGGTCAGCAAAGCCTTGCAGGCTCAGTTATCAAGCATCATGACAACATCGGCCCTGGCCGACATTCCAAGTATCTAACCTCGGTGGTATCCCAGTCAGGGTCATCATGTAAGTTGGTCTCGAACATGGAGAGGGTCGGACATCACCAACCTCGTACTCATCCAGCCCGAGGTTGGTGTGTATCGAAGACAGTCAAGCATTTACGTGCACATGAATGGCTTGGGACACGTGGATAAATTTGTTATAACTGAATCATTATCTCCACGTGAGGGAGTATTGAGGTCATCATTGTTTAGTTAAGATCATCCAGGTGTCATACTTGCACTGGTTGGATCTTCATGCACATGCTCAATGCATGCTTGGGGGGTACGTTACACCCCCCAAGCACTATATATAGAGGTCATCCTCAACATTGTAAATGGTGGATAATTACAACCCTAGCTGAAACTCTATCATTTTACACAGTAGAGAGAGAAAGCTTAAGAGATTGTATCCATGGCCGTTAGAGCCTTATTTCAGTGACATTACTCACTCACTTTCACAGTGGATGTAGGCCTAATTGGTTGAACCACTTACATGTTGGCGTTATCCTCTTATCCTCACCTCCTTTTACCTACACACTTATACTCTCTTGTGCCGCCATTTTTATCACTTGCTTGAGCTTTTCAACACCTTATCTGGTGGTGTTATTTCCAGCATCATCATTTTGGCGTCGTCTATGACAATGCCAAGGTATATCTCTTCCTTTTCTGGCTTAACCTCACCGAAGACTCTAGTGGTGAACCAAGCCTCACCCTTCGTGTGAAGTCATTTCACCATTGAAAGAGGTCCTTTAAGGTATTTAAGCTATCATATTTTCATCACAAGCTCTTTAGACCTAACATATGGCATCGAAGTTACCACCACCTCCTCCACTATCTCATGCTATAGAACCTAGTTCCAATCAGGCACCACCCCAGTTCGAAATGGCTAAGGTGGAAGCAGCCTTGAGGTCCTTGGTCGCAACACAGTAAGAAATGAAGGAGTAATTTACAAAGTTCAATTAAAATATGATGAGTCCTCCTGGGGTCTCACCGGAGATGATTACTCCGACGGCTGCTCAACCCCATCCTAAAGCCAGGGGACCACCCCAGGAACCACGAAAAGACCAACCTACTCCTCAATGGAGGAGGGACATTGCTGAACCCTGGGCATTTACGTCTGGGGAGGCAAGGAAACCCTTGCCGCGAGGATAGGTATGATGATATGGAGGCAGAGGATGCTCCATAAGATTGATGGGAGCTGTATGAGGTTTAGAATAACATGATACACCCTATCCAGTAGAGTAGAGGTTGTGGGGGAAGAAGCAATGGGGGTGCCCAACAAAGAGGATCAGCTTTTTTTCTTTTAAGCGGAGGGTCGGCCTTTGAAAGGCTCGACCCAATTAATGACCTAAGGCAGAGGTTATCCAGGTCTAGAAGTGTACCAGGATAATAAAGGGATGATGAGGAACATTGACCTAACCAGGGCCGACCCCAATATGGCCGAGACAGGGAGCAAGAGGAGGTAAATAGCCGACGTTGTGCAGCGACTGGGGAACCCTCAGTTCACCCCTTGGAGGTGGATGGGGACAACCTCGGCTAGGACGACATTGCAAAGCCATGGAACGAATCCATTCAATGTCTTGAAGAGAATATATGGGACCTCATTAAAAGCCGAGAACCACTATAAAGAGAGTTATCAGAGGGCTCTCCATTTGTGGCAAGGATAGTGAACTTCCCAACCCCTGCCAAGTTCAAACCACCTACGGTGTCTCCCAAGTATGATGGTAGTAATAACCCCGTGCATCATTTCGAGATGTACCAGTCTACGGTAGACATTTATTCGATCCCAGATGAGATGAGGCGTCGGACCTTTTCTGGGACTTTAACGGGAGATGCACATATTTAGTTTACCTCTCTTTCGAAGAACTCTGTTAAGAACTTTAAGGGCTTGGCTGAACGATTTATTCATAATTTTTTTTGGGGGGGTAAGACCTCAGAAGAAGACCACTCATCGACTATATGTCAAGCAAGTAAAGAACGAGATCCTAAGAGACTACATTGCTAGGTTCAACAAAGAAAAAATGAAGGCCGAAGATTACGAAGAGAATATAGCTATGACAACCCTCATTGGAGGACTCTAGAAGGGGAAGTTACTATAGAAGCTTGCTGAAGACCCTCCCAAGTCCATGCCAGAGCTGTTAGCAACCGCAGGAAGGGTCATGTACGTTGTAGAGGCTATGGATGTAAAGTATGAGTATAAGAATCTAAGTAGCAGCGGGAAATTCCAAAGTATGAGTTTTCACACTATACTCCTCTAACTGTGAGCTGCGAACACATCCTCAATGAAATAAAAAATGACCGATCCCTAAGATGGCTGAAGAAGCTAAAGGATCCTCCGCATAAGAAGAACAAGAATATGTCGTGCGAGTTCCACCAAGACCACAATCATCTGACTAATAAGTTCTTCGCCTTGAAGGATGAGATTGAGAAGATGCTGAAGTCCGAAAAGCTCAGGAAGTATGTCGATGGTAAAACTTCTAAAGGGGTAAAATACGACCCTAAAAAGAAGAGAAATGACAGGTGTCGAGAAGATGACCCAATAAGAAGAGCTGGGGACTCAGATAATGATGATGAAGATGACCCTGACCTCCCATCAAAAGACGACAATGACCCTATAAAGAGGGTTGGTTTGATCTCCTTTGGTGTTAACACCATCTATGGAGGACTAGCAGGGGGTGTCTCAGAGGTAGGCGACCGTAAAGCTCATGTAGCAGAGGCTAAGTCAGTGACCAAAGTAGAAGTTGTGAATCTGGTGTCGTCAGAGGCTAAACAGAAGAGAAAGAAGGTAGATATGGATACTCTTATAGTTGGATTCTCCCTACTTGACTTCAAAGGTATCCTATCTCCACATAATGACCCTTTGGTAATTAGTACAAGGGTGCATGGATGTGAGGTGCAGAGAATCCTCATCGATGGGGGAAGTTCAGCCGACGTAATGGTCTAGCCCTGTTTCAAGAGCCTAGGCCTTAGTAAAGATAGGCTTGTGCCCTATGATCATCCATTGATTGGCTTCAGTGGTAAAAAGGTCCATCCATTGGGAATGTATGAGATGGATGTACGAATGGGAGATGAATGGCCTAAGAGGTTGACCCGGAAGATCAATTTTTTTGTAATGGATGAAAATGTCTTCTCGGCCTACAACCTCATTATAGAACGAGTAGCCCTCAAGAAATTTGAGGTCATGTCATCAATGATTCACCAAATGCTAAAATTCTTGACCCCCTACGGGGTAGGGGAAGTGCAGGGTGACCAAACATCAGCACGAGAATTGTACTTCAACTCTATGGAAGAGAGGGAGGCTCATAAGAAGGCAACTACAACCTATAACATTGATACACTTGATCCAAGGGATGAGATAAAATTGCAGAAGGGAGAGGCAATGGAAGAGGTAGAATCTATTGTCCTCAATGAGGAGGAGCCAAAAAAATCATCCAAATCGGCAAATCCCTAAGACCTGAAATCAAGGAAGAGTTGGTAAAGCTTTTAAAAAAGAGACAGAGTGTCTTTACTTGGAGCCATGCGCATATGCTGGGTAGTGACCCTGAAGTTATGAGCCACCAACTCAATGTTTTAGATGATTCTAATCCCATTAAACAAAGAAGAAGGTTTTATTCAAAGGAAAAATATGATGTCATCAGGGAAGAGGTCAGAAAGCTTAAAGAGGCCAAGTTCATCAGGGAAGTCATATACCCTGAGTGGTTATCTAATGTCGTTATCGTGCCGAAAGCTAACGGGAAATGGAGGATGTGCATAAATTTCACTGATTTGAACAACTCTTGTACTAAAACAGCTTTCCCCTGCCACAAATAGATCAGATGGTAGATGCTACAGCAGGGCATGAGGTCATGATCCTCATGGATGCCTATTCTGGGTAGAACTAGATCTTTATGGACCCAGAAGACTCAGAGAAGACAGTGTTCATAATCGACAAGGGGACTTATTGCTACAAGGTCATGCCCTTCGGCTTGAAGAATGTAGGGGCCACTTATCAACGTCTTGTAAATAAGATGTTTGAGAGCCAGATTGGCAAGACCATGGAGGTATATGTGGATGATATATTGACGAAGAGCTTTAAGGCCGACACTCACGTGGCCGACCTGGAGAGGACTTTTGACGCCATAAATTTATACAGCATAAAGCTCAATCCTTCCAAGTGTGTCTTCGAAGTAGGAGCATGAATGTTTCTTGGATTTATCATTAATCAAAGGGGAATAGAGGCCAATCTCTAAAAAATCAGGCCTTTACTTGAAATGAAGACACCCAAGACCATCAAATACGTTCAGAGGTTAACCGAAAGAGTTGTTGCACTGAACAGGTTCGTCTCCAGAGCTACGAATAAGTTTCTTACTTTTTTCAAAATTCTTATAAAGTCTTTTAAATGGGATGAGGAATGCAACAAGGCTTTGTACACATCTTGGGGGAGAAGTTATATATGTATCTAGCCATTTCAGAATTAGCCATTAGTACGGCATACTAAGAGAAGATGATGGAGTGTAGAGGCCGGTATACTTCAATAGTAAGGCCCTTCAAGGGTCTGAACAAAATTATCCTCGAATGGAAAAGTTTTCATATGCCCTAATATACGCTTCTAGGAAGATGAAGCAATACTTTCAAGTCCACTATATGGTTATACTCAATTATTCCCCATTAAGATAGGTCCTCCACAAGCCTGAGAAGTCGGGCAGGTTGATGACTTGGGCCACTGAGTTGAGGGAATATGACATTATTTATCAACCAAGGGTTACCATCAAAGGGCAGGCTCTTGCAGAATTTTTAGCGGAGTTCACCAGGGAAGAGGTTGAGATTGAGAATAGTCAAGAGACCGCAGATGAACCAGACAGTAACGTCTTTCGTGATCCAGACAAGGTTTGGTCAAGCAAGTACGGGAAAAGTGTAGCTGAGAATAAGGAAGATAGGTACCTCTTCAAGCAAGGGATCCTATAAGAGGGGAACTTCTGTTCGAATGAAGATGTTTGGAACCTCTTCATTGATGGGTCTTCTTATGAAAGCGAAAGTGGAGCAAGACTGATAGTGTCATCACCAGATGGTACTGACATTGCATATGTGCTAAGATTCAACTTCAAATCATTGAACAACGAGTCTGAGTATGAAGCATTGATAGCAGGCCTCTCCTTTGCAAAATCTCTTAGTGTTAGCCAACTCCTAGTCCACAGTGACTCAAGGCTAGTCGTCAACCAAATCCTGGGAGTGCACGAGGTTAAAGATGAAAGGATGTCTAGATACTTGAAAAGAGTGAGAAGAATGATAGAAAGCTTCAGAGAAGTGAAGATGAAGAGGATACCTCGTCTAGACAACAGTCGGGCAAATGCACTAGCAAGATTGGCCTCAGCAACAAGGATAGGCATCAGAAGGACAGTACCAGTCGAGATCCTACTCAAACCGACCATTAAAGAAGAGGAGGTTGCCAGACCTTGCCTCAATTTGAATCTAGGAGCCTCTTGAATGGACCCCCTCGTCAGATACATTAGACAGGGAGAGCTGCCAGAGTCAAAGTTAAAAAGGAAAAAGTTGAGGTATAGGGCTGTCAAGTTCTCGATTGTAGGAGATGTCATGTATAAAAAAAGGCTTCCTACTCCCTCTCCTCAGATGTATCCACCCCTCAAAGGTCCCACACATCCTTCAGGACGTATATGAGGGTTCTTGCTCCAGTCACATAGGAGGAAGACCTTTAACTAAGAGGATAATTACGTAGGGATACTGGTGGCTGACCTTGGCCAAATATGTTGCTACCTACGTGAAGAGGTGCGATAAGTGCCAGAGATTTTCCACTATCCCTCATCAACCTCATCAGCCAATGACGTCAGTTAGTTCTCCTTGGCCATTTGCAATATGAGGGATTGATTTGGTAGGACCATTGCCAAGAGCTGCAGACAACTATCAATTTTTATAGTAGCAATTGATTACTTCTCCAAGGGGGTAGAGGCTGAGCCAATGATCACCATCATCGAGCAGAAGACCTTTCAGTTCACTGGAAGAACATCATATGCTGGTACGGTTTGCCAAACACACTCATCTCAGATAATGCAACGCAGTTCAAGAATGCCTCCTTGGAGAAATACTGCGAAAGAGTCGGGGTCAAGCAGTTCTTCTCTTCTCCTAGTCGACCCCAGGAAAACGGGTAGACTGAGGTCACAAACCGAACAATCCTTGACAAAATAAAGAAAATGTTGGAGGAAGTAAAAGGGAAATGGACAGAAGAGGTATACGTTGTGTTATGGGCCTATAGGAAGACTACAAGAACGCTAATGGGAGAGACTCCTTTCATGCTAGCACATGGTTCATAAGTTGTCATCCCTATAGAAGTAGGACTCCCCGCCCACAGAGTTCAGACCTATGACCCTCAGGGGAATGGAGAAGAAAGAAGACTTGACTTGGATCTAATTGAAGAGAGAAGGGAAGCTGCTTAGATCAGACAGGCAGCCTACCTGCAGAGAACAACAATGTTCTACAATCAAAGGGTGAAATCAAGACCTATAACTGTGGGAGACCTAGTGCTGAAGAAGACGTTCCAAAAAGCAAATAAATGTAACACCCGTTAATTTTGAGGATTTAATATCTAATTATTTTGGGAGTTATAAAAATATTTAAATTGGAGAAACTTAAATTTATGATTTGGAGAATTTATTTAAATGGGAGGAATTAATTATAATTGGCACTTTTATGTTTAATTGTTCGAATTAAAGTGTGTCGCATTTTGAGGTCAAAATTTGAGAGCGTTATAAAGTATTTCGGATGACAATTCTGAGCATGCGGTTGAGTCCGGATGGGTTGAGATAGTCAGAAAAGAGTGCCCGAGGGTAGTAATTGGGTCTCGGGGTATTTTTGGGCATCGTCGGGCCCACACGGGGTGATTTGGGCCATTTTAATTAGTCCCGCATGGCCTAAAACGGGATTAGGTGTTTTAATCATAACTGGGGGAAGTGTAAACGGAAGTTAATACAACTCTAAACCTAGGTTTTGAGAGAGAGACAGAAGAGACAAATCAAGAAGCCAATTGGGAGTCTTTTGGAGCCAAATTAAGGAATGGATTGGGGTGTTCTTCATTAACACCTTCACTGCACCAACGGATCAGACTCTACGAATCATTCCAGGAAAATGGTTAACTATTTTGATTCTTAAAATAAGTGATAACCAATTCATATTATAGTATGTGTATATGAAAATTTGTTTTGGGTGGGTAACCATAATTAAAATTGGACTTTCTGAATTTAGAGTAATTGACAGATTTAATTACTGAATGGAGGTTAAGTTATGATTTGGGACTGTTAAGATTTAATTGTAGAGTGGATTACAATATGTATTAGTGATTAAATGGACTGAAAATGGTTAGGTCAAATTCGGAAGAACGAGACCCGGGTAAAAAACCCAAATCGGATATACTAAAGGTTATGCATAAATTTGATGATGGATTAAGGTCTCTAGGATGTTTAGAACCTTTTCTTGTGTGGAGAATATGTTGGTTGTGATTTGGGTAAAGGTTTGGGAAGAAAAGAAAGCTTAAGGGTTCATCAAGGGCTGAAACAGCAAGCCGGAGACGACGAATCCCTATTCGATCGATCGATCGATCGAAGGTCCCAGAATTTTGTCAATTCGGCCTGTTTATATATATAAGGGAAATTAATTAAGAATTTAATCCCCTACTTTTATTTAGTGATAAATTCATATGTGACACATATTCCTTAACAATTATAAGGGAATATAATTGGGTTTAGGAGGGTGACATTTGTATGTCACGGGATGATTCGATTTCGGAAATTTATTTGTGAGTATTGATTTTGGACCCAAGGAAAATATTCGGGTATTGTAGTTGAGTGGCATTACATAATTAAAGGAATCGAGGTGTAATTAATTAGTTATGGGGAAAAATATAGAATTGGGTAATAACGATGGTACGGGTCAAGTGAGCGAGTCCAGGTATAATAGTTGCGCGACACCAAGTGTAAGATTAATTAAGGTATAAATTAATTAAATTAAAATCAGACCATAGACTCGGATTGGTAATTAATTAATGTGTAAATTAATTAAATTAGAGTCGGACCATAGACTCGGATTGGTAATTTATTAATGTGTAAATTAATTTAATTAGAGTCAAACCAATAGTATTAATTAATTAAGGTGTAAATTAATTAAATTAGAGTCGAATCAGAGACTTGGGTAAATATTATATAAATCAATGTGCAAAGTATTTATATAAAAATCGGACCATCGACTCGGGGAAATATTATAGTACTTGATGTGCGAATTAATAAGTGAGAAAATTAATAAAGTTGAGTCGGGCCACAGACTCAGGAAATTACAGGCTAGTGTTACGGGATTTTGAGTACACGATAAAGCCGGGGTTTATATTATATATATACGGTGTAGTGATAGTATATATATACGTGTATATATTGTGTGTGCTATTAAATATCAGTGACTAGATATTTATTTAATTTATATACTCTAGTGCTATCAAGGGAGGTTGCACGATGTGGGTGAATCCCCTAGCTTGAAGAGCAGGGCGAGTATATCCCCAGGTCATAACGTCCAGTATATGGGTGAGGGATTTATCTCACTTTCAGAGAAGGAATATGACCGCCTCCACTACGTTTATATTTTGGGCTAGGTTGGTGAGCGATTCCAACTTGGGGAACTAGGTTATGTGAGCACACTTAGTGAGATAGCATTTTAGAGGGAATCATCCGGTGAGGGTATACTCGGAGGGATGGATGTGTATATATATATGTGTTGATGTTGTGGTAAAGGTACGCATATAATGATAGTAAATATTATATGCGGGTAATATTACAGTGTGTGATGGAATTGTTTTATATGACTTGTGTCACAATTATATGTTATTATTTAAAGAAAATTAATTAAGTTAATTAGTGAGATAACTTATAACCCATGGATAATAATACTCGGTTTAGAGTGGTAAGGAAAGGGAGGATTACAAGGACTAGTTGGACGGGGTAGTACAACTAGGTGGGGTTAAGGTAATCGTTAGGTGTGCACTTTAGTGGAGGGGTGAGAATTTCCACAAGAGAATGCGACATTAACTTAAATATGGAGCGCATTCATATATTTTAAATTACTATAGTTAATTCACTTGATAAATATTTTCAAAATGTTTTGGGTTCTAACCTTTGCTATAAAACTATTTTCAATACCTTTTAGGTGTCCAGCCACAGGGATGCCAGGATTGATATTTTATTCCAGGGACACGGAGCTGCAGCATATGTAGATTGCTAGCCTGAGCTTGGATTAGACGCATCGTTCTTTCAGTCCTAGATTAGGAATCATTTATGAGTTCAGTTTTCAGATTTTTATTCAGGTGTTGAATATTTGTATTGGACTATTTATTTTGGTGGCCGATGGTTTATTCGACATGTCGTTTTATTATTTGTTTAGTTCAGTTAATTCAGTTGTGTGAATGGATTATTTTTATTTCCGCATGTACTGTTTAGTTTAATTAACAAGATAAAATTTGGCACGAGCTTTTTGGAATACTAGGTGGTTTGTAAGTTTTAAAAAGGTTTTCGACAGTGATGCTAAGGATGAACCAACTGGGATTCCTGTTTTAATTTTGTATAGGACTGATCACCCGGTATTTTATTAGGCGGGGTATCACAGATGGTATCAGAGCATCAGGTTCTAGTGTCCTTAGGATCTATGCGACTTTTCACATTTCATCTTAGCTTCCTTTGATATAGATCCCTATCATAGGATTGTCATATTCTTATACGTATGCTACGCCCTTTTGCTAATTATTTTATATTTGAGGGTGAACTCATACGATTCGATTCTCATTTCAGATGCCACCCAGGAGAGAGAGAGAGCATCTAGGGCATCATGGGGAGATGAGACTAAAAAGGCTCATCAGGAGCAAGAGTTACCGCAGCAACTGCCAGAGATGATTTCGGCAGCACATGTAACTGAATTAGTGGAGCAAGCAGTTAAAGAAACGATGATCACCATGGCAAGTTACTTTCTACGAGATCATCCACAAGTGTTAATGGAACCAGATGTTCAGGTCCACCAGTGGCAGTCGGAGTGGCAGCAAGTACGAAAGGTCTTTCCAAAGGTCCACCCACCAGAGTTTTGAGAGGGTTCAGATGTGGTGCTAGCATGTCAGTGGAAGAAGGATATCCAGCGTCACCTACGCATGGTAGATTGCAATGAGGTGAAAAATCCAATGCTAGCCACTTTTAAGTTAGTGGGAGCAGTGATACAGTGGTGGGAGTCAATCACCACAGTTGAGAAAAGGGATACATTAGCAATTGCAGAGTTTTGGGTGCAGTTTGACCGTAAGTATTTTTCGCCAGTAGTGGAGACCGAAATGAGGAGAAAATTTAGAGAGGTGACTCAGGGGGGACGTTCAGTTGACGATTACAAGGAAGAATTCACTCATTTGGTAAATTTTGTACCGGATGAGGTAAGTGATGAAGAAAGAAAGAAGTCAAAGTTCATGGATCGGTTAGTCTGGAGGATCAGGCAACATTTGATTGGTAATCCCGCATTAGTATCTTATACGGACGCCGTAAATGCAGCACTCCTGCACTGTCAGGAATATCGCTTCCACGTGAGGAAGCAAGGGGGAGGAGAAAACAGTCAGCCGGATAAAGCAGAAGGGAACAGTACCAGTGGGGTATCTCATCAACGGACAGGGAGATATTGGGTGGAGGATTCCCGGCAGGGGAATTAGGCAAAGAGATTTAGGTCTGGAGGCTATCGACAGGATGGCCACGACTTCCGACAAGGCCAACAAGTAAGGGATCAGTGGAAGGGTGAATTTATTAGGAGGTGTTTCATTTATGGGGAAGCGGGACACGTAAAGAGAGATTGTCCTCAGTGAGGAAAGGGGAAACTACAGGATGAGGTCCTAGATGTGCAGCCACTACAACAAGTCATGGGTGCGTTCGGGCAGGGGGAAGTTGCTCAGGAACTCGAGGATCAGCCATTGTACCTAGAGTATGGAGGTAATTATCTTTTTATCCTATGGGTATGGGGTATTTTTTGAGTGACAGTGAGGGTGTCAAAATATAAGAATTATTTTCACTAGAGTTCGCGGGTAAGTCGAATTTAGTAAGTGCACTGGCTATAGTAGCCATGTTATCTATATATATTTTTCGTGGGGTAGCAGAGTCCTTTGGTGTTAACCACGAGAGAGTGGAGGTGCAAACTGAGAGAAGGTTTGAATTATGCGAGTGGTTACTACTTTTGAGAATTATGGAAGTAGGGTAGATAATTTTTTATCGGCTGATCAGCGATGGATTTGAACTGTTATGAATAGTGGGGGTTAGTTTTGGTGTTCGCGACACCAGAGTATGAATGATTTTTACTAGGTATCACCTGAGAGGGGGTCTAGCCTATATATGTGTATATATGTTGTATTATGTGGTACGATAGACACATAATGAGGTCTTGTGTGCTCATAGTTTATCCCGATAAGTAAGGGAGTCTACTGAAGTGAACCAGGATGGCTAAATTTATTTTAGAGCATGGAGTGATAACTCGGGGTTTATTTTGCGTAAGATCTAGTGATAGTAAGGGCTCGGTATTTTATGTTGTCTTATGTAGCATAAGAGTATGAGTGTATACTTTTGTGTTAATAGACAAGTATTTGGGGTACATACTATGGACTGAGGGTCTAACAGATCTCAATGATCGACAATGTTGAGTAGTAGTGTATGGGGGGGGGTTCCTTGTTTGGATTTTGCTTTGCGAGACATCCCATGCATGAAACTTAGTGCAACGTTGGAAGTGGGGAAATGTTCGGTCGTTAGTACAGGGGTTGGGTACCTCGGGTGTTATTATTTATATATGTGATATGACTACGGGTTGGAAGTTATATTACGGGTCACGACTAGTATAGTCGGGTAACTTTCATGCGGTAAAGAACGGGAATAAGGTGTATGGGCACCCGATTTAATTAAGGAAATTTTTGTGCGGTCAAGCACGGGTAAGGGTGTATGGACGCCCTGGTTAATTAAAATGCATATTTGTGTAATTTATAGTTAGAAGCGGGAGAGATAGATATAGCGAGCTTAGAAGCACAAGCCTAGAGAGTGATATTTGAAGCTTAGAGCACTAGGCTTATCTTAATTTTGAGGACGAAATTTCTTTGTAAGGGGGGAAGTATGTAACACCCCGTAATTTTGAGGATTTAATATTTAATTATTTTGGGAGTTTTAAAAATATTTTAATTGGAGAAACTTAAATTTATGATTTGGATAATTTATTTAAGTGGGCCGAATTAATTATAATTGGCGACTTTTAAGTTTAATTCTTCGAATTAAAGTGTGTCGCATTTTGAGGTCAAAATTTGAGAGCGTTATAAAGTATTTTGGATGACAATTTGAAGTGAGCGGTTGAGTCCGGATGGATCGATATAGTCAAAAAGAGTGCTCGGGGGTAGTAATTGGGTCTCGGAATATTTTTGGGCATCGTCGGGCCCACACGGAGTGAATTTGGGCCATTTTAATTAGGCTCGTATGGCCTAAAATGGGATTAAGGATTTTAATCCTAATTGGGGGGAGTATGAACAGCAGTTAATACAACTATAAACCTAGAGTTTGAGAGAGACACAGAAGAGACAAATCAAGAAGCCAATTGGGGGTCTTTTGGAGCCAAATTAAGGGACGGATTAGGGTGTTCTTCATCAACACCTTCACTGCACCAACGGATCAGACTCTACGAATCATTCCAAGAAAGTGGTTAATTGTTTTGATTCTTAAAATAAGTGATAACCAATTCATATTATAGTATGTGTATATGAAAATCCGTTTTGGGTGTGTAACCATAACTAAAATTGGGTTTTCTGAATTTAGAGTAATGGACAAATTTAATTACTCAAGGGAGGTTAAGTTATGATTTGGGATTGTTAAGATTGAATTGTAGAGTGGATTAAATATGTATTAGTGATTAAATGGACAGAAGATGGTTAGGTCAAATTCGATAGAACAAAACCCGGGTGAAAAAACCAAATTGGAAAGGTTGTGTATAAATTTGATGATAGATTAAGGTATCTAGGATGTTTAGAACCTTTTCTTATGTGGAGAATATGTTGGTTGTGATTTGGGTCAAGGTTTGGGAAGAAACGAAAGCTTAAGGGTTCATCAATGGTTGAAACAGCAAGCCGGAGAAGACGAATCCCTGTTCGATCGATTGATCGACCCAGGGGATCGATCGATCGAAGGTCCCAGAATTTTGGCAATTCGGCCTGTTTATATATATAAGGGAAATTAATTTAGAATTTAATCCCATACTTTTATTTAGTGATAAATGCATATCTGACACATATTACTTAACAATTATAAGGGGATATAATTGGGTTTAGGAGGGTGACATTTGTATGTCACGGGATGATTCAATTTCGGGAATTTATTTATGAGTATTGATTTTAGACCGAAGAAAAATATTCGGGTATTGTAGTTGTGTGGCATTACATAATTAAAGGAATCGAGGTGTAATTAATTAGTTATGGGGCGAAATATAGAATTGGGTATTAACGATGGTACGAGCTAAATGAGTGAGTCCGGGTATAACGGTTGGGTTACACCAAGTATTAAATTAATTAAGGTGTAAATTAATTAAATCAGAGTCGGACCATAGACTCGGATTGGTAATTAATTAATGTGTAAATTAATTAAATTAAAGTCGGACCATAAACTCGGATTGGTAATTAATTAGTGTGTAAATTAAGTTAATTAGAGTCGGACCATTAGTATTAATTAATTAAGGTGTAAATTAATTAAATTAGAGTTGAATCAGAGTTTCGGGTAAATATTATATAAATCAATGTGCAAAGTATTTATATAATAGTCGGACCATGGACTCGAGAAAGTACTATATTAATTGACGTGTGAATTAATAAGTGAGAAAATTAATTAAGTTGAGTCGGGCCACGGACTCAGAAAATTACAGGCTAGTGTTACGGGATTTTGAGTACACGGTAAAGCTGGGGTTTATATTATATATACACGGTGTAGTGATAGTATATATATACGTGTATATATTGTGTGTGCTATTAAATATCAGTGACTAGATATTTATTTAATTTATATACTCTAGTGCTATCAAGGGAGGTTGCGCAATGTGGATGAATTCCCTAGCTTGAGGAGTAGGGAGAGTATATCCCCAGGTCATAGCGTCTGGTATATGGGTGAGGGATTTATCTCACTTTCAGGGAAGTAATATGACCACCTCCACTACGTTTATAATTTGGGCCAAGTTGGTGAGCGATTCCAACTTGGGGAATTAGGTTATGTGAGCACACCTAGTGAGATAGCATTTTAGAGGGAATCATCTGGTGAGGGTATACTCGAAGGGATGGATGTGTATATATATATGTGTGTGTGTTGATGTTGTGGTAAAGGTACGTATATAATGGTAGTAAACATTATATGCGGGTAATAATACAGTGTGTGATGGAATTGTTTTTAATAACTTGTGTCACAGTTATGTATTATTATTTAAAGGAAATTAATTAAGTTAATTAGTGAGATAACTTATAACCCATGGACAATAATACTCGGTTTAGAGTGGGAAGGAAAGGGAGGATTACAAGGACTAGTTAGACGGAGTAGTACAACTAGGTGAGGTTAAGGTAATCGTTAGGTGTGCACTTTAGCGGAGGGGTGAGAATGTCCTCAAGAGAGTACGACACTAACTTAAATATGGAGCGCATTCGTATATTTTAAGTTACTGCAGTTAATTCACTTTCTAAATATTTTTAAAATGTTTTGGGTTCTAAGCCCTTCTATAAAACTATTTTCAAAACCTTTTAGGTGTCCAGTCACAGGGACGCCAGAATTGATATTCTATTCCAGGGACACGGAGCTGCGGCATATGTGGATTACTAGAAGGAGCTTGGATTAGACGCATCGTTCTTTCATTCCTAGAGTAGGAATCATTTATCAGTTCATTTTTCAATTTTTTATTCAGGTGATGAATATTTGTATTGGACTATTTATTTTGGTGGCCGGTGGTTTATTCGGCATGTCGTTTTATTATTTGTTTAGTTCAGTTAATTTAGTTGTGTGAATGGATTATTTTTATTTTCGTATGTACTGTTTGGTTTAATTAACAAGATAATATTTGGCACCAGCTTTTTGTAATACTAGGTGGTTAGTAAGTTTTAAAAAGGTTTCCGAGAGTGATGTTAAGGATGAACCAGCTGGGATTCCTATTTTAATTTGGTATAGGATTGATCACCCGGTATTTTATTAGGCGGAGTGTCACAACAAGCTCCACCCAAACTGGTATGGCCCTTACAGAGTGGTCGATGAGGTTGTGCCTGGTACTTACCGGCTAGAAAATCTCGAAGGGGAACCTTTTTCCAACCCTTGGAATGCTAACCACTTGAAGAAATATTACATATGACGTTGCTGTTATTATTATTATTTTTTTGTAATACATGTATCATTTTATGAAGAGGATATCAATGAAAAAGGGCAGTTCATGTGTCAATACTGTTTCATTATGCTTAAACATCATTAATTTGGTGGCAATTATGATGGTAAACATCATATTATGGTGACCTTTGACCTTAAACATCATTAGTTTGGTGAAATTATGAGGGTAAACATCATATTATGGTGACCTCAAACCTTATTTGATGACCACGACCAAAAATAAGCTTAGAAGATGAAAATACCATTTCAAGAGACTCTTTAAACGGAAGGTTTATCAAGGAGGGTGAAGACTTCCATTTCTATGGCTTCCCTAAACCAGGGCTAGAAATATTCTTTCAAGATAGAACTTCTTGTGCCGAAGACTTCCCATATGAAGTACAACATATCACCGAGAAATCCATGATAGTTACCAAAGACTCTGCATGATTCGCTCAAATGCTATGCCATCGAACCCATCCAATCAAAGTTACTGACGTGCATCTACTTAATTGGATGTCATACCTGTCCAACCTCCTTAGTTTGAACCTAACCATGCTATTCACCCTATCCAAGTATCTTCACATGATGTTGTTGTTCCTTTTTCTGATATTAATGTAACTGAGACCTCTTTTGACAAGGCTCTCAAAGTTATTTTTCCCGAAAATGAAATAAACGAGGATTTTGAGTATATTGTTGTTCCTTACATTAATTGTCTTGATTCTAAACAAACCTTTAATGATGATGATTTTGAAAATAAAAAATTCTTAACTGATCTTAATAAGGAGAATAACAAACAACATAATCGCATTCAAATTAATCATGATGAGACTATTGTTATTAATCTCGGTTCTAGTATCCATCAACACGAGATTAGGACAGGGTACACCTTTAACGAGCATGAGCGTACACAATTTGAAGAGCTACTGAAATAATTTATGGACGTCTTCGCATGGTCCTCTGATGATACGTCCGATATTGACCTAGAAATAGCTCAAAACGATATCCCAACATTCCCAGAATGCAAGACAGTCAAACAAGAGTCGAGAAAACTTCGCACCAAATAGTTTCTTAAAGTCAAAGAAGAATTGGTCAAACAGTTGAATGTAGGTTTCATTCACATGGTCAAATATCCTATATGGCTCACCAATACTATCCCCGTGCCAAAGTTGGGAGGGAAAGTCCTCTTGTGCGTCGACCACTGGGATTTTAATAAAGCATCCCCAAAAGATGATTATCCATTGCCCAAGATCGACATGATTGTGGACAACGCATCTAGCCATACCCCTAATGGATTTGGCAGATATAACCAGATCAAGATACACCCTGAACATCAGGAGAAAATTGTCTTCATCACCCCCTTGGGAACTTTCTGTTATATCTTCATGCCATTTGGACTTAAGAATGTAGGGAATACTTACCAAAAGTCTGCCACAACCATCATGTATGACCTTATTCAAAAGGAGCTCGAAGTCTATGTGGATGGTATAATCATCAAGTCTAAGACTTTGGGAGGTAATATTCCCCCCCCCCCCCCTCTGAATGTTCTTCAAACGACTACAGAAATATCAGATGTGACTAAATCCACAGAAATGCATTTTCAGCGTCATAAAAGGAAAACACATAAGATTCATGTTCAGTGAGAAGGATATCGAAGCAGACCCTGCCAAGATGAAAGCCATGCTTGAGATTCCACCTCCACGAATGGAGAAGTAAGTCATAGGATTCCTTGGTAAACTACAGTACATCAGTCGGTTCATCAGCCAACTGACTTTTATCTACGAACCCATTTTCAAATCCTTCGAAAATATTCAATTGAAGTCTGGGATAAGTCTTGCCAAGAATTCTTTGACCAAATCAAGTAATACCTTACCCAACCTCCGATACTTATGCCTTCACATCTAGGTCTCCCCCTCCTCCTATACTTAACTATCACTGGTACTATAGCAGGGTTTTGCTATCCCAACACATTGAAGAATACCATAAGGAAAGAGCCATTTAGTACACTAGTAAAAAATTAATCAGGTACAAAGTCAGCTACAGTTCTTTGGAGAAAGAATGTGATGCCCTAGTATGGGTAGCGTAAAAGTTACGACACTGCATGCCCGCCTTCCCCATCAGACTAGTATCCCATATGGATATCGTGAAGTAACTGCTAGAAAAGCCTGCTTTGTCTAACTGAATGTCTCATTGGTTGATGTTTCCAGTCTAGTCATCGCCGACTACCTTGTTGATTACCGCGTGAAAGGGGCCTATGTTTGGTTCTCGGAATTCCCAGATTAAGATATTCTCTGCATTTCTTAGGAGGATCTCAGATGGAAAATGTTCTTTGATGGAGTTTCCAACAAGAAAGGATACCACATTGGGATACTCCTGATCGCCCCTGATGACTTTGAAACCCCCATTGCCATCAAACTAGACTTCCCTTGCACTAATAACATGACTTAGTATGAGGCATGTACTGTAGGCCTCATGATGGCCCTTAAGAACACCTGTATGTCTATGGAGACTCTCCTCTCATCATCGGCCAAATCCTCAAAAATGGAAAGTCAAGGATGAGAATCTCCTACCCTTATATGCCCACCTAGAAAAGCTATCCTCCCAGTTCAAAGATGTCACCTTTCACTTCCTGCCTCATGCAAAGAATAACCTAGTTGACGCCCTTCCTACCCTGGCCTCCATAGTCGACATGCTTGAGGGAATAACAATATTCCCTTTCTTAGTTCATAAATAAGCTATGCCCAATCATTGCTACCACATTAAACTCATTACTGAGAAAAATCCTGATATGGTCGGGTTATGGTACTATGAAATTTTGAGCCTCCTAAAATATGGTAGGTATCCTCAAGACGCAGATAAGAAAGTTCGTGTGACCCTACGCAAACTGGCTGTGCACTACATCATCTGTAATAAAGCATTATTTAAGAGAAACTTCGATGGAACCCATTTGCACTACATAACAGGGGTTGATGTTCAAAAAATAATGCAAAAGAAGGAATGTGGGCTCCACATGAACGATCACATGCTTGCCAAAAAGATCATTTGTTAAGGGTACTATTAGACCACCATGATTCAATATTGCATTACCTATGTTCGAAGATGCCTCAAATCATAACAATTTGCCAATCTCTAACACTTTCCTCCTCTAGAGCGGTACAACATGACCTCTCCTTGTCCCTTATCCACCTGGGGCATTAACATCATTGGTAACGTTACTCACAAAGCTTCAAATGGTCACGAATTCATCCTAGTCTCCATTGATTAATTCCCCAATTGGGTTGAATCTGAGTCATACACAGTATTGAATGCCAAGAAAGTGGCCAAGTTTATCAGAAAGAACATCATATACCAATACAGATTTCCACATGAGTTGCTATCAAATAATGGGCTCCACTTCGAAGTTGAGGTCACAGAACTAGTTGACGAGTACAAAATTCAGAGATACAAGTCTTCTCCCTATCAACCCCAAACCAATGATTCCGTCGAAGTCTCTAATAAAAGCCTCAAAGCTATAATCAGCAAGAATATTGAGCGTTGCATGGATTAGATAAAATGGATCCCTTATTCCCTTTGGGGATACTTCATTTTAACAAAAACACCTACTGGGGATACCCCTTACTCTCTAGTGTAAAGCATGGAAGAGTTCCTATCCATTGAGCTGGAGATAGCTTCCCTTCGCATCATGCTCAATAGATAAGTAAGTGAAAAAGACTGGCATCAGAGCCGCTTTGACTAATTATCACTCTTGGATGAAAACAAACTGAAGGCTCTATATCATAGACAGGGGTACCATCGACGAATAGCGCAATCATTCAACTAGATAGTCAAAGGCCAAGGTATCCAGAAAGGAGACTTTGCCCTTAAAGAGATCATATAACCTGTCTGGGCCCCTAGAGGGAAATTCAAACTGAATTGGAGGGGGCCCTATATTGTGAGGAAAATTCTCTCAGGAGGCACCGCTATGCTCACAACCCTCGATAGAGAAGAGATGGCATGTCCAGTCAACTTGGATCGTCTCAAGAAATTTTACTCCTAGTCTGAAATCTCGTCACGCTATGACTTTTCTCATCCCCCTTCTATTCTAAAAAAAATCTTTATTTCCCCTACCCAGAAATACGTGGGACCTTATCTCAAAAATATTTTCTATACAAAACGAAACTTATAAAAAAATTTCAAAACCCCTAGAGGTACGTAGGCAGCCCATACACCATACACGGGCCCTGTACCCTTCTTTTTCACAAAATGCTATTATTTTTTTTAACCTTTGAGAACAACGGTTCATTTTATCATTTACATGAATAAAATGATTATATATGCCTTAGCGATTGGTATAGATAATTCAAATGCAAAATTCATCACGAAGTACAAAAAAATACAAATAAAATCATTTTTTATTTTTATTAAGGAATACATCGTTGTTACATGAAGTATCAACGAAGGGAGTTAAACAAACCACCCCCTTGCACTAACCATCCTTAAAAAAACCTAACATTTACCAAACTACACCAAAAATTATTTTGATTCCCCCAAAAAAAAAACACCAAAGTTAGCTTCATAAAAATAGCCTAAAGTTTCACAAGACATTACCTTCAACTTCCTAACGACCCTACTTCATCATCATTCCCGCCACCCAAAGGTCCCCAAGTCTCTCACTCATGGTTAATACTCTGCATGCGCTCTATAGAGTAATATGCCTTGACAAATATAGACAGAACCACAACACCATCCTCCATGGTGTCTAAGGCAATAAACCACTTTTAACGGGTCTCTTCCATCATAATTTTCTCTAGTACCCACTTCCATAACCATTTTAGGTAGTCCCTAGACACATGACATGCCCCTCCCACAGACTGTGACGAACGGATAGATGGCCGATGGCACTTCCACAAAGAGCCCATCATCATCCTAAGTGATTTTGTCAAATCCTCCATTGGGAATAAGTTTGTTATGCGAGGGGGTGCAATTTATTCCCACTCGATTTGGTGTAGGGGACGTCAGGGGAAATAGAAGGAAGTCTACCGAAGGCCCACCAACCGCACATACCGATACTCTCCAAGATATAAAATAGGTGGTAAGTCTCCCAACCATGGCACTGACCAATTAAGACAATTGGATCAGTGTTCCACAAACAATTTAACCCAGTTCTCTACATATGGGATAAAACTAAAGAAAATTCAGACGAAGAAATTACGCACACCTACCAAGGGATACTCAGGAGGGACCTCTAGATGACACCTCTCTGAAAGTTACATGAACAACATTGTAGAGCTTGCCCTTAGAAACTCATAAAGTACCTACCAAGCATCTAAACCGTTCAAGGTCTTCGCCAGCACCACCGTCGCAGGATTATGGCAGTAAGACATCCACGCTATTATCGTAGCCACCTGGGGATCCGTTGTTAAGTCCCCGTCACCAGTAAAAGCCTTGTAGTAAGGCCTAAGGAGACAGCTCTGACAAAGCCAGTATCCTTAAAAGCGCTCAAGCTCACTGAATACATGATCACCTGAAGATAAATATTACCTCCAGTAACTAACGGTCGAGGGACAAATGTGAAGAAAATATGCCAAAAATACTCACGGAGAACGATAAAAATCAGGAATAGCTGCCGCCACACTAGGGCTGACCCCCAACATAGCTGAGAACTTACTTCCGCGACTTGCAGATTCTAGTCTATGGCTCGATTACACCACAGAAAAATCTGACACAAGTTGAAAGCTTTGTAATCCACATTGTATAAGCACATGGAATCCAGACCATCAAGGTAAGAGGAAAATTCTTCGTACATGGGAAGAGCCATTTGACAATAAGAAATACGAAGAAAGAAGAGAAATGTGTCTATTGGTGGAGAAAGCACATCCCATACCCCTCCTTTTATAATCAAAATCCTTGGCAAAAGAAAAGAACTTGGGAAACCCGATTAATTTTAGCCCTACGAGAGTACTCTGATATGCAGAAAAGTGCAATCAAAGCCTTGGATTGATTTCACTTAACTCCTGTAACGATAGGCAGGTCAATGGGTATGATGATCGACAACCCCTATTTTTAGAAAAAAAATCCTTTTTTCTCCTTTTGCCCAAAAATCAATTTCCAAAAACACATTTCTCGTACTTTTTGTCGAAATAAGCCCCTTCAAAGGGGATTTTTTTTGCAACCAGACCTTATTCTATACAAAAATTCCAAAAAATAAACTCTTCCTACTCTTTCTCAAATCTCAACAACAAATTATAATGCATATAGAATAATCCACTAAATCAAGATAATGAAACAAAAAAGATGCACCAGTTTTTTCCTTTTTCAGTCTCTTCTCTGATATAAAGTTGATAAATTAAGTGTACAACGTGGTCAACGCCAATATACTTCAGTCACAATAGTAGTCTATAAGAAAATCTCTAAGGAAAAAAACCAGCAATGGACATCACCTCATCCATATGCCCCGTTAACCCATACACCACCACCTGCGCCAATAACTAACTTATCAATACATGCATGCCTGTAGCCCCCATGATAACCAAAGAAAGAATCCAAGCGTATAAGTTCACCCACATCCCCAAAAAAGGTTCAGTAACTACTAAAGGATTACAACCTCCCAAGACTGTATATCGGCACCCCTTTTCAAATTTTGTACAAAAAATGCCAAAAAATCCAGAAAATCCCTGAAAAATATGGAATCTCATTTTCCTCACGAAAATCATTTTTGGAGCACTAAGCCCATTACAAACTCTTGAAATCCCCAGCTGGATTAATCTTGCGCTCTTATCCCCAGCATAATCCATAGCAAGATTAATCTTACACCCCTATCCTCAGCAATTCCCCACCCTAAATATCCCCCTAGTCAAGTCTTAAAATAATACAATCCCTAGTCAAATCTCAGGTAAATTAAATTCTCTAGGAGAACAATCTTCGCGCTATAACTTAAGGTCTTTAGAAATATCCTTGGCCCTCAGAATTGGTCGTCCCAACTTAATATCCTCATAATTGACCCCGACCCTCATAATTGGTCGTCATAACCTAAGGTCCTCAAAATTGACCTTGACCCTTAGAATTGGTAATCATAACTTAAGGTCCCCAAAATTGACCTCGGCCCTTAGAATTGATCATCACATCTTAAGGTCCTAAGAATTGATCATGACCGTCAGAATTGGTTATTCCAACTTACGGTCCTCGGAATTAACCTTGGCCCTTAGAATTGGTCATCACAACTCAAGGTCCTCATAATTGACCTTGACTCTCATAATTGGTCATCACAAATTAAGGTCCTCAGAATTGACCTCGACCCTTAGAATTGGTCGTACCAACTCAAGGTCCTCACAACTGACCTCAACCCTCAGAATTGGTCGTCACAACTTAAGGTCCTCAGAATTGATCTCGGCCCTCAGACTTGGTCATCCCAACTTAAAGACCTTAGAATTGATCTCGACCCTCAGAATTGGTCATCATAACTTTAGGTCCTCAGTATTGAACTCAGCCCTCAGAATTAATCACTACAGCTAAAGGTCCTCAGAATTGATTTTGACTCGCAGGGTTGGTCGTTAAAACTTTAGGTCCTCAGAATCAATCTCGAACCACTAAATCCGTCACCCCAACATCACTTTAGGTCCTCAAAATTGATCTCCACCCACTAAATTGGTCTCCCTAGCCCCTTAGAACCAACATTAACACATCTTCGACCTGCAGAACCTATCATCCTTAACTCCCCAATCGACCTCGACCTATTGAATCAATCATTCCCACCTCCCTAGGTCCTCAAAATCGACCTAAATCGACTGAATCGATCACCTTCATCTCCTTAGGTCCTCAAAACTGACCTTGGCCTTTGAATTGGTCAACCCCATCCTTTAGGTCCACATAATTAACCTAAAAACCGTTTCCCCCCAATGTCAATGTAGTGTCTATTATTTGACAGCCTTCACTTGTTCTAAGCTTGCTCGTCGAGGGGCTCTTTGTAAACACACCATCCTAGGAACATCCTAAGAACCTCCTTGGATCTCTAGCACTCACTCATTCACCGCCAACCCTAGTTCATACCCCGAGCACTGATCTAAAGGCCATCGAGAGCTCTCGATCCCAGTCTGACTACAGTTAACTTTATTTCCTGAGCAAAGGCTCAATAAATCTTTGAAGGTCTCCAAATACCCTTTTCTAATGGTTTGCCCATGTGTGAATCGACCTTATGGTTTGGGCGAACGACCCGTTTTATTAGTAAAAATGATCAAGAGGCCACCAGGCACTCCCGAGCCTCGTTTAACCCGGGTCAACTCTTTATCTTGAACAAAGTTGAATGAATATTTAAAGGTATCTAAATCCCCTTTCCAACGACCCACCCGTCACTTGAATTAGCCTTAGGGTATGGACGAACGAACCATTTTACTTCAAAGTGTGACCGAGATATTTCTAATCCCACTTGACCTAGGTCAACTCTCCAGACTGAATGAAGCTGACTGAAATATCAAAGGGCTATAAATACCCTTTTAATGGTTTATCCCGTGTGCGAATCTGGTTTACGATTCAGACGAACGATCCATTTTCCTTCGAGAATTTCCTATCGAATGACCAATGGGGGCTTCCTGGCCCCATTTGAACTTGGTCAACTCTCGAATCTAGAAGTGTCTCAATGGATTCTTAAATGGCTCTGCATACCCTTTCCAACGGTCTACCGTAAGCACGATTCTAATTTATGGTTAGCATTTTACGATCATTTTTTAAAAATATTTGTCTCATATTGCCGAATGGCACCCTTAAGACCCTGCCTATCTGCAGTGTGTCTAGATTTCTATGCGGATAGGAAGGTTTAGGACCATGTCGATCATAGCCACCCTTAATCCTATAAATAGAGTCGATAACCTCACTTTGAAAGACACATTCAAACCACCTCAGTTTCCCTGAACACCCCTCTCAGTAATTCAGAGTTGTTCCCCTCTTAAAAGAATCCCATTTCCCATATTCTCTCCATACATTAATATGAGTACCCACAAGTCATACAATGTACATGCTAGGAGTCACATCCAGTATGAAGTATGAGTTATAAGTGTCGGGGTTTTATTCTTAAAACCATGAATGACGTTTATTTTTCAGTAAATGTGTGTCAGTTCATTTTTAATTAGAATAATGGTTATGATAATTCCTTTTATTTATTCTTTAAAAATATGTTAGATGTAAGGTCAAGTTTTCAATAGAGTCAATTTGTATGTATATTAGCTTAATTTTGTTTGTATAAAACCGTTTGAGTCATAGGTTAGAACTTGATTTTGGTTATCCTTCAAGCCTACGATGTGCGATTGAAGACTGTAGTGTCCAAGTTAAAGCGTCTACATCATCGTTCCGTGTTTCATACCACATTTCATCTTCAGAGTCCATGGATCTCTGAAGGCATGAATGCGTATTAATTTTTATCCTTCGAATTTCATTTGTCTCTTTGTTTTAAAAATGTTTATGGCCGTATTTCATAAATTTAAAGAAAAATATATTTTTTGGTTTAAATCATTCGAATGAAATTTTCAGTCGTTCAAACAAGTTTTGATATGTCGTTCGAATGAGGTTTTTATTGGTTCAAATGAGTTATTGAATGTCATTCGAGCATACTTCTAACGAGATCAGTCATTTTGTTCGAAGTTTTTTTTTTTGGTTTGAACAATCTTATACTTTTTGTTCGAACGGTTTGTCTTTAAATTTTTGCCACCTCAAAATTTTTATTTTCTTTAAATAGAAGTACTGCAAACTTAGTTTCAAGAGAGGTATTTGCAAAAAAAAATCTAAGAATATATCTTGTGCTCACAAACCCTAGTTTCACCCAAGAGTTTTTTTAGATCCAAGTTTCATCTAAATATGCTAGTTTGAGATCTCCATTTTGTGCACGGAAGTATTTTTACTCGTCACCGCTAATAAATATCATTTTATCTGGTGAATCCAACTTGTTTCTTATTTTATATATGGTGGAATTAGTACGTGTGAATATTTAAAATAGTGGACTCCGTGTTTGATCCGTTGATGGTTTCCTAAGTTAAGATTGATGTATACCAAGGCATGTGAGGATCACATGTTACGGAAGTGATTAGATGGACTCCTATGTGTCTTTGTGAAGAAGATCGAAAGAATGAAAATGCAGTAATGCTTAAAGGAGTTGAGTTGGTTGTGTAAGTCAACTGTTATCCTTGTGTAAAAACTATATTATAGGAGATTTGTGTGGCTGGGTTGTTTAAGTTTTTTTCCGTTTTGGATTTTCCTCATATATATACGTGTTATGGTTTATTTCTTTTAGTTTACTCTTGCTATACTCACTTAGATTAATGCTCATGATAGATAAAATTTGGTAAACTATTTAACACAATATTCGATTTAATTGGCTTATCCATTTTATTAATTAGAAAAATTCAAAATTCGTGTGTGTTTGACTATCCATATGAAACCCTGGTACATTAGCACTTTCAGTAGACTTGCGAGTCAATTTTACTTCGAAAGAATCACAGTGGGTTCAGCTTAATCACAGGAAATCAGAATTTTGATTTAAGTATTATTGAACAGTTGACAACCTAGATAGGTAGTTGACATCTTATCAGAATGGTTACGTTATAATCCTAGTAGTTTATCCCAAACTATAGAAACTTTTCTGATGAATTGGGAACTTATGTGATAGTTCAAAGGATGATTGTGACCCATATATTTAGGAATTTATTGAATAGGACCACATGTGAGATTTAAGTTAAAGGGTTGTCTTGATTCGACTTAGGTAATATCATACCATTTACAAAGGGTGGATATATTCTTAACCTCGGGGGTTATAAGGATTTGAATGCTTGCAAATATTAATTTGATTTCTACAGTGTTAGTGATGTTATATTAGGTCAATAGATCACTTCATATGAGGTACCAGTTGTGTGAGTAGGTCTGAGATCACAATTTAGAGAAATCCACATAGAAGAGATATAAGATATATATTAGATTGTGATACCCCTTTGATAAACTTATGTTTTTGTTTCCACCAGTAAAATTCGAACGATGGATTATTTTATAATCCGGTGGAGTAGAAAATAAGTTTAGTCCGAGAATAAAAAAAATTGATTAGATATTGGTTAAAATCAATTAGTGACCAATCTATTTGACTAAATTGGTATCAGATGCTTAATGCGGATAATTATATAATGTACCACAATCAACTTTGCAAATAAGACATTTTTATTCCAAGTGATTTAGAGATAATTAAATTAGATTGTGTTCGTGATTATTTAGTGGAGTTAACCGCGATTAAAAAAAAAATAATAATTACGGTAAATGTAATTTGGATTTTAGAGTATTTATTTGGAAACCAAGTTAATTATTTGTCTTGGATTCCAAGTGATATGCCCAAGTACGACCTCGGCCTAGAGGAGCATACCTCGGCCGAGATGAGAGCCGAGACGTTAGCCGACCCACCGGTGCAGGGGGCCCACGATATCATCCCTCGGCCAAGGCTACCTCGGCCCAGGCCGACACTACAACATGCACTTCCCCCGGAACACTTCTCATATCACAGATAACATCAACTCCAGGTGCCACGGAATAGTAACCCCGGTCAACAGTAGGCCAAGATAACAAGAAGCTCAACACACCTTCAACATGAACCCTACCTGGTAGGAGGCCGAGGTTACCAGGGACCGCTTATCATCAGCACGCCAATGGCTCGTCCCAGGCCGACATAGGTGTATACCTCGGCTGACATAAAGCCGAGACAGCGCATGACACATCACGAATTGGTCGGACGACCTACCCTTATAGCTCGGCCTCTCCTAGGCCGAGGCCATTCACCAGCATGACTGCCAAAGTATCCGTAAACATTTGGATAAGGACACCTGGGCCAAGATCAGTTACAACAAGATTATTCCCCACATGTGGGGGGAATATTTCATCATCATTACTTACATGTGGACCTGACAGCTGGCACACCCTCATTGGTGAGGAAACTACACACATGCACATTACATGCATAGGGGGTACATTACACCCCCTAGGCATTATATAAAGGGATCATCCCCTACCTTGCAAAAGGATCCAGATATTGAAACCCTAGCTGAAATTTTGTCTAAGTTTACACGGTAGAGGGAGAAAGAGCTTGAGAGGTTGTATCCATGGCCATTAGTGCCTTCTTTCAGTGATATTATTCACACACTCACAGTGGACGTAGGCCGGTTTGGCTGAACCACTTATATTCCTGTATTCATTCCTCTTCTCCTCACCTCATTCTTGCCTTATTCATACAACTGTGCTGCCATTGTTACACCTGTATTGAGCTTGAAAACTCCTCACCTGGTGGTGCTGATTTTCGGCATCATCATTTTGGCGCCGTCTGTGGGAAACTAGAGGCTATCTCATCCTCTTTTTCTGCTTTACCTCACCGGAGACTCTGGTGGTGAACCAGAGTCCACCCCTTGTGTGGAGCTGTTTCACCATTGAAAGAGATCCTTTCAGGTATTAAGCTCACCTGCAACTAAGGCTCTATACAGTTTAACACATGGCACCAGACATGCCGCCACCTCTTCCGCCGCCCGGAGGTGGGGGAGCTAGCTCCAGTCAGGCTCCCCCCCAGTCCGAAATGGCGGAGGTGGCAGCTGCCTTGAAATCTTTGGCTTCAACACAACAAGCGATGAAGGAGCAATTTGCACAGCTCAGCCAAACCATGATGATGAGACCACCTGGAGTCTCACCGGACATGATCACCCCGACGGCAGTTCAACCCCAAACGGGTGCCAGGGGACCACCCCAGGCCCCGATGAAGGACCAACCTGCACCCCAGCGGAGAAGGGACGTTGCTGACCCTAGGCATTTGCGCCTGGGGAGGCAAGGAAACCCTTGCCCGGAGGACAGGTACGATGACATAGGAGTAGAAGAGGCCCCAGAAGACTGCTGGGAGCCATATGAGGTGTCCGATAATACCGTACGACCTCTTCGGCAAAGCCAAGGATGTGTCGGCCGAAGAAGAGATGAGGCCCAGCAGAGAGGGTCGGCCTTCAACAGGTTGAGCAGAGGCTCGGCCTTCGAGAGGCTGGGACCAGTTAATGACCTAAGACACAGGCTATCGAGGTCAAGGAGTGCAGCAGGCTCCCAAAGAGGGGCTCGGCCAGATCAAAGCCGACCCATGGAGGGAAGAGCAAGGGAACAGGAAGAGGTCAACAGTCAGAGGGTCGTGGCTGGGGAACCCTCTGTCCACCGCAGAGAGGTGGCAGGGGACAACCTCGGCCAAGTTGACGAGAGAAGACCATGGAATGACTCGATCCAACGTCTCGAGGAGAAGATAGGGGACCTCATAAAGAGCAGGGACCCCTTACAGAGGGGCTACACGGAGGGCTCACCATTCGTGTCTAGGATAGTGGGGTTCCCAACCCCCGCTAAGTTCAAGCCTCCTACGGTGACTCCTAAATATGATGGCAGCACTAATCCAGTGCACCATATCGAGATGTATCAGTCAGCCGCGGATATTTACTCGATATCTGATGAGATGAAGTGCAGGGCCTTTTCAGGGACCCTAACGGGTGCCGCGCATAGCCGGTTCACCTCTCTTCCAAAGAATTCAATCGAAAACTTTAAGGGATTGGCCGAGCAGTTCATACATAACTTCTGCTTTGGGGTAAGACCTCAGAAGAAGACTACCCACCTCCTATATGTCAAACAGGCTAAGGGTGAAAGCCTGAGAGACTACATAGCAAGATTCAATAAGGAGAAGTTAGAGGTGGAGGACTATGAAGAGAGCATAGCCATGACCGCCCTTATAGGAGGTCTCCAGAAGGGAAAGCTACTATGGAAGCTGGCGGAGGACCCCCCCAAGTCTATGGCGGAGCTGTTATCCACTGCAGGGAAAGTAATGAATGCGGAGGAGGCGATGGCCGCCAAATACGAGGAGGAGAACCGCAGTAGTGTTGGGAGGTCCCAGGGCAAGAAGGAAGGGAAGAAGCGGCCAGCAGATGACAAGTTCGCCCGTTACACTCCTCTGACCGTGAGCTGTGAACAAATTCTTAATGAGATCAAGAGTGACCGGGCTCTGAGATGGCCAGAGAAGTTGAAGGCTCCGCCACATAAGAGGAATAAAAACCTCTGGTGTGAGTTTCATCAGGACCACGGCCATGTCACAGACAGATGCTTTGCCCTGAAGGACGAGATTGAGAAGATGATGAAATCCGGGAAGCTAAGAAAGTATGTGGATAGCAAGGCCCCAAAGGGCGGCAGGGAAGACCCTAGGAAGAGAAGAGACGACAAGTGCCGTGGTAATGTCCCGACTAAAAGGCATGACGATTCAGATGGTGATGATGGAGATGACCCGGATCTCCCACCTAGGGATGACAACACCCCGGTGAAGAGGGTAGGAATGGTCTCCTTTGGAATTAACACCATATGTGGGGGATTCGCAGGGGTGGATCTGAGGTAGCCGATAGAAAGGCTCATGTAGCGGAGGCCAAATCGGTGGTCAAGCCAGAGGTTGTGAACCTGACGTCTTCTGACGCTGTGCAGAAGAGAACAAAGGTGGACATGGACACCCTGGTGGTGGGTTTCTCCCGGCTCAACTTCAAGGGCATCCTGGCCCCCCATGATGACCCCTTGGTCATAACGACAAGGGTGCATGGGTGCGACGTAGGGAGAATCCTCATAGATGGGGGAAGCTCAGCAGATGTAATGTTCTGGCCTTGCTTCAAGAGCTTGGGTCTTAGCAGAGCAAGATTAGTGCCATACCACCATCCCTTGATAAGCTTTAGTGGTGAGAAAGTGCACCCGTTAGGCATGTATGAGATGGATGTGCGTATGGGGGATAGGTGGCCTAAGAGGCTGACTAAGAAGATAAACTTTTTTGTGATGGATGAGAATGTCTACTCGGCCTACAACCTCATCATTGGAAGAGTATCCCTCAAGGAGTTTGAAGTCGTGCCGTCAACGGTCCATCAAATGCAAAAATTCCCGACCCCTTACGGGGTAGGGGAAGTGCAGGGGGATCAGACCACGGCACGGGAGTGTTACTTTAACTCAGCTGAAGAGAGGGAGGCCCATAAGAGAGCAACCGCCACCTACAGCATAGATACTCTTGATCCGAGAGATGAAACAAAGCTGAAGAAGGGCGAGGCCGCGGAAGAGGTAGAATCCATCGTCCTCAATGAGGACGAGCCGGAAAAAACCATCCAGGTCGGTAAGGCCCTAGAAACAAAGATTAAGGAAGAGCTGGTAAACCTTCTCAGGAAGAGGCAGAGTGTCTTTGCCTGGAGCCACACCGACATGCCTGGTATAGACCCCGAGGTCATGACCCACAAACTCAACGTGAACAGGGATGCCAGACCAATCAAGCAGAGGAGTAGAATTTACTCCAGAGAGAAGTATGAGGTCATTCGGGAAGAGGTGAAGAAGTTGGAAGAGGCCGAGTTCATACGAGAGGTCACCTACCCAGAGTGGCTCTCAAATGCAGTGATCGTGCCTAAGGCCAATGGAAAGTGGCGGATGTGTGTAGATTTCACAGACCTGAATAGGTCTTGCCCAAAGGACAGCTACCCCCTACCTAGGATAGACCAGATGGTGGACGCAACAGCAGGGCACGAGCTCATGAGCTTCATGGATGCTTATTCGGGTTATAATCAAATCTTCATGAACGCCGAAGACTCTGAGAAGACAGCCTTCATCACTGACAAGGGGACATACTGTTACAAGGTAATGCCTTTTGGTCTAAAAAATGCGGGGGCAACATATCAGCGTCTCGTCAATAGGATGTTTGAGGATCAGATAGGTAAGACCATGGAGGTGTACGTGGACGATATGCTAACGAAGAGCCTGAAGGCATGTACTCACGTGGCAGACCTTGAGAAGACCTTCGATGTCATGGACTCGTACAGAATGAAGCTCAACCCGGCCAAGTGTGTCTTCGGGGTAGGAGCTGGGAAGTTCCTGGGGTTCATCGTTAATCAAAGGGGGATTGAGGAAAATCCAGAGAAGATCAAGGCCTTGCTCGACATGAAGACCCCTAGGAGTATCAAGGATGTCCAAAGACTCACGGGAAGAGTGGCAGCCCTGAACAGGTTTGTTTCCAGAGCAACCGATAAGTGTCTTCCATTCTTCAAGGTCCTAAGGAAGGCCTTCCAGTGGGATGAAGAGTGTGAAAAATCTTTTGATCATCTCAAGTCCTACTTGGGGTCTCCCCTGCTGCTGTCCCGGCCCATTGCGGGAGAAAGGTTGTTTGTATATCTAGCAGTCTCTGAGTCGGACATTAGCGCGGCCATCATACGAGAAGAGGGTGGAGTTCAGAAACCAGTGTACTTTAACAGTAAGGCCCTACAAGGGTCTGAACAGAACTATCCCCGGATGGAGAAGTTGGCTTATGCTCTTATCCATGCTTCAAGGAAAATGAAACCCTACTTTCAAGCTCACTCTATAACAGTCCTCACGGACTCCCCGCTAAGACAGGTCCTGCACAAGCCTGAGAAGTCCGGAAGATTGATGGCCTGGGCCATTGAACTAGGAGAGTATGATCTTACTTACCAGCCCAGGACAGCCATTAAGGGGCAGGCCCTTGCTGACTTTGTTGCAGAGTTCACTTGGGAAAAGACTGAGTCAGAGAAGAGCTTGGAAGGCGGCAAAGAGAAGGGCAGAGGCATCCAACGAGATTCGGAAGAGATGGACCCAAACGTCTTCGGAGGTCGAGAAGAGGTAGTCCCAGGCAATGCTCAGAGGAGAACAGAAGAAAACGAAGAGGATCGATACCTCTTCGAAAAAGGAGTGATGAAAGAAGGGGTTTTCTCTTCAGATGAAGACGTATGGAGCCTCTTTGTGGATGGATCCTCCTGTGACGGTGGAAGTGGCGCGGGGCTAGTACTCTCAGCTCCAGATGGCGCCAACATTGAGTATGCCTTAAGATTCAACTTCCAAGCCTCAAACAACGAGTCTGAGTATGAGGCCATGATAGCAGGCCTCTTATTGGCAACAACTCTGCGGGTAAAGCGGCTTCTACTCCATAGCGACTCAAGGTTGGTTGTCAACCAGGTGTTGGGAGCATACGAGGCCAAGGATGAGAGGATGGCCAGATATCTAAAAAAGGTGAGAGGTTTGCTCGAATTTTTTGAAGAAGCCAAATTGAAGAGAGTGCCGAGATTGAGCAACAATCACGCCGACGCATTGGCAAGGCTGGCCTCGGCAATGAAGACAGACTTGGGAAGAACCATCCCAATTGAAATCCTGGGAAGGGCAAGCATCGAGGAGGACGAGGTATGCATCCCTTGTCACAACGTGAACCTAGGAGGATCTTGGATCGACCCGCTCGTCAGATACTTAAGAGAGGGGGAGCTACCTGAGTCCAAGCTGGAAGGAAGAAAGTTGAGGTACAGAGCTGCCAAGTTCTCTTTGATAGGGGATGTCTTGTATAAAAAGGGGTTCCTCTTGCCCCTCCTCAGATGTGTGCATCGCATGGAGGTAACCCGGGTCCTGCGGGAGGTTCATGAGGGCTCTTGCTCTAGCCATATAGGAGGAAGACCCCTAGCCAAGAGGATCATCACTCAGGGATATTGGTGGCCAACCTTGTCGAGGGACGCCGCTGACTATGTGAATAGGTGCGACAAATGCCAGAGGTTCGCCACTATCCCTCACCAACCCCATCAGCCTATGACATCAATCTCTTCTCCATGGCCGTTCGCGGTATGGGGAATCGACTTGGTAGGACCTTTGCCAAGAGCAGTCAACAACTATAGATTCTTGATAGTTGCCATTGATTACTTTTCAAAATGGGTAGAAGCCGAACCCATGATAACAATTACGGAGCAGAAGACCTTTCAGGTCATCTGGAAGAACATCATATGTAGGTATGGCCTCCCAAACACGCTCATCTCAGATAATGGGACCCAGTTCAAGAACGCCTCCTTAGAGAAGTATTGCCAAAGTGTGGGGATTAAACAGTTCTTCTCATCTCCTGGACGACCCCAAGCTAATGGCCAGACTTAAGTCACAAATAGGACAATCTTGGATGGAATCAAGAAGAGGTTAGAAGACGCGAAAGGGAGATGGATGAAAGAGGTTTACGCTGTGCTATGGGCTTACAGGACCACAGCAAGGACACCCACAGGAGAAACCCCATTCATGCTAGCACACGGTTCAGAGGTCGTCATACCAACGGAGATAGGCTTACCAACTCATCGAATTCAGACCTATGATCCGGACAGCAATGGGGAGAGGAGGAGGTTAGACTTGGACCTCATTGAAGAAAGAAGGGAAGACGCGGAGGTCAGGAAAACAGCCTACCAGCAGAGGGCAGCAAAGTTCTACAATCAAAGGGTGAAGACAAGACCCATTGCGGTAGGAGACCTAGTGCTTAAGAAAACCCTACAGAAAACAAACAAACTGCACCCGAACTGGCATGGCCCCTACAGAGTAACGAAAGAGGTTGTGCCGGGCACGTATAGGCTAGAGAACCTAGAGGGAGAATCCTTTACCAACCCATGGAACGCCGACCACCTAATGAGATATTATGTATAACGTTGCATCTATTTTGTCAATTAAGAATGTACCATCTTGTTGAGAAGAGGTTATGAATAAAGATAAGTTTCCATGGCAAATTCTTGTTTTATTTTAACATCATTCATTTGGTGATTTATTATGAGGATAACCTCTTAGGTGAGGACCTCATACCTTAAACATCATTAATTTGGTGACATTATGAGTTACCTCGGCCTAGGTGATGACCTCAGACCCTCATAACATCACTTGGTGGTGAAGAGGTATGAGCTCGGACACCTCGGCTAGAGGTCCTCAGACCCTTAACATCATTCATTTGGTGATTTATTATGAGGATAACCTCTTAGGTGAGGACCTCAGACCTTAAACATCATTAATTTGGTGACATTATTTGTTACCTCGGCCTAGGTGATGACCTCAGACCCTCATAACATCACTTGGTGGTGACGAGGTCTGAGCTCGGACACCTCGGCTAGAGGACCTCAGACCCTTAACATCATTCATTTGGTGATTTATTATGAGGATAACCTCTTAGGTGAGGACCTCATACCTTAAACATCATTAATTTGGTGACATTATGAGTTACCTCGGCCTAGGTGATGACCTCAGACCCTCATAACATCACTTGGTGGTGACGAGGTCTGAGCTCGGACACCTCGGCTAGAGGTCCTCAGACCCTTAACATCATTCATTTGGTGATTTATTATGAGGATAACCTCTTAGGTGAGGACCTCAGACCTTAAACATCATTAATTTGGTGACATTATTTGTTACCTCGGCCTAGGTGATGATCTCAGACCCTCATAACATCACTTGGTGGTGACGAGGTCTGAGCTCGGACACCTCGTCTAGAGGACCTCAGACCCTTAACATCATTCATTTGGTGATTTATTATGAGGATAACCTCTTAGGTGAGGACCTCAGATCTTAAACATCATTAATTTGGTGACATTATGAGTTACCTCGGCCTAGGTGATGACCTCAGACCCTCATAACATCACTTGGTGGTGACGAGGTCTGAGCTCGGATACCTCGGCTAGAGGACCTCAGACCCTTAAGTGAGGACCTCAGACTCTTAAGTGTTGGTTATGGCATCACATTCAGTAATGACTTCAGAGAGAGCATAGCATTCATATACATTCACAAATAAAGATGGACATTTGCATTCAACAAAAGAAAGAAATTGCATAATATTTACGTGTTTGAGAAATTACATACGAGATTACAAGTAAAAAAAAAATGCAAAATACAAAAGATTACAAGTCAAACATCTGAAGGAGGAATGTTTGATGGCTCGTCTGGGTCGGCCTGCTCGGTATTGGTCACTTGAGCTACCTCGTTTGCAGGGTCAGTATCTCCGAGGTCAGTCCCTTCCAGAGTAACCGTTTGACCAGGGGCATTAGCTTCATCCTCTATCTCCTGCAAGGCCTGGGCAAACTGGGCGTCGGCAAGGCCGAGGCCCACAAAATCTGAGGCCTTAATGATGCCAACCTCGGCCTCCCTTACCTCGGCCCATTTGGAGGTAGCCTTGATACCCCTTTCAAGGTACTCCAGGCCAAAACCTACAAACTCCTCGGAGACCTTATAGTCAGCAATTATTGTCTCCGAGGCGTCTGCAAGAGAAGCCTTCACCGCAGCATCAACCTTACTCTGCAAAGCGTCGTCCTTGTCCTTCAGGGCCTTGGTATGGTTCTGAACAAGTGCAGAGATGTCCTTCTCTAGGGATTGGACCTTATTCTCAGAGGTCTGAGCCTTGGTCTCAGCCTCCTGCAGCTCGGTCCTCAGACGAGCAACCTCGGCCTTCAGGGTGCCCTCAACTTTTTCAGCCTCCTGCCCCTTCTGGATGAGAGGCAATTTCCTCAGAGCCCAGTTGGATAGCTGGTACATGGCAGCCGCACCCTGCACAGTAAATGAAGAAGTTAGATGAGAAAAACATCAGACGTTATACTTCGGATAAAGAAGTGAGTTATACCTGGACTACTCGGTGAAGGCCGAATTCAACCATCATGGGGGTCTCCATGGACCTGAAGAAGCGCTTGTTGGCATCTGTCATCATGTTGTTCAGAGCGTCCATGGCCTGTCGGCTGTGGCCGACCACGTTATCAGAGAGTTTTAACTGGTCCAGACGGGCAGATAACGTGTCGTCCGTGACAGGGATAGCAGTGTCTGAGGCCCTCTTTGTCCTGGAGCTCGGCCTCTGATCCTCAGGAGGATGGACATCGGGTGCCCTCTTCTTAGACTTGGATGTGGAGGGAGCAGGTGGAGGAGCATTCATGCCAGTCTTCTTGACAAGTCTGGACAAGCTTGGAGCCGCCATCTCCCACAACTCGTCCGAAACGTCTGGTGGTTTCTCTACAAAATTAAAAAGATACGAGTCAGAAATAAAGTACGTATGATAAGAGGCTACACGGTTAAAATAAAAATCCTTACCAAAGCCAGCTAAGGGACTTCCGCTAAGGCCCGTCCCCGAGAGATCCTGGGGGGTCAGCAGATGCTCAAATTTGACAAACATCCCATGGGACCCTTGGTCCTGCAGGGCCTTCACCTTTTTGCCATGTTGCACACTAAGTCCAGGGTCGGCCCTAGCAGCCATGGTAACTTTTCCCCATTTCCGGGGTATTCTCGGCTCGAAGATGGACGAGGGAATGGAAGAACCAAATTCCCAAGGCCCTGAGACAAAAAAGTACCTGGGTTTCCAATTATGGTTGGAGGTCTGAGTGACCAGGAGCATATTTTTCTCAGGCCTCCGAGCCACAAAGTGGTAATAGCTCGGATGGTTCTTGGCCGAGGTAGGGACGTAACAACCAGCAAAGACCTGCACTGGGAGGTCAGAGTGGTGAACCGCCCTCCATAAGATGATGGCCCCTATAATAACCCTCCAGGCATTGGGAGAGAGCTGCGAGGGGGCCAAATTGGTGAATGATAGAATGGTCCTAATGACGGGGTGGATGGGAAGACGAAAACCTAACTTGAACATCTGCTCGTACAGGCAGATTTCCCCATCCCTGCAGTGGTAGGCCCTCTCTTCTCTCAGAGGTCTCCTTAAGTGGATAGAGGGGCTAATGGAATATAAGTACCTGAAATGCAGTAAATCCACCTCTGTAATGGTACTCTCGTACTCGTCTGCCTCAGAGGTGTCAACTTCACTTTCGGCATCCTCATCATCGTCAGACTCAACGTCGGCTGGAGCAGACGTAGACGGGTTACCGGGGAACCTCTGAGCAAGAAGATAAACTCGGTTACGGCCGATAGAGGAATAGCATTTAGGATGCCAGGCACGGCCACGCTTGGCTCTACAAGTTCAACCTCTGAAGAAGAACTAGAGGTGCTTGTGCCATTCTGGGACGAGGCACGACTAGAGACCTCGGCATGGTCAGGGTTCTGGTCAGCCTGAGTAGTGAAGTCCATGGCCTCTTGGAAAGAGTCCACTGACATTGGATCAGAGGTAGAAGACTCAGACTCGGACATCGGCAAATTGTTGGCAGAGGCGTCTGTCTGGTAAAAAATTTCAGGAGGACGAGGGTACACCACCTTGAGAGGAGGAGGAAAGAGGGGTCTGATGGGGGACTCTTGCGACCTACGAGCTTCTTCCTGAGCTCTCTCTATTTGTCTAATTTTATCCAAGGTCTTCTCCTTTAGAGATGGAAAGTCTTCAAGAAGTTGGTACAAGGGTCTGAGCATCTGGGGACGACCCAAGGTTTTTGCAGACCTTAAACTTGGGAATATCCTAAAAACTACAAACAAAGATGGCTTGAAAAGTTAAGGGAATTTTAGATAAAACTAAAGAACCTATGCAGGAAGCCTGGCCCACCGGAAAACTCAAGATCTAACCGGAAACCCCAAGATCTCACCGGGAAACTCAAGAACTAACCGGAAAGTTCAAAATTAAAAATATCAAAAACGAAGGAGATGGAGAGGGAGGATACCTGAAGGTGAGATTGGTGAATAAGGTGGAGAGTATCGCGCAGGAAATGAGGTATCCCTCGGCGGAACAATCGCTGGAGCAGAGGCTAGCTTCGGAGAGAAAAATTCGCAGAAAATAGGGGAGCAATCGCTTGAACAGGAGAGAAATGAGGAAGAAGAAGAAAAAGGAAGGTTTTAGCCTTTAAATACTTGGGCACGATTCCCAATGCTCATCATTGCCTTGGGAAGTCCAAGGGACAATTGACAGCATGTGCCAACCAAGTGGGCATGCCTTGGCAATGGACAAGTGTCATGCGGGTATTGACTTTGGGGTGAATAGACCTCGGAGGCAAGAACCCCTTAGCCACCACTCTCGCAAATGACTAAGGGCTGGGGGGTGATTGATATGCCCAAGTACGACCTCGGCCTAGAGGAGCATACCTCGGCCGAGATGAGAGCCGAGACGTTAGCCGACCCACCGGTGCAAGGGGGCCCACGATATCATCCCTCGGCCAAGGCTACCTCGGCCCAGGCCGACACTACAACATGCACTTCCCCCGGAACACTTCTCATATCACAGATAACATCAACTCCAGGTGCCAAGGAATAGTAACCCCGGTCAATAGTAGGCCAAGATAACAAGAAGCTCAACACACCTTCAACATGAACCCTACCTCGTAGGAGGCCGAGGTTACCAGGGACCGCTTATCATCAGCACGCCAATGGCTCGTCCCAGGCCGACATAGGTGTATACCTCGGCTGACATAAAGCCGAGACAGCGCATGACACATCACGAATTGGTCGGACGACCTACC